>JAPMOS010000002.1:1070000-1369980 GCA_027972325.1 Paratrimastix pyriformis
CCAGAGGCGCGTGATCTCGTCTCGGCAGTGGGGTGGAAGGTGCGCGCCCAGACCGGCGTCATGCAGGCATTCCTTGGGGGGCGGCATGTCGGGCTCCTCGCCTTGGGGGCCCCGAGGGACCTCCACCCGGGCCAGGACCTGGCAGGCCTGGCCGACGGAGACCTCGACGTCGGGGCCCCCCGGGGGCGGGGCAGGCACGTCATCCGGCAGGGCGGATGCCGCCAGGATGCCCGCACGGAGCCATGCCTCAGCGATGGTGTGCTGGCTGGACGTCTGCAACTCGAAGGCCTCCAGACGCTCTTGGGAGGCCCGAAGGTGCTCCTGGGAGGGGAGGAGGGGTTGATGGAGGAACGGGCACGAAGCGAAGCGGCTCAGACCTCGAGGCGCTGGCACGAGTCGGCCATTTTCTGCAAGTCAGCCTCAGCTCGCTTCCTGGGGGGGGGGGGGGGGGGGGGGGGGGGGGGCAGTGGACATGGGGGCAGTGGACATGGGTGGCGTGGCTGTGCACCCCATCCCAGAACGAGGCAGGGCTGAGTGCACGAACCTTCAGCCAAACGAACGTTGGCCTTAGTCAGGAGGGCCTTCAGCTTGTTCTGGCGATCCTGTGCCTCCTGGGATTCGCGCTGCTGCTGGTCCTACGCCAATACAACAGTGCGGTGGTGTAAAACAGTGTGCAGTGCGTGTGTGTGCGTGTGTGTGCGTGTGTGTGTGTGTGTCGTGTAAAGAAGGAACGAAGTAACGGGAAAATAAAACAAAAACCAGTGTGTGTGTGCGTGTGTGTGCGTGTGTGTGTGTGGCGGTGCGACCAGACCTTCAGAGCCGTCAGCCGCTCCACGAGGGCAGCGTCGTCCAGCCCGGGGGCAGGAGCGGCCTCGGAGGGCCCAACAACAAGGGCCAGCAGCCGGGCCCGGAGCTCGGCCAACTGTGCCGCGACCTCTTCTTTCTGGCAAGCGGCGGCTTCTGACGCCATCGCGGTGGCTGTCTTTTGTGCGAGCTGATCGCGGGTCAAGGCCAGGTCGGCCTGAAGCTGCTGGGTCTCCATGCGGGTCGCGGCCAGTGACTCCTCCAAGAGCCCGGCCCGCTTCGTGGCCGTCCCCAAGGCCTCCGCCTGCCGGGCACCCTGCTCCTTGGCGGCAGAGAGATCAGCCTCCAGGCGGCAGGACCGCTCCTCGTCGCACTGGTGCTGGGCCTCGGCGCCCCGGCGGCTTGTCTCCTCCTGGGCAAGCTGGGCCTGCGCCTGGACGAGCTGGGCCTGTGTCTGGGCCAGCTCGGTCCTGAGGGAGGTCAGGTCCACCCCGAGGCGGGCCTGGGCCTGCTCGGCCTCGGACTTTTCCCGGGCCGCCTGGGCCTGGAGGGTCTCCAGTTGGGCGCGGAGCTCGGAAAGCTGGCTTTGGGCCTGCTCGATGGCCTCCTGGAGGTGAGAGGCCTGATCCCGGGTCTGCTCCAGCTCGGTCCCCTGCTGAGCGCCCTGGGCCTGGAGCTTTTGCGCATTGGCCTCGGCTCTGTCGGCACGGTTGCGGGACAATCGGACAGCCTCGTGGAGCTGCGAGACCTCCTGGCGGGCTGTTCGGACATCCTCGAGCGCGCTCTGGGCCTTCTCAGCCTCCTGTCGGCACTGAGTGTGTGCACCTTCCAGGTCGGCCGCGAGCTTGGTCGCCCGGGTCTCCAGGGCGGCCGCGTTGGTCTTCTCCTGCGCGAGTTGGGTCTGCGAGGCCTGCAGCTCGGCCCGGAGGTGAACCAGGGCCTCTTCCAGCTTGGCGTTCGCGGCTTGGAGCTCCTGCGTGGTTGCCAGCATCCGCTCGAGCTGGGCGGCACGGTCGGTCACCAATTCGGTGGCGGTGCGCAGCTCGGCTTGCAGGGACCCCGCCTGTGCGGCCCGTTCATCCTTGGCTCGCGCCAGGTCGCCTTCCAAAGCCATGCAGCGAGTCGCCCTCGCCTCCACGTCGGCCTGAAGGCCTTCGCACAAGGTCCGCAACGCGAGTAGCTCGTGCTCCAAGGCTGCCACACGGCTCCTCGCCTGCCCCAATTCAAGTTGATCGGATTCCTGGGTTCGGGAGACGCTCGCCCGGATGGCCTCGAGCTCGGCCTGTGCGGCTGCCAGGGTCTTGGCCAGGTCGGCCCGCTCGGACTGGGCTTGCTCGGCCTCCCCCTGGAGGCGAGCGGCCTTCTGGTCGGCTTGGATCAGGGACTCTTCTGCTCGCTTGGTCTCGGTTTGGGCTTGTTCGGTCCGCGCCCGAGCCTGGTCCCGCTCCTGCAGAGCAGCCGTCAGCTTGTCATGCAGAGTGGCCCCCTCGGCGGCGTGGCGGGCATTGGCATCGCTCACCTCCCGCCGGGCGGCTGCTAGCGCTTCATCGGAGCGCCGCTGAATATCCACGCCCTCTGCATCGAGTTGCGCCTGCACCTTCGCGGCGTCCTCACGCGCCGCCTGGAGCTGCCGGCTCGTCTCGTCCACCTGGGCGGCGGCCCTCCGGGAGCCCTCCTCGGACGCCTCCAGCTGGCCACGCAATGCGTCCCGCTCGGCGGCCAGCCGTTCACACTGAGTCTCAAATTCTGCGCCCTGGCGGAGAGCCTCCTCGAGGTCGTGCTGCAGTGCGGTGACTCCATTGATGGCCGCTTGCGGCATGCCAGCTGCGCCGTCCAGATGGAGAAGATCCGCGAGCGCCGTCTGGAGCTGTCGGGCCATGAGGGCCTGCGGTTGGGCCGTCTCGAGCTGGGCCCGGGCCTGGGTGAGCGACTCCTGGGCCAGCAGCAACTCGGCTTTGAGGGCGGCCATCTCCGCGGCATGCCGGGTATCGCCTTCGGTCTCGCGTGCCTTCTGCTGGGTCGTGAGACGCTCGAGGTCTCCCTCCAGCTGCCCGATGCGGGCCCTGAGCCGTGCCGCCTCATCTGTTTGCTCGGCGGCCTGTTGCTCCCACCGGACCCTGGCGCCCTCTGCCACTTGGCGAGCTCCCGCCAGGTCCTCCTGGGCCCGGCCCAGGGCCTGACGCGCCTCGGCCAGGGAGGCGCTGAGGGCACCGATCTCCCGAGCGGCGTCCTGAGCCTGCGTCTCCAGCGACCGCGCAGCAACACGCTCCCGGGCGATGCGGTGGCGGCACTCGCACGCTTGAGCAACGGCGCGGTTCTTGGCCTCGTCCAATTCGACGACAAGCGCACGGATGGCGGCAATCTCGGCCCGCCGAGCCTCATCCTGTCTGGCGGCCGCGCTGAGGGCAGTTTGGGCATGGGACAGGCTGCGCTCTAGAACGGCGGCAGACTGGGCAGCATCCTGTAAGCGGGCCGTGCATGCCTGCACTTCCTGCTCGAGTGTGGCGGCACACTTGGCCGCGGCGGCTTCCGCGCGGTCCTTGGCGACGGTGAGAGCCTGTACCTGGACCTCCAGTTCTGCCCGTTGTCGGGTGGCCTGATCTTTGGCCTTCTCCGCTTCGGCTTGGACGGCCCGAAGCTGCTCCCGAAGCGCCGCGATTCGCTCCTCGGCCTCGCCAACCTGCTGCCGCAGGGCTGCCACGGCCATCTCCTCGCTGGCCTGCTGAAGGCTCTCCAGACGGTGCACCTGGTCGGCGAGGGACTCTGCTTGGATCCGGGCCCGGTCATGGGCTTGCTTCATCTCGGCGAGCTGCTCAGATTGCGCTAAGGCCTCTTGCTTGGCGCTCTGCAGTGCCGCCGTGGTCACGTTGAGTTCCCTGGTAGACTCAGCGGCGGTCTGGGAAAGGGCAGTGTGTTGGGCCGACAGCTGGGACAACTCTTCCTTGACGGCAGCGCTCTCCTGGCGGGCCAGTTCCAGGGCGTGCTGGGTGGTGGCATGTTGCTTCTGGCTCGTGGCCAGGTCGGCACCCAGGGCACGCAGCTGCTCCTGGCTGGTGGCCAGCTCGTCGCGCGAAGCGGTCAGCCGAGTTTGAGCCGCGGCGAGTTCTGCGGCCCGCTGTTGGAGAGCATCGTCAGAGGCGGCCAGGCGGCTGCGCGTCCCCTCCAAATCACACCGAGCAGCGTCCAGGGCATGGTTGGTTTCGTCGAGCTGGGCGTGGAGGTTGCGGAGATCCCCCGTGGCGGCGTCCAGCTCCTGTTGGGTGGCGGCGTGGGCGGTGCCGCATTGGCCCAGCTCCTTCCGGGCTGCGTCCAGCTGCTGCCGTGCCTCTTCGAGCTCTGTGGTCACCTGCTGCTGCTGTTTGTCGGATAGGACTCGCTGCTCGTCGGATTTGGTAGCCGCCTCACGGGCAGACGTCATCTCGGCCCGGATGGTGGCCAGCTCTTGGTCGGTGGTGGACGAGTGGATGCGCAGCTGGTCGAGAGCCGTCGTGGCATCGTGCAGCAGAGCGGAGAGGGTGGCCACCTCATGGTCGCGTTCGCTCAGGCACCTGGCGCTCTCGTTCCTCTGTGCCTCCAGCGCCTGTATCCGAGCGGCGTGCTCGGACTCGCGGCTCTGTGCGTGTTCCAGCCACAGGTCGAGCGCCTGGGTGCTTTGGGTAAACGCCTGGTGGAGCGTCTGAATGTGGGCACTTTGTGCAGCCATCTTGGCGTTGGCTTGCGCCGCCTCTTGGCGGCACCGGACCAGGTCAGACTGGGTCTCGCCGAGCTTGGCAACACCCTCAGCGATGGCGTGCTCCTCTTCTTGAATGCGGGCGCTCGCCACTTGGTGCGATTCCTGCAGCGCTCGCTGGGCGGCGGCCAGCTGCTCCTCGAAGGTCTCGCGATCGCGCTTCATCTGGGCGCGCAGCTCCTCGAGGGCCCGCTCGCACTGCTCGAGACGCTCCTGGGCTGTCTGGGCCCTCGCGAGCTGGTCGGTGATCTCACGCAGTCGAGTCTCGTGGGTCTGCGCCGTCTCGTTGGCCTGGGCCCGCGTGGCATCCTGGATGGCTGAAATGGTGCTGCGCAAGTCAGCAGTCTCCTGTCGGGCCTGCAGGAGGCGCGCCTCGAGATCCTGAGCCCGCCGGTTGGCATCCTCCGTAGCTGTGGTGGCAGCAGCAAGCTCCTCCTCCAATTGGCGAGTGCGCCCCTGGGCCTGCGCCTCCCCGGCGAGGGCGTCAGTGGCTACTCGGGTCTCCTCGAGTTGCTCCGCAAGCTTCTGTGCCAGCTTCTGTGTGTCGGAGTTGGCCGTTTCCAGGGCTGCACGAGCCGATGCGAGCTCCTCCTCCAATTTTTGAACACGCTCGTGGGAGGCGATGTTGGCGCTCTCTAGGGCGGCGTGGGTGACGTCAAGTTGCTCCTCGAGCTCTTGCAGCTGCTGCGAGGTGCGGTTGGCAGCCTCGAGCGAGGCCTGACTTGTGACGAGTTGCTCTTGGATCTGTTGGATGCGCTGAGCGGAGCCCTCGTTGGCCGACTCCAAGGAGAGGTGGCATGTGGCATGCTCGGCCGCCAAAGCGGCGTGTTGAGCCTGCAGTGCGGCCAGTTCGGCCTCCTTGTCGTGGAGGGCCTTCTCGAGGATCTTCTGTTCACTCGACCAGCGTATCGCGTCCACCTCGTGCTGGGCGCGCAGTTCTGCATGCCCCCCGTTTCAAATACACCCAGAGTGAACTCGGAGTGTGAGACAATGCTCGAGGTGGCCGTGGCGGGCAAGGTGACCCAGACGGCGTCGAGACCTTGGAGCTGGGCCATGTGCCCCGGCGTGACTGCGGCTGATGTATCGGCCTTTCTCAGCTTGGCCTGGGCATCCTCCAGCTGGCGGGTGAGCCGCTGGATGACCCCCTCAGACTGGGACCCCGCCTCCTGGGACAAGGAAAAGCAGTCGGGATCGGCGAGACCCCCAACAGAGTCAAACCTGCAGCTGGCGTTGGAGGGCGGACACCTTGGCCTGCAGGTCGGCTCGGTCGGTCTGGAGCTGGGTGAACTTGGCCGAGAGAGCGTCGGTCGTCTGCTGGTAGGCCACATTGTCGTCCTGGGCCCGTTTCAAGGCAACCTCAGCCTCTGCGAGATCGCGCTGCTTCTTCTCGGAGACGATCTGGGGTCGGGGATCCAACCAAGTCAGGGCTCACCGCGAAGGGAGACAGACCAAGAAGTGCTGCTGCTGCTGCTGGATGGTCGTCTCCTGCTGGCGAATCTTTAGTTCGAGAGCCTGCATAAAGCCCCCGAGGGAGGGCAGCACAAAGGTGAGGACGGAGGGGCCCTGGGAAGAGACCACAGACCCGAATCTGTTCAGCGATCTCCTCAGGAGCGCCCGACGTGCGATGGGGCGGGGACGTCGTGCTACCAGCACCAGAGGCCTTCAGCTTAGCAAGCTTTCTCTCCAGCATCGCAGCGACCTCACCCTTTTCCAGCAGGTGCTGCTCCAGCTCAGCGATCTCTGCGGGGAGGTGGAGCGGGCGGAGAAAGACGACCCAGACTTTTTTGAAGCTGCTCTATATCACCTGTGGGCTGACCACCGGCGGGTGGAACCGGGACCCCCTGCGCGGCCGCAACGAGCAGCTGGGCCTGAGCCTCCACAACCTCACCAAGGTTAGGGACGCTCAAGAGGAGCTGAGGCCAGTGGTTACCATCGGGGAAAAAATAGATGGAGGCTGACCTGGGCAGGAGATTGACTCGGGGACTCAGCAGGGTTCGGAGGTGGCGCTGGAATCGCCGTGGGAGGAAGGAGCCGACGAAGATGCTGATCAAGCAGGTCCCTGTCGGCAGATGTCTTTTTATAGAGAAGGACCATCTCTGTGACGAAGAGCTCAGGTAACCAAGTCAGCGTGGGGTCCCAGACTTTGAAACTTCGTCTGTTCTTTGGTGATCATTTCCACCAATTCTTGCTGCGACTTCGAGCTCAAATCGATGGCCACCGACCGCGGAGCTGACGGAGACGCTGCCTCCTTTTCTCCGCCACGGATGTTTCGGAAGATATTCGTTTCGCCTGCTTGCCTCCTTTCGCCGGATTTGGGTTGCTAACGGGGGGACGAGTAAATAAAGAACGCTCTGTATGGAAAAGTACAAGCGGATTCGGCTGCTTGGTGCCGGTACTTATGGTGTTGTCCATCTTTGCGAGGACACCACAACGCATAAAATGGTTGCCATCAAGAAACTTCGCGCTGGCAAAATGAAAGACGGTATCGATTTCACATCAATCCGAGAAATCAAACTTCTCCAAGAGCTAAAACATCCAAACATTGTAAATGTCTGTCCCCTCTGTTTTCATGCCTTTATTCGATTTGGACGCAGCTCATCGAGGTCATCGCCCACAAGCAAAGCCTCAAGCTGGTTTTTGAGTATATGGACACCGACCTCGAGAACATTATTCAGGATCCGGCCATCATTCTCACTGCAGCACATATTAAGAGCTACCTTTATATGCTCATACGAGGCGTAGAATACCTCCACAGCAGCTGGGTCATACACCGCGTCTGTGGTCTCTGGGTTCTGGCGGCCTCACTCACTCCCCGTTCAGGATCTGAAACCCAACAACCTGTTCATCTCTTCGGATGGGGTATTGAAACTGGGTGATTTTGGTCTCGCCCGGACGTTCGGTTCCCCAAACGCAGAGCTGTCCACCCAGGTCATCACAAGGTCGGTGCATCCCTCCCCCTCTCGGCTTACCGCCCGGGGTTAGGTACTACCGTGCGCCGGAGGTCCTCTACGGGGCGCGTTTCTATACGGGGGCCGTGGACATGTGGGCCATTGGGTGCATCTTCGCCGAGATGCTGCTCCGGTCCGCCCCCCGCCCCCCGCCCCCGCCCCCCGCCCCTGGAGAACTAATGGCATGCCCGCCCGCAGGACACCCTACTTCCCGGGGAGTCGGACATCGACCAGCTCTCACGGATCTTCTCCGCCCTCGGCACCCCACCGAGGCCCAGTGGCCGGTCCGCCACTGCCTCCTCCCCCACCTTCCTCCCCTACCTTCCTCCCCCCTCCTCCCCTCCCCTCCTCCCCCTCCCCCTCCCCCCTCCTCCCCCTCCCCCTCCCCCTCCCCGTCTGGCGGGTGAGTCCGGTCGCTTCATCATCACCGTGTCATTTTGAATCTCGCCTTCATCCGCAGGGGATGCGCTCGCTGCCTGGCTTCTTCGAGTTCCAGCCCCGGCCGGCGCCCCCCATCCGGCAGCTGTTCAGCGCGGCCTCCGAAGACGCGATCGACCTGCTCTCCCAGATGCTGCGCTTCGACCCGGCCGCCCGGATCACCGCGGCGGAGGTCTGCTGGATCTTTCGGGATCCCGGGCGTGCTCACACGTCCTTGTTGCGGTAGGCGCTGCGGCACCCGTTCTTCTCCAACCCCCCCGCTGCCACCCCGCCCGCCGAGCTGCCCAAGCCCACGGCCAGGAGCCGCCTCCCCGGCGCCGCGGGGCAGCCGCCGCAGCCCCAACCCGTCCCCATGGTCAGCCTACCCCCACAACAGACCGGGCGACAGGGCGAGTAAAAAAAACCACTGTCGTTGGCCGGAGGAAGAAGGTCGCGGCTTTTGGTCAGCACAGGCATGCCCGCCCCCGCCCCTACGGCCCCTGCCAAATGGGTAGGTTGGAAAATCGGGGAGGTATCGAGGTGGTGCGGCCGCCCTGCGAAAGTCGCACGGCTGGGCGGGAGTCTAATGGCGTGCGGCGGCCGACCCCCAGTTGGGCCCAGCCCCCGGCCTCTCACCCCCACAGGGAACGAAATCGCTCAATGTGCAGATGTTTAAATACAGAGAGAAAATGAAAAAACTCGCTCACTGGACACCCAACCCCGTTCAGGCGTTTAGGCGGTGGCCGCGGGGGCAGCATCGCCGGCGGCGTCGCCCTCGCCCTCCTCGGCGCCCTCGTCGTCGATGGTGGCGTCCTGGTACTGCTGGTACTCAGAGACGAGATCGTTCATGTTGGACTCGGCCTCGGTGAACTCCATCTCGTCCATGCCCTCACCCGTGTACCAGTGGAGGAAGGCCTTGCGGCGGAACATGGCCGTGAACTGCTCCGAGACGCGCTTGAAGAGCTCCTGGATGGCGGTGCTGTTGCCGATGAAGGTGACGGCCATCTTGAGGCCCTTGGGGGGAATGTCGCAAATGGAGGACTTGATGTTGTTCGGGATCCACTCGACAAAGTAGCTCGAGTTCTTGTTCTGCACGTTGAGCATCTGCTCGTCGACCTCCTTGGTCGACATGCGCCCGCGGAAGAGCGCAGAGGCCGTCAGGTAGCGGCCGTGGCGGGGGTCCGAGGCGGCCATCATGTTCTTGGCCTGCGGGGCGGGTGGAGCGCGGGCGGTGGTCGGGGGGGGTTGGGGGGGGGGGGGGGGGGGGAGGGGGTTGGGGAGAGGGCAGCGGTGAGCAGAGGCGAAAGGCGAAAGGCGAGCGAGGGAGCCAACCAAAGCCAACCCACAGCCAACCCAACCCGGTCCCGGCAGACGGACGTCGAACATCTGCTGGGTCAGCTCGGGCACGGTCAGGGCCCGGTACTGCTGGGAGCCGCGCGAGGTCAGGGGGGCGAACCCCACCAGGAAGAAGTGCAGCCGGGGGAAGGGAATCAGGTTCACGGCGAGCTTGCGCAGGTCAGAGTTCAGCTGGCCGGGGAAGCGCAGGCAGCAGGTGATGCCCGACATGACCGCCGAGACGAGGTGGTTCAGATCGCCATAAGTGGGGGTGGTCAGCTTCAGGGTGCGGAAGCAAATATCGTACAGGGCCTCGTTATCGATGCACATAACCTCATCCGAGTTCCTGCCAGGTGGTGGAAGGTGGTGGAAGGAGGGAGATAGGAAAGGATGGTGGGATAGGATAGGATGGTGATGAGCACAAAACTGAACCAACAAACGCCAAGGCGACAGACTCAACCAGCTGGTGGACCGAGAGGGTGGCGTTGTAGGGCTCAACGACAGTGTCGGACACCTTGGGAGAGGGCACCACAGAGAAGGTGCACATCATGCGGTCGGGGTACTCCTCGCGGATCTTGGCAATCAGCAGGGTGCCCATGCCGGAGCCCGTGCCGCCACCAAGGGAGTGGGCAATCTGGAAGCCCTGCAGGCAGTCGCACGACTCGGCCTCCTTGCGGACGACATCGAGGACCGAGTCAATCAGCTCGGCACCCTCCGTGTAGTGGCCCTTGGCCCAGTTGTTGCCGGCACCCGTCTGGCCGAAGACGAAGTTGTCCGGGCGGAAGATCTGGCCGAAGGGGCCGGCCCGGACAGAGTCCATGGTGCCGGGCTCCAGATCAACCAGAACGGCGCGGGGCACGTACTTGCCACCGGTGGCCTCGTTATAGTACACATTGATGCGCTCAAGCTGCAGATCGGACTCCCCATGGGAGGCACCGGTGGGGTCGATGCCGTGCTCGTCCGAGATAACCTCCCAGAACTTGGCACCAATCTGGTTGCCGCACTGGCCAGCCTGGATGTGCACGATTTCACGCATTATTCGTTAGTTGTGGATTGACCGCGCTTTTGGTTGTTGGGAAGCGGAGAGATCTGCGAACGGTCGTCGTTTAATTTCAAACTTTCATGTCGTGCCCCTTCTTGATTACCCATTCAGTTCTCCCCCTTTCTGTTGAAAAACGTCTCTCTACTACCACTACAATTTCCGCGCTCAAGGTTCGTCTCTTCTCCTTGTGCGACATCCCGCATTTTTTCTCCGGTAGACCCAATTCCACCACATTACTGGGACTCCTCCAAACAAGCAACGTCTTATTTTGAAAGATCCCGCGGGACTTGTTTTGGCTGACCCACTTGACGAGGATCTCACACTCGGCGATTACCCGATCTCTGATCTTTGTGGAATCCATGTCTGGAACGTTCGCTGATATTTTCCGAAGTCTTGCTTTAGATTGTCGATGTCGACCCGAGCACACAACTCAGGGAATTCGAGGACGTCTCCCAGGTCGAGAAATACCAGATCTCCGAGGAGGACTACCGGCGCCGGGACGGGACTTTCCTCAAGTTCAAGCAGGCCCACCCCGAGCTCTTTGCCAAGCCCGACGCGCCTTCGCCCCCAGCAGCTGCAGCCCAGCCTGAGGCCACTGCCGCCAACATTCACGTGGGCGATCGGTGCCAGGTCTTACATCCCCCCCTCCCATCTCCCTGTCTGCCACCTCTCGGCCAATGGCAACTCTGTTCAACGCTTTTGGCGCCGTAGGTTCGTGGAGAGAGCGGCTTCTGCAGGCGTGGCGTTGTGAAGTTTGTGGGTCTGACCCCCCCCCCCCCCCTAGCGGCTCACTCGCTCGCCCCTGCGTCTCCCGGCCCCGCAATCCTTCATCACTCTCCTTCTGCGCCTCCAGGGACGACCCGCTTCAAGCCGGGCGAGTGGGTTGGGGTCTGCTTCGACGAGCCCGTGGGGAAGCACGACGGCAGGTCTGCCTGCCCCGCCTGGCCGGGCTCCCTTCTCCATCCGCCCCGGGCGTCCCGTGCCGCTCCGATGGACCCACGGCATCCACGCGCCGGTCCCGCCCCGCCTGCTCACCCGCACCCGCACCCACACGCGCCTGCGTTCCTGCAGCGTCAAAGGGGTCCGCTACTTCAGCTGCCCGCCCAACTGCGGGAGTTTCTTCCCGCCGGCCCAGGTCGAGGTGGGCGACTTCCCCGAGGTGCAGGACTGGGACGAGGACGACGTGGCCCCGGCCTCGGCCCCGGCCCCCACCAGCACCAGCACCAACCCCCCTGCCAACGACCCGCACGCCCAATAGGACGTCACATACACCCCCCGTCCACCCGTCCTGGGCCCACCCCCCAAGACGATCACGGTGCCCATGTTCGGGACTCTCCACCCAGCCAGCCAGACCCAGAGAATCGGACCGGCGCACCGCAACCCACACAACAGAACCACAGCCGACCGCCAGGCCAACAACAAGGCGAACGAACACGGGCACAACATGGGAACCAACATGGGAACCAACATGGGAATCAACATGGAAACCAACATGGAAACCAACATGGAAACCAACATGGAAACCAACAACAGCGCGCCCCGACGAGGCGCCCCAACGCGTCGCTCGACGTGAAACAGCGACCGAACCCCAAAACCGAAACAAAAAGGCGAAACGGCGAGACGGAAAAGCCGCCGCCAAAGAAGCCCCCAGGCAGTCGGAAGAGGCGGGCGAGAGGGAACGGGGGGGGGGGGGGGGGGGGGGGGGGGGGGGGGGGGGGGGGACGAAACAGGTAAGCACACAAACACGGCCTCAATCACCGCCAGCCAGCAGATGGAAAGGAGAAGGAGAACCGACGGGGGGTGGGGGGTGGGGTGGGGGTGGCGGAGCCCGGGTCCCGGGGGCCCTGGCGGTCAGCGGTCAGCCCGTGAGGGAGCGGCGGAGGGCCTCCTTCCTGGCTGCCCAGGCCTTGGCCAACCGCTGCACCTGGGCGGCGGCCCCGGGGAACTGCTGGACCAGCCCCGCCCAGCCGGAGCCCACCCGGGCCTGCTCGAAGCGGCGCGTCATGGTCAGCAGGGCAACCTCCTTCAGCAGCTCGCTGCCAATGGCCACCCCCAGCCCGTAGGCGCTGGCCGCGTTGCCGGGGGCCACCCGGCGGGCGATGAAGAGGGCGCACTCGTCCCGCAGGTCGGCCAGCTGGTAGAGGTCCGCCACCCGCAGCACGTCCTGCACGTTGGCCTGTGCCCCGCCACACACACCCCGGCCACACCCGCCCCGCCAGATCCCATTCCGAATGATCCAGACGCTTCGTTGATCGCACTCGATGCTCTCATCGCCATCTCTGGTGGCTGGTGGCTGGTGGCTGGTGTCTTCTCCCCAAAATATCACGATGAACTTGAAGAGGGATGACAGGAAATGGGAAGGCAGATCACCAGCCACCAGCCACCAGCCACCAGCCACCAGCCACCAGCCACCAGCCACCAGCCACCAGCCACCAGCCACCAGCCACCAGCCACCAGCCACCAGCCACCAACCGGCAGGGCGCTGCGTGAGGGCGGCCTGGCGGACCTCGCTGAGCAGGCAGACGGCCGGCTCGCCGTACATGTAGCGCAGCATGAGCCCGAAAACCTCCTGGTGGCACTCGGGGACGGAGACCTCGATGCTGCCCGACTCGCGCCACCGGGCGTCGGGGTCGGCCCCGCCCAGCATGGTGGCGAAGTAGGGCGATCGGGCACAGAGCATGGCCCGGTGGGCCAGCAGCCGGGGCGGGGTCGTCAGACTGGCCCCCACCGGGTGGGGCTCGTCGTCGGGGAAGACCAGCACAATGTCGAACCCCACCGCGACCGGCAGGGCGCTCAAGGGCAGGGGGCCATCAGCGGCCGTGGGGAGGGCCGCCGCACCCGCGAAGACCACGTGGGGGAGCCCGCTGTGGCGGAGCAGGCTCAGGGTGTGCAGCCGCAGGGCGGGGCCCTCGAAGTGGCCCGGTAGCGGCACCCGCACCGAGAAGGGCAGCCCGCCGGCCCCCCGTGAGACCGCGGTCACCGCCCCGCCCGTCCGGGCCTGCAGGAAGGCCAGCGGAGAGCAGGCCTGCAGCACCCCGAGCATGCCCGCCCGGGCGGCCGCCTGGGCCGGGGTCGGGACGGGAGTCGGGGAGGGCATGCCGGGAATGCTGACCACCGGGGGCGGGGGCAGCTCCGGGGCGGGGGGCGCGGCGGCCTCCTGGTCGTGGATGGCGTAGCTGGCCACGGGTAGAGCCCGCAGCGAGAGGCCCAGCCGCTGGGCGGCCCAGCCCCGGTCGGCCAGCAGGTCGCCCATGGCCAGCTGCTCGGCCAGGTGGCCCTCCCGGTCGAAGTGCACCGCCACCAGCTCGCAGAACTGGGCCAGTCGGGCCACCCGCAGCTGCACGGCCAGCGCCCGGATGTGGCCCAGCAGGGCGGGCGCATCGCGGATGGCCCGCAGGACGGGGCCGAAGGCGTCGCTGTACAGGAACTCGAGCAGGGCCCGCAGGGCGGCCGAGTTGGTCTGCCGGACGGCCACCACCCGGGCCGCGTCCCCCTGGCGGCCCCGCCGGATGGCATCCTGGCAGCGCAGATACTCGAGCAGCTCGTTGGGCGTCTCCGAGGGCGACAGGGGCGGCTGCGACGGGTGGGCCGCCGCCCCCGCCGCCGCGAAGGCGGGGCCTGCCGTCGTGGCCGAGGCCCAAGCGGCGGAGGCGGGCGGGCCGGCGGGGCCCGTGCGGGCGAGCTCCTCGGCGGCCTTCTGGGCGAGAAGGCTCTCGAAGAAGCCGCTTCGGGCCCTGAGGACGGCCCGGTGGACGGGGAAGATGGTCCCGTCGTCGCAGCGCAGGCGCAGGTCGCAGCCGGCCCCCGGGCCGGTCATCTCGTGCAGCAGCCGGGCCACCTGGGCCGCGTGCAGGCTGGGGGCCACCCCCACCAGGGCGCAGGTGAAGCCCTCCCCGCAGGCCACCTGGATGACCTCGGCCCCCAGCAGCCCCGTGGGGCAGCCGCCCAGGGTGTGGCCGCACGAGGGCCGCCCCCAGGCCATCAGCCGGCCCGCCACCACGGCGCAGCCCCGGGTGGGGTTGCCCGCCAGGGCCTGGATCCCGTCGGCCTCCTCCACGGGCACGGCCTGCAGCAGAGTCTCCCGGGCCGCCCCAAGCAGCTGCCCGCCCCGACAGACCACCCCGACAGACCACCCCGACAGACCACCCCGACAGACCACCCCCAACAGGCCACCCCGACAGACACACCTGAGTGGCCTTGACCCGGGGAAGGTGCGGCGGGGGGCGGTGGGAGGGCCGGGTCTGGAGGAGCTGGCCGGTTGTGGGTGCCAAGGGGGAGGCGGGGCGGGGATCCCGACCCTGAGCTCGGCCGCCTCGGCCGCCTCGTCGATGGGCAGGACGACCGTCTCCTCGCGGGCGGCCCGTTTGGGGGCGGGGAACTGCTCCCCCCGGCGGTGGTGCCGCTCGGCCGGGGCGGCGAGGGCCCGCAGGCGGGCGACCAGGGTGCGCCCCATGGAGTGGTGGCCCCCGGGATGGGTGGCCGGCCAGGGCAGGAAGGCCTCCACCCGGGGCTGCCGGGGCAGCTGCGCCTCGGCGGCCGGGAAGATCCAGCAGGGGTAGGGCCCGCTGAAGAGGTACAGCCCCGCAGAGATGTTGGCCGGCTGGGCGCGGGGGCCGCGAGAGGGGGCAGAGGGCGAGAGGAGGGAGGGGCGGGGAGGGGCGGGAGGGCGAGGGGAGGAAGGGGATCGTGAGCGCGGGTGAGCGGCAGGTCTCTTGGGCCCCCGTCAGGGACGAGACCGAAGAGGCGGATGTGCAGAAGGTGTCTGTGTCCATGCCTTCTGGGCGTGCGGCTGGGGCTGTGACCGTGCGGCCCGACGGGTCTCAGGTGTGCATGCGTGTGCAGTTGCTCCCTCTGATCTTCAGCCGGAGATGGTTGCCTGGGAAGTGGCCGGCCAGCTTGTTGGAGCTGCGTGTGTGCGTGTGCTGGCGGGCGGACCGAGGGCTCCCTGCTGCGCGCGGCGGCCGGCTGTTCGGGCTCGTCGTCCCTGCGGCGGATGTTGATCAGGAAGAGGAAGTCGCGCTCCCATGCGATCCGGACGAGGTGGCTGGCGAGGGCGCTCCGGGTGAGGGTCGTGTCGCAGGGGAACTCGCGGGCCAGGCCCTGGGGCCGGTGCTCGGGCGGGACCGGCCCGAAGGCGAACCGGGTGAAGAGGGACGCCGAGGTGTAGCGGATGTAGCCGAAGCCGTGGGCGGCCTCGAGCAGCATGTGGGTGTCCTGGTCCTGCAGGTAGGGCCCCCCCGCGAAGTACAGCTCGCCCGCCCGGTCGAGGACCAGGCTCATCTGGCGCCCCAGGGCAAAGTCCCGCACCGCGGCCGCCCGCAGGGAGCCCGGCGCCACCGGGACGAACTCGTCCGTCCAGTTGGAGGTCCCAAGCTGCCCGTGCCTGGCGGCCCCGGGGCGAGCGGGGGGGGGGGGGGGGGGGGGGATTGATGGGACGAGGAGAGGAGGAGGAGGAGGGGTGGGGGGGGGGGGGGGGGGGGGGGGGGTGCAGGGGGGCCGGGAGGCGGGGCAGACTCGTTGGCGCCGAAGAGGTGCAGGACGGCCCGGCCGTCGAGGGCCCCGCTGGCGAAGGGCCCGCAGCGGATGAGGGTCACCCGTGCCAGCCCCTCGACCTGCTGGGGCGCCGCCACGCAGCTGGCCGGGTCGACGAACTGGGCCGGGTCGCCCTCCTCGAAGGGGTGGGCCCGGCGGAGGCCCGGCAGGCCCAGCTGGCCCGAGGCGCCCAGGCCCCAGGCGTAGACGAGTCCCGTGGCGGTCAGGGCCAGCGAGTGGTACGCCCCGCAGGCCAGCTGGACCACCTCCAGCCCGTCGAGGGCCGCCACTCGGGCCGGGCCGCCGTGGGTCTGGACGGCAGGCACGCCCAGCTGCCCCGAGGTGTTCAGCCCCCAGGCCACCACCGTGTGGTCCTGCCGCCATCACCCGGCCACCCGAGCGGATGAGCGGGCCCACCGATGATGAGCCGTAGCCGCGGCCTGGCGGCAAGCAGGCCAGGAGTTGGGGCGGCGGGGGCGGCGGGGCGGGTGCCTGCAGGGGGAGTGCAGACCGCGAGGAGGGCCAGGGTGTGGTGGGCGCCGCAGGCCAGCTGGACGACGGGGACGGTGGGCGGGAGCCACTCGACCGGCCGCGGGTCGGCCTCGTCGCCCAGGGCCAGGTGGCCCGTCTGGGCGTGGTCGCCCTGACCCCAGCAGTACAGGCGCCGCTCCAGGTAGGGCAGCGCCCCCATCCGCTCGGGCCGGGCAAGCACCGTCTCGGGCCCCGGGGGGATGTCGCCAAACGTCAGCCGGGCCGGGGCGGGCTCGGCCGCTGCGACCAGGCGGAGGGGAGGGGATGGTGGCGCTGACGGAGGAGAGGCCAGGCAGGGAGGGGGGTTCGGGGTTGCAGGCTGACCGGGTTTGGCGGCGGCGGGCTTGGCTGGGCCGAGGGGGCCCACTCCGGCCGCGGCCAGCTTTGCCTCGTCCTGGCGGGCGGCCCAGTCGGCGAGCAGCCCGTAGTCGGTGGCCCGCAGCTGCTCGAGGGGCTCCCACTGGGGCAGCCCGGCCCCCTCGCGCTGCACCAGAAACTGCATCGCCAACACCAGCAGCACCAGCAGCACCATCCAGTCGGGGTCAGGGTCAGGGTCAGGGTCGGGCTCAGGGTCGGGGGCCGTCCGATGGCCCCCAGGGGTGCCACCCAGGGTGTGGGGAGGGCGCAATTGGCGGGACGGGGACCTCGACTGCGCCCTTGCGCTTGCGCTTGCTGAGGATCTCCACCACGGGGGGCGGCTGGCCCTCGGCCGGGACGGGAATCCCGGGCGCCTCGGGCGGCCTGGCGATGCTCACCACCTGCCCCACCACGGCATGGGCCCGGGTGGCGGGGGACGGGACAGACACCATCGGCGCCATGGAGAAGGGAGACCAGGGACCCTCCGAGAAGGCGGCCGGCAGGGCAGGGCAGGGCAGGACAGTAGAGGCCGCCCGGCAGTGCGGCGGGGCGGGCGGCGGGGCGGGCGGCGGGGCAGGGCCGACGGACGGTGAGCCTGGGGCGAGCGGCGAAGGAGGGGTCGGCGGGTGGCTGGTCGAGGCCCCCTTCGAAGGGCCCCTCGGGAGGCGTCCCCAGATAGATGGAGGGCGTCGTGGGCAGGGAGGAGGGCGTCGTGGGCGAGGAAGACGAGGGCGTCGTGGGCGAGGAGGAAGGGCCGCCCGAGGGCAGGGCCGCCGCAGATGCGCCCCCGGAGGCGCTCTCGAAGGGCGACGAGGGCGAGGGCGACGACGAGGGCGAGGGCGAGGGCGAGAGGGAAGCGGGCACGAGGAGGGGCGAGGGCGCGCAGCCAAGGGTGGGCGATGGCGGCACCGAGACCGAGAGCCCTTCGGGCCCCCGGGAGGGCCCCCCCGATGGGGGCGGCAGCCCTGAGGGCAGACTCCACCGGCGCCTGCCGGCCACTCCATCGGGCGCGGGTCCGGAGGACCGGACGGGGCCGCCCAGGGGCACGGCCACCGTGAAGGCGCCCTCGATGGCCAGCGGGTTGCGGGCCATGCCCAGCGCCTCGGCCCGGCGGCAGAGCTCGAGGAGCACGTCCAGCCGCTGGTCGGTCGTCCGCAGGGCCGACTGGACGGCCCCACGGTCGAAGCCGCCCAGCGGACGCTCGAGCAGGGTCGCCAGCCGGTCCACCGCAATCGCAAGTTCGCTCAGCTGCAGCCACCAGGGGTGGGTGGTGGGTGGTGGGTGGTGGGTGGTGGGTGGTGGGTGGTGGATGGTGGGTGGTGATGATGATGATGATGATGGTGGTGGATGGGTATGGTGGGTATGGTGGGTATGGTGGGTATGAGGGGATTCGCGTGGTCGAAGAGCGAGGATACAAGCGCGACCGAGTCCCCAGGGTCTCGAACAAACGGCCACGGGGCGCTGCCGTGGGCGGGCGGCAAGCGGCGAATCTGGGGCCCGAGGCCGAGGCCGAGGCCGAGGGGCGGGACATCGGACCTGGAAATCGACCGCGTCCCGGGCGGGGCCGGTGGGGTCCTTGTAGGTCATCCAGACGGCCGTGTTCTTCATGATCCGGTGGCACTCCAGCAGCCGCAGCCCTGCAAGGTGCGTCGCGGGGTACGCGAGACCCACCCACGTCAGGATCCCCGCGGTGGTCGGTGGTCGGTGGACGGTGGCCGGGCGATGGGCATGGGCATGGGCATGGGCATGGGCATGGGCGTGGGCGTGGGGGGACGGACCGGTCTCGGGGACGATGACCGCCTCGTCAGCCGAGCAGCGGCGGCCGGCGATGAGGGCCTTGGCCATGTCGGCGCACCGGGCGAGGATCATGTCCTGCAGCCGCTTGGGGTAGTGGTGCGCCGCGAAGGCCTCGAAGTGGGCCTGCTGCTCGGTCGCCTCGGCCGCTGCGCCCCCCGCGCCCCACGCCCCACGCCCCGCGCCCCCATCGGACGTGGCCCAGACAGTGTCAGGTTAGGTCAGGCCAGGCCAGGTTAGGTCAGGGGAGCGGCATCGTCGCGGGGCGGGGACGAGCGGGCGGGCGCGCCCCATGGCACCGGGTCAACATCGTGTCGGGCACCGGTTGGGGGTGTCGTGGACCGGTTGGGGCGCGGGTGCGTGGGTGGCGGGGTGGGTAGGGGGCGCCCGTGGGCGGACCCTTCTTGGAGGGCTTGGGCTTGGGCCGGTCGCAGGTGCCGTGGCTGTGGGCGGGCCCGAGGCACTCCCAGCAGAAGTTGTGCCCTGGGGGCGGGCAGGCGGGTTGGGAGGTGGCGGACAGGAGGATGAGAGCGCGAGGGGGCCACGGGAGGCAGGCATGCCACGGGGCATGGGGCATGGGGCATGGGGCATGGGGCATGGGGCATGGGGGCAACGCGAACCGCACGAGCAGCGCATGGCGATGCAGCCGCCGTTCTTGAAGATGGGCCTGCACACACCCGCCGACGGAGCCCCATCATCCCGCGGCCACGGCCAAAGGCCCCGGGGGGGAACGGAGGGGAGAGGCCGAGTCACATTCAAACCGGGGCCCGCGAATCCACTCCTCCCCCTTGGCAGTCAGTCCTCACCCTCGCTTCTCAGGGAGGCATAACTGGGGGCGCGAGGCAGGCGCGGTGGGCGGGTGCGGGTGCGGGTGCGGGTGCGGGTGCGGACACCTTGCAGCTGGGGCATGGCTTGGTGAAGCGGGCGATCGAGTCGAGCGAGAGCTGGTCGGCGTCCGTCCGGCGGGTCCACTCGCGCACCATCTCGCAGCTGGCCGGCTGGTGGGCCTCCAGGCCGCACTGGGTCCCGGGTGGTGGGGTGGCGCGCGCCAATGTCAACCAACCGGTCGTCACGGATGGGCACGGGATGGGCCGGGGCCGGGGCCGGGGCCGGGGCCGGGGCCGGGGCCGGGGGGCCCCAGGGCAGGGCGGGCGGCGGACCTGGAAGCAGAATGCGTGGCCGCACTTGCACTGGACGTCGCCCCGGGCCCCGGGGCACTCGATGGCGCACTCGCAGCCCCCCGCGGGGCACCACCGCATGACAGGGTTGCTCTCGACGAAGCTCCGCGTCAGGAAGCGGGCGTACCGGGTGTACAACTGCTCCGAGACAAACTGGGGGCGCCCCGACCAGGACGGACGGAAGGAGGGCCCAACGCGGAGGCCAGGGAACCCGAGGCCGAAGGGGACATGAGCAAAGGGATGGCAGGCCACAGAAAGCCACAGGAAAAGGCCAGTGCCGGGAGGGCACCCATCGGTCAGCGCACGGGCGGAAGGCAGGGGCGGGGGGTGGATGAGGGGAGGCACGAGGCGGCATGGCGGCAGGGACCTTCTTGATGACGCTTTGGTCGACGGGGCACGAGCACTTGTACTGGGGGCAGAAGACGCTGGTCTGGCCCTCCTGGATCTTCAGTGCCAGGTACTGGCCCCAACAGCTCGAGCAGAACCGGTGCCCGCAGGAGAGCCCCGTCAGCTGCCAGCCAGCCACGGGCGCCAGTGGGAGACAGACGGGAGACGGACGGACGGACGGACGGACGGGTGAGCGGGCGTGGACGACCCGAGGCGGGGCGGGGCGATGGTCGGGGCAGGAGGGGTTGGCGGCAGACCTGCAGGTCGGTGGTCTCGTCGAGGCAGCCTGGGCACTGGTAGGTCTGGGCCAGACCCCGCGAGAGGGCCCCCTCGGCCGGAGGGCTGGTCGCGGTACTGCTGCTCTCGCCGCCCGGCGAAGGGCGAGGCACCGGCTCGGCCGCGGCCCCTGCGCTGGGCACGGCCACGCCCGCCTCGGCAAAGACCTTGGCGGGGTCGCGGATGTAGGTGCCGAGGAGGGCCTCCATCCGCCAGCGGAATCGCTTCAGCAGGATGCGCGCGCTGGGGGCCGGGACCATCAGCACCTCGGCCACCCGCCCGATGGCGCGCCCCTGAGCCTCGGCCAGCTCGGCGGGTGTGTAGCAGGTACTCTCGGGCCGCCGGGACGGAATCAGGTCGCTCTCGTGGATCACCAGGCCCAGCGCCGGGCCCGGGGCCGGCCCCGGCTGGGTGTGGGGGGGGCCGGCCTCGATCCGGCCGCCCCGGGTGAGGAACCCGTCGAGGCGGAAGTACTGGTCGGGCGGGGGCGGGGGCGCGGGGTCGGCCCCGCCCTCGGCACGGGGCGGGCGCCCCGGGTGGTCGGCCGCGGGGGGGGCCTCGGGGTGGCGCTGGAGGTACTCCTGGCGCAGGGAGCCCCCCTGGACGAGGGCCCGCGGGTCGATGACCACCGCCGGGCGCTGGTGGGGGTGCGGCGACTCGGTCAGCATCGACCGGCGCAGCGCCTCGAGCAGCTGCTCGGCTTCCGTCATCCGGGCCACCGCCCCGGGGCTCAGGGCCGCCACCCGGGGCCGACCCGACATGCTACGGCGGATGGGGGGCGACGAAGCGCGGCCACGGCCGCTCTCGGAGAACAGGCTCGGGGTGGGGGAGCGGCTGGGGCGAGGAGGGGGCGATGGGGAGCGGGGGGCGAGGAGGTGGCGGCGAGCGACTGATGCGAGGGGGTATGCTGTCGTGGCTGGGAACTGGGCTCAGGCTCTTTCGGGGGTGTGGCTGTGGTGCCGGAACGAGGGGCGCGAGCACGGCAGGCGGCGAGCGCACGGGGGCCAGGGGCGGACGCGACCCAAGCGTGGTCGATGGCCTTGATCCAGGTGGAGACGACGTCAGGGCTGTGGAAGGCCTGCTGCCACTCCTGAGGGCAGGGAGGTGGTCTTCTGCAGGTTGTTTTTCACCTTCCTCCTTGAGCGCTTCCACCAGCCCGAATATCATCTGACTGCCCAGATTTTGGGTAACGTACTGGCGCAGCCGTGGAAGCAGCCGATGAACGAGCGAAGAAGATGACCGGCACTGAATTTGAAGGGCAGGCTCGTCCCGTGGGTAGTTGCGAGACAAAAAGCCCTCGAGGATCACAACATGCGTCCCAATGCGGAACGCGATCTCAAACCCACCGCTCGATCGGCGCTTGAAATCGGAACCATAAATCGACGCAAGAAGTTCAAGTTCCTGCTCTGCCTCATCACTCATTGAGCCTCAAAAAGGCTGCGGGCGGCGGTTGTGGAGCTAGTGACTATTGCCAGTGGTGCATTCTTTCCGACCGGCGCACAGGGGCCGGGGCTGCCAGTCTCGGTTGCTCGGTCGCTCTTCCCCCGTGTTCCCGGGGAGGGCACCGAGAAAATGGCGGCACCACCAACGCGGATAGTCGGGTTCGGCGTCGTCAACAACTCCATCCATCATCATATCCTCCGGGTGAGTTCGGGATGCCATATTAGGCGGATCATTACGAAAGCCACAGATGAGCTAAAAAAAAAAAAACAGGGACCTCAAAATAGACAAAAGAGAGAGATCTGACCGTCAACAAAAAAAGATTCAAAAACAAAAACACAGGCACTCACCGCCAAAAAAACAGCCAAAAAAAAAAATACGAAAGACCACACGGACCGCGATCGACCAGTCCCATCGTCTCGTCATGACCACGCGAAATAGCCACGTTCCGTCCACAGGCATCAGGGCTGTGGACCTCTCAACACGCGGGGGGGGGGGGGGGGGGGGGGGGGGGGGGGGGGATGAGGCAGGCAGAGAAGCGCTAAAGGGGCGGACGAAATAAACCGAAGAGCAAAGAGGCCCCGCTCGAAGCGGAGCCAGCAATTAAAACTCACCCTGGCGGCGGGGGTGCCTCCAGGCGCTCCAGATCGCTCGCCTGGGTGGGGGTTCAAACCACCTGGTAGGAGATCACCAGGCCCCGGGGCAGGTACTCGACCAGAGGGGCCCGGGCCCGGCCGCACTGGACGCCCCGCACTTTGAGGAACTCGTCCTCCATGCCGTAGTCGCCCCGGGTGGGCGCCTCGTCGCCCGAGTGGGCCACCCCTTCACCGACAAAGAGAGGACGCGCGGAGTGAGAAAACGCACGGCTGTGGTGCGGCTGCAAGAATGCGCGCGTGTGTGAAGGGGGCCGCGCCGCGGATGGGCGGACCGGCATCATCGGAGGTGTGTACCCAGAGGGCCACGGCCTGCTCGGCGGCCAGGGCGAGCGGCTCCCCGAAGTGGAACTCCTCCAGGGCGTCGCGGCCCCCGTGGTACCCGGCGAAGGAGCGCTGCTCGTGGACGGCCACCCGCCACCGCTCGGGGGTCTCCACCAGTCGCAGCAGCGAGCCCGCATCGATCCCGGCTCCCGGGCCCGCGCAGAGGATCTGCGAGCACAGGGAAATGACGGCGTCAGGGACCGGGAAGATTCCGTGCGGAGGTGGGGGGTCGGGGCAGGGTCGGAGAAGGGGACCTTGACGTCGACATCGTGCCGGTCGCCCTCGCGGCCGAAGGCGATCCCCGTCAGGCGGACGGGCTCGGCGGTCAGGTTCCGCACCACGAAGGCCATGCTGGCACTGGCCACGGGCCCCCCCGCGGGCGCGTCGGAGAGGTCCGAGACGAGCTGCCCCTCTGTGGTGGTCAGCGCCGTCCCAGAGGCACAGCGATGACGAGGAAGCGAAGAGTGGCCAGTGAGCGCTGGCGGGCAGGACAGGAGAGTGCCAGCAGAGGGCAATGCACCGCCCGCGGACCGGTCGGGGTGTAGGGGACAATGCTGAGCGAGTCGGTGGGGAGCAGCTCGTAGGCCACGACCAGCCCGCGCGGCCGGACGACCGCCCCGATGTCGTCGAAGGCGGACCCACCGAGGGGCCCGCAGAGGGCCGTCAGCCACTCGTCTGACATGGCCACGGCTCCCTCGCCGGCCCCCTCGCCGCTGTGGGCGACCCCTGCAGCCACGAACCCCAGGTATGGCAGACGGCGGTGAGGTTCCCAACGCCATAAGGAGACCAGGAGCAGCGGGGCTGGCGGGCCAAGGCCGGACCATCGTTGTCGTCGGTGAGGACCTTGATGCCCACCCGCTGGCCGGGGGCCAGCTCGATCCGCGAGCGCAGGGTGAAGAACTCCAGGTGGGCCTTACCGCCCGCCCACCCGTCCATGGACCGCCTCTCGTCACCCACCAGCCGCCACTGGGAGGCGTTCAGCGCTCGGCAACAGCCAGCTTGCCCTTCAGTCGTGCAAAAGATCTGCCGGCAGACAAAGACACGCGGGGGGTCACTGCAGTCCCACCCTCCCCAAGGGCGCGCAGACCTTCACATGCACTCGCAATCGGTGTTTCCTCCGACCGAAGCCAATTCCCGATACCCGAATGGGTCGCGTGCCCGTGTTGCGGATGTCGAACGAAAGGCTGGCCGAAGCATCGCCGGGGGCGGTGAGGTCCGAGACCAGCTGGCGGGCGAGCGAGAGGGGGTGTGGGTTTTCAGGAGTGGCTGTGGGCGACCGAGTGTCAGCAACGAATGGGCACGCATGTAACACAGACAAAAAACTGGTGGTGGGGTCTGAGGGGATCCCCTGTTGAGAAGGAAGGATGAGATTTGGATTGTTGCCTCGGACAGACTGGACGCTCGCAGGGGCGCTTGGTGTTGGCGTCGTCAAAGGAAAATCGAGAATTTGCGGGTCATCTCCGTTTTGTCCGATTGGTTGGAGGTCAAGCTTGCTTTCTGGCGTATGCGAGTCGTTGGCATAAACATCGATCCGGCTCACAGCGCACTGTGGAATATGTGAATGTACATAAGAGCCAACGAAGCCAGACAGACTCCCATTTCTCGGCACGTCGGACGTCGTTTGGAGGAACAACAAAGAGCACAGATGGTGATGGAACGCCACAATCACCGGGGACAACTTATCATAATTTATGTTCAAAATAAATGATCCCGTTCGTGGGTGTGGCGGCGCGCTAGCTGAGACGTTCTCATGTGTGCGATCGGACCGGTAAGCCCTCGACCTTGTTGTAGAGCACACGAGGGAGGAAGATTTCGCCCCTTGCCCAAAGGGACGTTTTCGTTTTCGATGCTACGATATACAAACACGATAACGCAAGAGGACGACGCAGCGGCATCGCGCACGACCGTCACTGACGAGGCGGCTGCGTCATCTGGTCAAAATACTGTTCGGATGCCTCCTGGGCGGCGAGATCCAGGACTCGTCGCCACTCGCCGGCAGGGCGTAAACATTCTATAATCAGCTTGCTTGTGACGACGCCGGCGACAGGTGCCTCTTGTGGGGTCGTCTCGTCGGTGTCGTCATCTCCCGTCCCGGGAGCATACAAACCGCCCTCTTCCTCGTCCAGCTCCTCGGGGGCCACTCGATGGACGGAAAGGCCGTGCAGGAGGTCCCCCGCGAGGGCCTGCAGCGCTGCAGTCAGAAAAACAGCGCCATGCTCGGGGAACCGCATCGAGTTGACGTCATCCTCGTCGTCGGAGCTGTCATGACTGTCGGCGCTGCCTGCGCCCTGTCCGTCTGGCTCTGGGGGGGAGGCTTCCGCCTCGACAGGGACGGGGGGCTGAGCGGCGGCTCGCTCAAGTTGGGCGAGAAGGGGCAGGGCCTCCGGATCGGGAGACGGGGGCTGCGCCTCTTCCTCCCAGACCCGCTGCACCCGGAGGAAAATATCCTCCACCGGGAAAATCACGCCGGCATGCTGGCGCACCGTGGGCCGGCTGGCCGGAACGCCGGCCTCGGGAAGGGGCACCTCAGCCCCCACCTCGATCGCGGCGCCTTCGGGCTGAGCCCCGCTGGCAGCATCGCCGGCAGCATCGCCGTCGGCATCGACGGCGGGATCTGCTTCGGCTGCATCGGCATCGGCATCGGCATCGGCATCGGCATCGGCATCGGCATCGGCATCGGCATCAGGGGCTTCTCCGCACTCGATCGCGGCGCTCTCGGGGGCCTGGCCGGTCCCTGAGCCATAGATCTGGGCGGTGGTGAAGCGGGGCTGTGCTTGCAGGGCGGGGTGCGATTGGTAGGCCGAGCGGGGCCGGGCGCTGGCCGCGAGGGGTGAGCGGCTCGGAGCGGGAGTGGGCGGCGAGGAGGCGATGCGCGGGCGTGGCGGCGAGGGCGCGGAGCAGATGGTGGGCACCACCGCGAAGTCCGAGGCGACGGCGGGCGTGACAGCGAGGCCCGCCGACCGCGGGCGAGCCGCGGGGACGGGGCCCATCGAGGCCCAAGGGCGGGCAACAACGGCGGCGTGAGGGACCACGGGCGAGAAGGGAGTTGAGGCAGCGTGAGGGTCGGCGCGGGTCTGAGCCTGGCCGAGGGCAGTCGCCAACTGCTCCTGGTTGGCGGTTTGCCCGAAGTCGAGGCTGCCCCGAGGGAGCGACGGAGCCAGCAGAGAGAGGGAAATGAAGAGATGTCGCCGACGTGTCCCCCGGGGAGGCAGCCACATGCGCGCATTCGGGGCAACGGCGACAGCTGACACGGGGCCGGGCGTGGGCGGACCTGGAAGCCAAGCTGAAGAGGGACTGGTCTGGGGCCACCTCCACCAGCCGGTCGACCGCAGGGGGGCTGAGGAAGGCCGTCTGCAGCTGGCCCAGCATGGGCACCTTGCGCGCATCCACCGCCGCGCCCCCGCCCTCGGTGGCTCCCCCCGGGGCAGCCGCCGCGCCACCCTTTGGGCCGAGAGGTTCGGCATGGAGGCCCACTGACTCGGGCCCCTCCTCCCATCGGGGCGACCGGGGGACCTCGGCGTCGGCATCGGCATCGGCATCGGCCTCAGGCTCCTGCTGGTCGCCGTCGGGGCTCTGGGCGGGGTCGGGCCCAGCGGGCAGCCCTGCGAGCCGCTCGGCTTGGTGAGGGTCGGGGCACTCGGCGGTGGTCCCGTGGTCGCCCCGATCGAGGGAAGGAGGCGGGCTGGGCGCGTAGGGGCTGACCCACTGCAGGGTCGGGATGGGGTGCAGCGCCTCGCGGAAGGACGAAGACGCGGCGGCGCCCTGGTGGTGGTGGTGGAGGGACCCGCATGCGCCAATGGCCGGGTGAAGACGCCGCCCGCCGCAGGGCAGAAACAGCAAGAGGGCGCGTGTGGGCCGGGGGGGGGGGGGGGCGGACCTCGAGGCGGGCCTTGAGGCGCGGCAGAATCTCGGCCATGTCCGAGAAGGTCGCCACCGCCTGGGCCCGGCGGAGGAAGTCGCGGGTTCGCTCGAAGCGGTCCAGCAGCAGCCGGTCGTTGGCCCGCATCGCCTCCAGGGGGCCCTCTGGGCGGGCGCGCAGGCACGGAGAGGCAGAAGTGAGCGCGGGGGCCAAGGGCCCGGGAGCGGGGGAAGGTGTGCGCCGCCGGGCAAGAGAGACAGAACTGCAGGTGGCGGAGGCGGCCTCGAGCTCGGCCAGACGCTGGTCCCGCTCGGCCTTCAGGCGGGCCTTGGCCACCTTGTACGAGGCCGCCACCGACTCGCGGGTCAGCTCGTGGTGCTACGCCGCGACCGGGGGTCGAAGAAGGGGTGATGTTGCGAAGTGATGTGCCCCCCCCCCCCCCCCCCCCCCCGGCTCCCTCCCTCCAACCAGGAAGCGGACCCTGGCGGCTTGCTCGAGGAGCACCTCGGCCGAGAAGAGGTGCGCCCGCAGGGTCTGCACCAACCCAAAGAGCTGCCGGCGGCTCTTGAGGAGGGTGGCCTGGGTCAGGGCCTGGGCCTGCCGGTGGTGGAGCAGGGTGTGCTCCTTGTGGTCGACCAGCGAGCACACGACGCAGATCGGGAGGCTGCAGTCGCGGCAGTACAGGGCCACCGGGTTGCCCGGGTGCAGTGCGCACTCGCGGCATTGGGCGGCCTTGCGGAGCATGTCGGGGTCCTCGATGACGGTCGGCTGGTGCCCCACCAGGATCCCGTGCACCGTCCGGCTGCAGGCCGGGCAGAAGGTGGCCTCGCACTTGGCGCAGTACTGGTTGGGGGCATTGGAACAGCTGTCCCGCACATTGGCAGATACAACACATCGGCGCGTTGAACGAGGATTGATGGTGCCAGGGGTAGAACGGGAGGGAAAGACAGACCCAGGGTTGCTGCACCGGAGGGGGAGCGACTCGCGGAACTCAAAGTCCGGCAACGCATCGTCGGGGCTCTGCTTTTCATGGCAAACAGGACACGTCAAGGTCCCCTTGGCAGCCTGTAAGCATGATTTGCAGGCCACATCAAGGCAAGATAACAGTCGCGGCTGATGGATTTCCCGATCAAACGGAGAATGACATATTGGACATTCTGCAGTCTCGACAGTAGTACTGGGGGGAGAGTCGGTCTTCTGTGGTGGCATCGACGGTTCGGGTGGGCCACTCGGTTCTGCAACCACAGCCGGCCCATCAGCAACGGCAGGATCTGCTTCCGCCGGTGGCTTGCCCTCCTCAAAATTTTCAGGGGGAGGGACGGGCTGTTGAGGGAGATCTGGGGGATCTGATGGCGTGTCCACCGTGGCGAAGGGAAAATTGAAAAAAAGAAGACGAGAGCGAGCCTCAAGTCCCTTGGCGATTCCCAGATCTGAAAGAACAGCTGGTTGGTGGCCGCTGTCGTTTGCTCTGACGTTCAATATCGCACGATTCTTTTTAGAAATGCATTTTTTCGGCAAGGCAAAGAAGGTCGACGCTCCTACTGCCCATGAAAGTATCCAGAAATTGCGCGAAGCCCAGGAAGCTCTCGAGAAGGTTTTATCATTTGCCACAGCAGCTAGGTACTTACCCACCTCTGCGGATTATTCTAGCGTCAAAACTTTCTGGAAAAGAAAGCTGCTCTGGAGCAGGACAACGCCCGGAAGCTGATTGCTCAGAAGAATCGTCGGGGTGCTCTCATGGCTCTGAAACGTAAGAAGGTTGACTCATATTACCCTACACGGATGTGTTTAAAACATTTTGACAGATTTACGAGGTGCAAATCGAGAAGCTCAACAACTCTTGTCTCACTCTGGAACATCAACGTTTCGCTCTTGAGAACGCCAGCCTGAACAATGAAACCCTGAGGGGTCTGCCTTTCTTTTAACTGATGTGTTTACACCTTTCTTGGGCCACCATACTAGCGATCAAGGGCGGTGCGGACGCAATGAAATCTATTAATCAGGGGATGACAATCGAAAAGGTGGACGAGACCATGGAAGATGTTCAGGAGCAGATGCAGATTGGCAGCGAAATCGCAGACGCTATTTCTCAGCCTCTTGGTATTGGCGCTGAGCTTGACGAGGTCAGTAACTCTTGTTGATCCTGATGCGATCATCCCCACCTCCTCTCCCTCCTCCCTCCCCTCCCAGGACGAGCTGAACGCCGAGTTGGATGCCTTGGGGGAGGAAGATCTTCAGGCGCAACTGGCTGTTCCAGCCGGGGTTCCCCAGGCTGTCCCTGGCCAGGCTGTTGCCGCCCCCGCTGTGGCCACTGCCACGGCAACACTCCCTGCCCTTCCTGTTCCCCCAACGGGTCGGTACAATCCCGTGGTAGCTGTGGCCCCTCATTTCTTTCGTGTGGACCTTTTGTCAATGCAGAGGCTCCACGGGCTCGTGCCGCTCCCTCGCGGGAGGAGGAGGAACTTCGCAGCCTCGAGGCTGCCCTGGGGATGTGAGTCCGCTCCCGACGCGAACTCTCGGCTCGCTCGCTTTCTCCCCGTTTTTGGGGTTTTGTTCCATCCGTTTGTGGCTCCCTCTTCTTCTCTCCGCCGGATCTTCTTTTTCCTTTTTGGGGCAACGGCCTTCAACAGCAGGCCTGTTTCGAAGTCGAGGCACTCACCAGGGATTAACACAGGAGAGGGGGAGGGAGGAGGAGGAGGAGGAGGAGGAGGAGGAGGAGGAGGAGGGGGGGGGGATGTGTTTCAAAGGGACTCTAATTGCGACGTCAGGGCGGCCGATCTACGAGGAACGGTGACCAGAGGAGGTAAAGAAGCAGGATGCAGACGCAAGGGACACGAAGGTTGTCTTGTCCACAGGGGCGTTGCCCTTTGGGAGTCTGGCGAACTCGGCGCAACCAAGAGTTTGAAGTGCTGCATTTCAATGAAGGCCAATTTAAAAAAAACAAACGACCAGACCCCCCTCAAGTTGGGAACGTGTGATTGTCCCCTGTTGCAGCACATCATACATAGAAAAAATACAGTCGAGATCTTCTGTTGAGAAAAGGGGCTATCAGAAAGGAAATATATGGTAACCATATTGTGCCCATGAGAAACCAGACGTGCTCGGCTCGCGAGTCGTGGAGGGATCTGAGTTGATCGACCAGAAATGCGTTGGGATCCTCGGGGCGATGGAAAAGAAGGGGGGCTGTGATAATTTCAAGAATTTGAGTAATTTTTTTGTCCTTCATATACTGCGCGGCATCTTTCCTCTTTGCGTCGCCGGGGTTTTGCATAACGTTCGGTATTGCGTGGACCACCCGTGCATCATCCCCTGTTGCGCAGGCAAAAAAAAAAGCGACGGCAGAAATTACAACAAAATAGAATATTGCACGTTCCGGCTGACACGCTGAATTACAAGTCGTCCATCATGCGATACTGCGCAGGAGAGGGGGAAAATGAGGAGAAACCGGAGAGCGCGGATACAGACCCGAAGCGATACACCACGGATCCATCTCGTTGGTTCCCCAACAGCAGCTATGAACAGAGTCTTCGTGATCACGGTACGCCTCGACGCAGGCACCGGCGGCCCTGCAATGAAGAAAATGGAAAACAAGCTCGACTCAAGGGCAACGATCAGACGTGGGCGTGTCGAGGATCAAGTCGGTTCTCCAGAGCCGCACGGTGGCGTCGGTGGATGCGCTCACGAGGAGTTCGTCATGGTAAGTGTTGAAAGACAGCGTCTCCACCCTTAGTTCGTAAAAGTCACAGGAGTGTCGTCGGCTGCTTCATATCAGACCAGTGCATATGCGCGTCGGGCACACAGGCAAGCTCCTCCCCGTTTTGACGGACATCCCAAAGCTTGATGGTTCCGTCTGTGCAACCTGTGGCCAGGCGGTACTGCGGGCATCGCCACAGAGGGTCGGCAGCAGTCAGATGCTCAGCAATCGGATCGGGGCACAGACCTGTGTGGTGGGCGCAAAGTCGAGGGCCATGATGGGGGCGTAATGCGCCCCGGGGACATGCAGGCCCTCGCTGCGAACCAGCAAGGGAGGATTCGTGTGAGAAAGCAGCAAAGGTGATCCGGGGGCAAGCGAAGCCACCAACCGGCCCGCCTCCCATCTCCTCCCAGCCCGCCGCAGACTTGTTGGTCCGCATGTCGACCACGACGAGGTCGCCACCCTTGGCGACAGCCACCAGGTGGGGGTGCAACGGGTCCCAGGCCCCTGAGGTTGAACGGGGAGGAGGAAGATTTATCGGGCGGTCACCTCCAACAAACAGACCGGCCATGGTGAAGGCGCCCGTCGTGCAGGCATACGGGCTCCCTTGGGCCTGACGAGCATCCGAGATCCGCGCGAGAAACCCCGAGGTGACGATGGGCGGGAAGAGGGCGGGCCGGGTGGCGGACCACGAAACGTGTCGTCCCCTGCGGAGCCGAGTAGACCTGAAGCCCGCATTCACTAATGACCCCGAGTTGAAGGGGCGCCCCGCGGACGCTACCCAGCTGGGGCTGGACGATCACCCTGCGCATACATAGCCACGGTCAGCAGAGCCGGCGGCGTGGGGGGCGAGTGACCTGGAGATCTCCCGTCGCCCTTCGAATGTGTACCGGAGTTGGAGGGGGACGCCCAATTGCTGGCCCCCATCAATGGAGGGCATGGCCCAGCACTGGGTAACATAGCGGCCGTCACCTAGCGAGAGATCGTGGTGAGAACGGCTCCCGTGCAGAAAGTCAAACCTGTATGACAGCAGGTAAAAAAGAGGGTAGGATCACTGGGGTGTGGTGTGAGAGTCCAAACTTCGCCCTGCGGGGATGATGGATGGGTGAAAGACAGCCAGAAAATGAGGTCCAACCTTGTGGATCGGATCATCTTTGGGGAACGAAAATAGTGCCTTCCTGGTGACCTCACCCCGCTCCCCGTCAAAATTCACAAGGTGGATCTGCAGGAGAGGAGCCAGTCGAGAGAATGCATCAGCATCAAGAACAGACCTCATTTTCCTCGCGCAAACTGCAAGAAGCCACCAAAAACTGATTCGTATCGGACCCACAGACGGAACCTACCTGACGACAGGGAAGCTTGAGGCCGTAGATGCTGCCCGACATGGCCAGGTGACAGCGTATCTCTCCCCTCGCCGGCTTTTTTCCTGCCCCCGCCCCGGGACTGTCGAACAGCGACTTATCCGATGGAGATCTTGCGGGGCGCGTGGGTAACGTGGATAATGTAGGATACGATGCCGCCGAGTTTGAGGACGACGCCGATGCGATCAATGACGATCATTCACCCCACCGTCGTCATCTCCGTGTTCGCGTCAAGTCGCCTCTCGGTTCGCCAAAATCGCCTGCTCGAAGACAACCTCTTCGCAACATCAAGCCGCCAGCCCCGCTTGCTCATGCTGCAGAGATCCGGCGACGCCTGCCGGTATTCAAGTCGAGTGCCCCTCCCACTCCCCTCGATGTCCCTCCTCCGATGCCCCCACCTCCGGCCCCCGTGTTGCCCGACCCAACGACATCTGTCGCATACGTTCATGTGGGGGGCTCAGTGTCGAAGCGGGCACGGGTGGTCGACGACGACGACGACGAGTATCGCGAGGAGCCTTCGTCGCCGTCCTCTGGCTCGCCCGGCCGACGTTCCCCGGCGGCCCATCGTGCGGTGGCGTCGGAGGATGATAGCGACGATCCCCAAGAAGGAGGAGAGGGCGACGATGACGAAGAAGAGCGTCGAGACGACGAGGCGACCCCAGACGACGATGATGCCACCCCTCAGGATGACGAGGGCGGGGCCACGGACAGCAGCCACAAGGACGGGATCCCAAGCGAGGAGGATGGTGGCGACGATGAATCCACCAGCCCCGATGAGCGACTCGGGGCGTCCTCGCGGCCAGCCACCCCGGCCCCGCGCTCCGATCTGCCCGATCAAGACGAGCAGGAAGCCCTCTCGGTTGCCGAGGCCGATGAGGAGGACGGGGACACAGACTCGGCGCCGCCCTATGGGACCAGTTTCACAAGGACCCCCATGCCCGAGCAGCTTCGCGAGGAAAACGAGGCTGCCTGTCCCGTTCCGTGGGTCCAGTGGCTCAACGGGCGCTACCGCGTCCGGCCCTTGGGCACCCCTTCCGATACCAACGGAGAGAGTGGCCAGTCGGCCGCTGGGGGCCCTCCTTCCGATGGCGAAGCCAGTCCGCTTTATTTGGAGATGGTCCTTCAATGCGACAAACTCATCCGCAACCGCACCGCCACCGGTCCGCCCGTTGAGGGGGTGTGGGTGTGCTGGCTCGTGCGAATTGTCCGTTCATCTATTTCTCTTTCTTATGCGAATCTGCCCACGTTCATCTCTCTCTCACCGAATGGCCGGCGCGGTTGGCGTGGGCGCACCGACACCGACCTGACTTCCGGCCATCATCTTGGCACCAGACTACATCGGCGCCGAAAAGAAGGCTGGTCCGCCCGCGGGGTAGAGGGCGGGGTGGCTGGAAAGTGTTCGGCCCGTGTGCCCTCTTCCATGTCCGATGCTTGCGGCTCGCGGCTGACAGTCTCCACGGCTTTCTTCTTCTTGGGTTCCTGCTCCCAATCGTAGTGAAGACTTCTTTGATCGCGGGTTCCAGGGGAAACGCCACGATTCGCGGGTCCCCCAACGGACGCATGCGCATCGCGGTCATCCGTCCTCGGGGTCGCCAGAGGATCAGTCTGCCCCCCCCCCCCCCCCCCCCCCCCGCATGTGCGTGGTTCTTTCGGAGTGGTGGATCACTCAGTGGCTGCCCTTGTTCCCTTCCCTTAGCACTCCGCCATGATGCAGGGGATACCCTTCAATCCGTGCAAAATGTGGCGCTCTCCTTCAACCACGCCAAATGCCTCCTCAAGCTGGCCGTCGCCCTTGACCCCGCCCGTGGTCTGCTGGCCCTCTCGCCGCTTTCGTCCCGATCCCGACGGTTGTAATTGTTTCCTCTGGTCGTCCCAGGGACCCCAACGAAGTCGGGACGAGGCGGCGTCCAGTACGGCAGCACCAACGGCTACGTGGAGATACCCCACTTGCCTGCACTCGAGGTCTGCAAAGATGGGCAGGCCTCCTTTTGGCACGGCCTCGTCGGTGGTTGGGTAGGTTGCAGCCACCGTTTGGGCGCAGCCACCGTCGGTTCCCCCCCATGGCGCCCTTCCTCTGAGAAGTGGCGAGACCGCCAATGATGGCCACGCCGACCCCTCCCCGGAGATCGCCCTGTCTGAGGAGTGCCGGCTTGAAGTTGCTCGCCGATGCGCGCTGTGGAATCTGGAGGTCTGTCTTCCATTTTTCCCCGAGGCACACCGTGGTCCGTCCGTAGTTCCTCCGCGAACGAAGGCAACGGCTCGGCCCGGAGCCCACCAAAACCGTTGCCTCTCCCCAGCCCGCCATGCCCCCATCGCATCCAACTCCCGCTCCCCTCCCCCAAAATTCTGGGACCTTGCTGTCCCCGGCCGACCAACTCCTGGCCCCGGCCGAACTCCCATCAACACCAACAGTTGTTGGTCTCGGGCATCCCCAGCGGACAAAATCGCACAGAGGGAGACCTCGGACAAGTGGGCGGGTCTCTGTCCCGCGAAAGAGGGCCCACACCTAATCAAAGCGCCATTTTCCTCGCGTATTTTGCTAAGGGGCATTATGTTCTGGTCGGTCCTAAGACATTAGACCGTAAAAATAGACCCGAACAAGTCTTTGTTGCGCTCGGGTCGTCACGCTGCTCCAGTCACACTCTCCCTCAACGGCCGGATGGGCCAGCCTAACCCTGTCTTGATCTACCCGAGCAGAATTCTATTACAATGATTCCAAGGCTCGGGCTGATTTTTTTGACGCTCCCTCTGTTGGCTCTTGCGGGCGGTTCGTTAATTTCGGGGCATTTTTTCGATGACAATTTTGGATCCGTTTTTCATCTAGCCCCAACGGATTTCTTTAATCAAACTCTGGCGAATAGCTGGGCCAGGATGTGGGATGTTATTCGGTGGGACTTTCAAAAGGGGTTGCAGCCTATCCCGAAGACACTCACTCTCCTTTCGAACGATACTGCTTTGACTACAACCTTCACGATCGGAGCAAATCAAATCATGCTCTACCTACCGCTTGGAATTGTTTGTGGCTTTTTTCCCCCCCAGACGACAGCATATTTTCTTCAAATCGATTAGTCTTATGGCGTCCGCATCGTTTGGGCGCTCATCTTCTTCGTTGTCTTCCTCCTTTGGGGTATTTTCTATCCATTCTTGCAATGCTGCAAGTGCTGCTGCTGCGGCTATCGGCAACCGTGTTGCTGCTGCCGATGCTGCTGCTGGCGGAAGGGTGCTCCCAACTGCCGTATCTGCACGCGGGTTGCCCTCATCGTTTTTTGCATCCTTGTCTCGTCTGTTCCGGTGTGCTGTCCCCTCCCAGTGATTTCTCCCCTTTTTTTTTGACACAGGTTGTCCCTTGCCATCGGTATGGTGGGAGGTTCACAGTTCTACACTGCATTCGCGGGGGCCAAGGCCGGTGTCAACAACGGGTTTGGCTTCGTCAACGAGGCGTTCGATCTTGGGACCGATGTCGAGGCAATCGGCATCAGTGCCCTCAACACCATGGACGGCCTTGTGACCACCGTTGATAATGCTATTCCTCAAGCCGCATTGACGGCCAACTTTGATTGCATCTCGAACGGGCTCAATAGCATCCCCAATCTGAATCCTCTTCTGGGCGAGCTGGACAAGCTGCCGGTCTTCAAGGCCGCCATCCCCACCAGCGCCTACATCCAGGGCCAGCTCCAGACCCTGAACGCATCTCTGGGGCTCCTGGCCTCGCTGCCCCAGCTCTCCGCTCGGGTTCGTCCATCCATTCCTCCCCGGACAGTGGCTCATCAGATGTGTCGCCCCGCCCCCCGCCCCCCGCCCCCGCCCCCCCGGGTAGGTTGCCATCATCGGGGAGGTTGTCCAGGAGATGCCCACCACCTCGGCCATCAACATGATTCAGCAGCTGGACGACGCCGTCACGGCGATGCCCGTCATTGCCGACCTCAAGACCTCCATGAACAACCTCTTCAACGCCATCAGGGCCGTCCCCGAACCGGGCACCGTCAACGGACACATCACCGACCTCCAGACCAGCGTGCCCGGCATGAGGGTCCGCTGCGCCCGCCTCTTTGGGACTTCTCACGCCCATTCCCCCGGTCCTTTCGTCCCGTTCCCCTCCCGCGCACCCCCACCCCCACCCCCACCCACCAGGCGACTGCGGGCAACCTGAGCGCCGACCTGGTGGCGGTCAACACCACCCTCAAGGTCACCCTGCCCACCGATGTCTACCCCCTGGCCGCACCGGGCGGCCAGCTGGACGATTTCAGCGCCTCGGTGGCGAGCATGAACTCCGTGCTGCCCGCCCTGGTGACCGAGCTGAACGACTACTCCAACGCCAACGCGGCCACCATGAAGACCCAGCTGGCCACCCTCAAGACCGCGGTCCGCCCCCCCCCCCCCCCCCCCCCCCCCCCCCCCCCCCCCCCGGCCCGTCTCACGTCGCTCCTCGCTCGCTCGCCGGGTGGTAGATTGCCCAATTCCCTGACACCAGCCTGGAGACGGGCCTCGACACCCTGGTCACCGTGAAGGCCAACACGCCCTCGCTGATCGACCGCATCAACAGCGAGATCTCCGACTTCAACAGCCGGGCCGCGGCCCTGCCCACCCCGCTGGACGCGCTGAAGAACGACATGGACACGATGGCCTCGGTCAAGAGCTCCATGCCCGCCGACATCACCGCCATGCGCGGCCACGTCGTCAGCCTCCAGAACGCCATCGCCCGTCCGTCACCAGGCCACGCCCGCTGCCCTAGCCCCCCCCTCCAGAACGCCCCGCCTCTGTTGTTCTGTGCGGTTTCTCCACCGGCCCGCACACGCCTCGTCACGCCTCGTCACGTCACCCCGGGGATGGTGTGGCGCAGTGCTGCCCAACATGACGGCCCTGGTGGAGATGCTGCGCGGCCTCAACCGGACCATGCACAAGGTGCCCGACGTCAACTCGACCATGACCATGCTGGACGACGTCGAGCAGGCGGCCAGCATCAACATGACCGAGCTCATCGCCCGCCTCAACGTCACCGTCGACGCGTCCGCCCCGCCCCCGCTGCCCCTCACCCTGCTGCCACTGTTCGGCGGCTGGGTGCATCCTCCCCTTCATCGGGGTCCCTCTCCTCATCGGCGCTCCCCCGCTTTGGTTGGTCCCTGGTCTGGTTGGTCCTCCGCAGGATCGCCAACCTGCCCAACACGACCGTCGTCCGGCAGACCATCGCCCAGGCCGAGAGCCTCCTGGGGGTCTTCCAGTGCGTGCAGGCCCTGCTCAACATGACCAAGCGTCCGTCCCGCTCTTCATCCCATCCCCCCCCCCCCCCCCCCCCCCCCCCCCCCCCCGGGTCAGCCCGCTCACGGCTCCTGTTCCCCCTTCCCCGTCGGCTGATGCCGGGCAGATGTGAACGACACGCTGCTCGAGCTGCCGCCCGCCGTGTCGCAGGCCCTGGCGGCGGCGGACCAGCTGAACAGCATCGTCTTCCCCAACTTCACCGACATCAAGGCCCAGCTGGACCTCATCGACACCACCGTCCGCACCAAGATGCCCGACTTCGCCGGCATGCGGGACAACGTGGTCAACTTCGACCGGAACATCAAGTCCGCCGTCAGCGCAGTCAACTTCACCCAGTTCAAGCAGAGCCTGACCACCCTCAACGACTCCCTCGCCGTCCGTCACCCCGCCCGCCCCTCCTTCATCCCGCCCCACCCCGCCCTCCTTCATCCCACCTCGCCCTCCATCCCGCCCTCCGATGCTCATCTCGCGGCTCCTTCCACCTCGCGGCTCCTGCCCCGCGCCGTCCTCCTGCAGTCGGTCCCCGACCTGGCCCCGCTGCTGGCCAACGCGGACACCATGAAGAACGCCACCGCCAACCTGCCCGACCTGGGCGGCCTGCTGGCAACCCTGGACAACCTCACCGCCGCCCTGGCCAGCGCCCCCGACTTTGCCGGGCTGTCGGCCAAGCTGCAGGACATCAAGAACAAGCTCACCCTGGGCGACGTCTCGGCCATCCAGACCACTCTGGGCAACCTCAAGGCCTCCGTCAGCGGCATCCCCGACCCGTCGCCCCTCAAGACGGCCGTCACCACCCTGCGGGCCAAGATGGCGCCCTTCGCCAGCCCCAGCACGGCCATCGACGACATGGACGCCGCCATCACGGCCTCGCCGCCCCCCGCCGCCATCCCGGCCGGGGTCTCGGTCCACCTGACCGAACTCACCGAGCTCCGCGACGCCGCCGCCGCCGCGGGGGCGATCCCGGTGACCCCCATCAAGGACGCCATCAACAACGTCAAGGCCCAGGCCGACACGGTGCCCAGCCTGGACCCGGTCGTGGCCAGCTGCGACCAGCTGGTGGCCAACATCGACGCCATGCCCGACCTGGAGAGCTACAAGGCCGCCATCACCTCGCTCGGCTCCAAGATGACCAGCGTCGAGGTCGGGCGGCGGCCCTCCCTCCCCGGCCCCCTCCGTGGCCTTCCCTCGCATGTCCTTTTCTTCTTCGGCTCGCTGACCGCACCCGTTCCTGCACCACCGCACCCGCACCCGCACCGCACGGCGCCCGCAGCCCATCGACACGGCGGCCCTGGACTCGATCGACGCCTCGGTGACCACCATCAAGAGCCAGAACCTGCCCGGCCTCAAGGCCTCCATCACCGCCCTCCGCGACTCCATCGCCGATGTCCGCGCCCCCACCTCCTCCCATCCCCCCTGGCCGTCTGGTTCTGGCCCCTGGCCCCCTGGCCGCCCTTCCTTTCCCTTCGACTGACTTTGCCCCCCTTGGTCCCCCTCGCGCGCCCCCCAGCTGCCCCCGATGAGCGACCTGCAGAACCTGCTTGCCGACGCGTCGGCCAAGGTGTCCAGCATCCCCTCGCTGGACAGCGTCTTCGGCAACCTGCACTACCTGGACGAGGCGCCGGCCATGATCCCCGACCTGTCGGCCATCCGCGCCCAGATCGTCACCGCCCAGGGCACCCTGGCCGGCCCCCAGGTGGCCACCGCCAAGGGCGCCGTGGCCAACGCCAAGAATCTGATCGGCAACATGCTGACCATGATGCACACCAGCGTGGGCTCGGTCACGACCCAGCTCGACCAGACCTTCACCGGCCTCAAGGCCCAGGTGGCCACCTACCGGCGCCTGGTCAACGGGTACAACGACACCATCGTCACCCAGTACGAGCCCATGGCCGCCCAGTACCTGCCGGCCGCCATCTGGGGCCCCATCGGCATCCTGTGCCTCCCCATCATGGCCATGATCGTCGCCCTCCTGGGGGCCTTCGTCTGCCGCAAGGGCTGCTGCATCGCCTGGTCCGGCGCCCGCTCCTGCTCCCGCACTGGCTGCCCACCCCCTGCCCCCTGCCCCCTTGGGCCGTCTTTGCTCATGACGGCATGGTATGGGACGGTCGCTGCAGCGGGTCGTGCTGCACGCTGTGGGTGCTGGTGCTGATGTGGCTGCTGGCGCTGATCTTCCACGTGGTCGAGACGCCCACCTTCGAAGTCTGCTCGGCCCTCTACGACCCCGACCTGCCCGCCTTCATCAAGCCCATCATCAACAAGGGTCTGCCCTCGGCCTCTCCGCCCTCCCTCCTTCCCCCTCCCTCCTCCTCCTTCCCCGCGGCCTCCCCGCGGCCTCCCCCGCGGCCTCCCCTGATCTCTTCACGATGGCGCCTTTGGTGGTGTGCAGTGATCCCGCCGATTCCCCTGTCGCTGGGCAGCCTGAGCGGCCCCAAGCTGAGCGACCTCGAGCTGGTCACCATGGGCGACGCCGTCCTGGCCCCGCTCGCCCCGGCGGCCCTCAGCCCCCAGCGGGTCCAGGGCCTGGCCACGCTGCTGGCGGCCCCGCTGCATGTGCCCGCCCCGCAGCTCACCCAGATGCTCACCCGGCCCCTGGGCGAGACCCACGCCCAGTGGGCGGCCGCCCTGCCCGGGGCCGCCAACATGGACCTGATGGCCCTGCTGCCCAACATCTCGCTGACCATCTCGGTGGGCGACATCCTCGGCTACTACCTCACCTGCGCCGGCCCCAGCCCCCTGGGCCAGTTCTGGACCCTGAAGGACACCCTGATCGGCTTCGCGCGCAACTTCACCGACCCGGCCGGCCTGGCGCTCCTGCTGCAGCAGCTGGCCGGCATGGCGGTCGTCCCCAAGCAGGGCCTCATCGTCCGCTGGCCCCCCTGCTGTCCCTGCCCCTGCTGTCCCTGCCCTCCGCGGCTCCCCCCTCACGCGTGCCTCATCCCGCCCGCATCCCGCCCACGCCCCCAGGATGCCCTGGGCAGCGTGGACGCGCTGATCGACAGCGTGGACACGCTCTTCGGGAAGGTCGAGGGCCTGACCAACTGCTCGCGGGTCAACGGGGTGGTCTTCGGGGCCGTCGACGCGCTCTGCGTGACGGCCGTCAACGCCATCATCCTCGTCTGGATGGGCTTCTTCCTGACGGGCTGCTGCCTGTGCCCCACCCTGTGCTGCCAGTTCTACGGGCGCCCCATCTGGCCCAAGTGGGACCCCAAGGCCGAGCGCAACTACCCCCGCGGCTGGACCGGCCCCCGCGACGGGGTCGCCGCCGACGCCCAGCAGCTGCCCCTGGGCAACGAGATGCGCCCCATCGCCGACAACCCCCCGCCCATGCCCACCACCATCGTCATCTCCCCCGCCCCGGCCCCCGAGCAGCCCATCCCCGGTCCGCCCGCCTCCCCACGTCGTCGCAGTCCGGTCGTGACCACGTCCCTCTCCCCGCCCGTCACAGGCGCCTACCCTGGCTCCCAGCCCTACCCGGGCTACCCCCCGACGGCGTATCCGGCCCAGCCGTACTACGGGGAGCCCACCGCGCTGGAGGTGCCCCAGACGGCCCCCCTGGCCATCTCCCCGGCCGCCTCGCAGGACTACTACCCGGCCCCGCCCGCCCCCGCCGGCTACGGCGGCTCGACCTACGCCCCGGGCGGCTACTAGGCCCACCCCAGCACAGCACCGCTCGCCCTCCGTTGCTCCATGCTGAGCCCTTCTGGTCTCCGTTTCTCGGATCGCCGCGTCCATCGGGCGACCACGGCTCGATGAGGGGGGGCCCCGTCCGTGCCGCCCGTTATTCTCGTATGACTTTCCCTCATCCCGTGCCCCGCCGTGCCGTGGGACTCCTGGACCTCCTGCTCCGTCTGCCCTTCGCTCCTCTCCTGGGGGGCTCTTCTCTTCTCTTCTCGGGCCTCGTGCCTCCTCGTTTTTTTGGCGCTCCTCTTCGCTCTTCGCTCTTCGTTTTTTGGTGTCTGCTGTTTGCTGTTTGGGCGCCACGGCTCTCGGCCAGCGCTCCCCTTTCTCCGTCCGTCCCTCCCGTCCTATCGGCATCGTCTTCTCCGCCACCCCGGGCCCGTCGGCCTCCAGCTTATACAGACGTTGTCTCCCCGGCTCGGGGTTGGCCTTTCTCGAATTCTCCAATTCCCATTCCATCCTCCCCTCCCCTCGTCCGCTGCCGTTGTGGTGTTTTGTGACTTTTGGGCGGCCTCCCGATCCCGATTGCAACAATAATCGCCGTTTGAGGATGCCCCCGCTGCTCCCGCCGTGTGGTCTTGTTTCGCCTCTCGGGGCGTCCCGCTGGGCTGCCCCCCCCCCCCCCCCCCCCCCCCCCCCCCCCCCCCTGCACCCTTGCCTCAGCATCTGCCTGTTGTGCGCGTCTTTCCTTGGGCCACAAAAAATTGGCCGTCCGGATTCGCAAAGGAACCGAAGGGCCGCGCCGATGGGTTGCAAACGGTCGTTGAATGCCTGCTGGCGGGGGGCCATCATGACCTTATCCTCGCCTGCTGGCGGGGGGCCATCATGACCTTATCCTCGCCTGCTGGCGGGGGGCCATCATGACCTTATCCTCGCCTGCGCCGTGGGGGCAGGGCGCGTCCCCGGGAGGGGGCCGGGTCGTCGTCGTCGGCCTCGTCGTACGGGTCGTACCCGTCATCGTCATCCTCGTCCTCGGCGGGCCCCCTCGCCCCTCGCTCGGGCGGAACCCACGTGGTCTGCCAGCACCACCCAGACCGCAGCAGCCCCGTCAGCCCATGCGCGATCGACCGAGGGCGGGCAGACCACCACAGCTGATGCATGCCGCGCCGCCCCGACGATTTTGGCCAGCTCGGCCAGCTCTTGGGGGGACCAGAGGCGCGAGGGCGAGAGGCGATGAGCGGGGCGGCGCACCCCCCGGGGGCTGACGACAGACCGTCCAGCAGGCCCCGCGGGTCGACCCGACCCAGCCCCGAAAGCCACTCGTCGAGCTCAACGAGCCGCTCTACCGCGCTGCGGATCAGCTGCAGGCTGGGGGCACGTGCAAAGGGGGAGGGATGGGCGTTGCGCAACCGAGGAGGCCCAGACCTGTTCACCCGGGGCAGGCCGGGCCGGTAGCCTTTTTGCTCGGCCTCACGAGCCTGCCCCAAAAGGACTCGCACTTCCGAAATGAGAAAAGAGTGGTCGAGCCCTTCAAAGTTGTCGGGTCCGGGGATTCCGGTGGACGCAGTGGGGTCGACCTCGAGGACTCTGTGTCCGCCCGAGGGATCGGCAATGTCAATCGCAGTGAACGCACTCTTGCATTGCGGGCACTCGGCCTTTTCATTTTTTTTTTGTGAGTCGACAGAGATTCGAATTGCCGACCTTTACGGTTGCCCATTCTTGAATACATTCAGCGCAAAAACTGTGTCCACATTTCAGCGTCCCCCGGACCGTCTTCAACTGTTCCTGACAAATAGAGCAGATCACATCGGTCATTCCTTCAGGACTGCCAGAGATCTGCGGCGTCCCAGAGATGAGACGAGTCTCAGCGACCTGAAAGGAGCGCCCCACTCGACGCCAGCCCAAACCCTGAAACCACGGCGCCGCCGACACCACTGCACCCATACCCATCCCTTCCCCAACCTCGTTGAGCCAACAAGGGGCATGATCGGACACGGCTGAATCGAATAATCGCAATTTTAACATATTCCTCAAAGGGAGCGGCGGAGGCAGATACACTCGACGAATCCGTCGCTCTGGATACGCTTCAGTGGCAGCTCATCCACATCCCAGCCTCCACTTCGGGCCGCCTGCAAGAAGCGTTCGTATACGACGGGGTCACGCCGTTCATTGGCTAGCAAGACAGTGGAGCTGTCCGAAGAAAGAGCCTGACACGTCTGCAAGAGGGGTTCGATCGACTGGTCCTCATAGACGATGTCCGACCCTACCACAAAGTCGAAGGGTGCGCCCAGAGCAGCGATATGGTCAGCGTTGCCCCATGTCAACTCTCGCACATCGCACAACCTCTGCTCCTCCGTGGAAAGGTTCAGCGCCACATTGGCGCGGAGGTTGTCGAGCAAAGGGGCCTACAAGCAGGGCCAGCGGCGAGTGCAGCAAAACTGGGGGGAAAACAGACCTGATCCGTCAAAAACACTCGAGATGGAGATAGCGTCGCGAGAGAAATTCCGAGGAGACCGCACCCTGCACCTATACATTGTCAAAGAGCAATCGAAGACGTCGATGAGGGGCGGAATCCGACCGACCGATTTCGCAAACCGAGCGCCCAGCAAACCGAAATTTCCTTCTGTTCGCGTCGAGATATTGCGAAAGAACAACGGAACTTGACCAGACCGCCTCACCGGTCGTCCCCAAAGGATGGTCTTCGAGAAAACCGAAGATTGAGCCGATCAAAACAATGGCGCTCCGACCTGGTGTGTGAATCTGGAAGGTTCTTCCATAGAAAGAATAATTCGAACACCTCATAGCACGACGATTTGACACAAACAAGGCCAGCAGACGACAGAACCTGGGGATTTGTGAGCAATCTCCCCTGGATTGATGTCGACTGGAAGCGAGGATAGCATCGTCGATTCCTCCTCTCCTTCCCCACCACCTCAACCAAGCCGCCAATCTTCATCCCTCGCGCCACCTCTTCCACTTCCTCCTCAATCCCGACGGCCATCTCCATCCGTCGCCACGACTCCCAGAGTGCACTCCCCTGTTTCTCTCATCACCCTCCGCCTGAAAGGTCCTGGAGCGTTTCCTGGTCGCTCCTTCCAAGTTCCCCCCCAAATCAAATTCATTCAAATACACGCCACCGTCATGTGCCGGGGCCCCTCTCCCTATCAAAATTACTTCCGGCTCCCATCTGTCTCTCAGTCCGGGCTCCAAACTTCGTCGCACTTTTTCGCCACGGTTCCCAACTTTCGCGCACCCGCCGCTCCGTCCTTCCCGCCCCTGCAACTGCGGGTGGCCGTGGCGGCCGAGTGCAGCGTGGAGCAGACGATCGGCTGCATCCTGGAGCAGTACCGGGCGGAGCAGTTCGAGCCGCCCCTGGAGATCTTCCCCGAGATGTACAGCCTGTTCGTGGTGGACGAGCACGGCGACATCGACGAGGACCTCCCCGAGCTCGACCTGGCCCAGCCCTTCAAGCAGTTCGGCCGCCGGTTCGCCCTCTGCTTCGCCAACCCGCCTCGCCGGCCGCGGCTCCTCGAGATGGCCTTGATGTCCCAGCGCCAGCCCCGGTCCCGTGTGCAGCCCGTCATGTACCGAATCGAGCTGCCCCTCCCCAGCGGCCCGCCGGGACCGCTCGCGGCCCAGCAGTCGCTCAGGCAGGGTGCCATGAGCCCGCCCTCCTCCGCAGACGGGCAGGCCGATGGCTCGGTGGCCCCACCAGTGCCCCATCTGAACATGTGGGTCTCGCCCGACATCCTGGCCAGCGAGCTGCTCGGCATGGTGTGCGCCCGCCAGGGGCTGTCCCTCTCCCGGTGCACCCTGCGGCCCGCCGACAACCCGGCCATGCCGCTCGACATCCGGCTGACCCTGCACCGGCTGGGGCTGACCCACTTCCGGCTGCAGCCGCTCGATCAGCCCCTCTCGCCGCCCGTCATGGCCCACGGCGGCCTCATGGGCACCCTCGAGGGGATCCCCTCCGCCGCCCCACCTGCCGAGGCCGGGGACTCGAGCAATGCATGGGGCGCCGCACAGCCAGCCAACACCAACCCCGGGATGGGTGTCGGCGCTGGTTCCGCTACGTCCCAGGGGCCGGCCCCCCAGCAAGACCTGGCGACACTCTCGCATAACTTCGTCTTCTCCGAGGTCACCGCCAGCCAGTACAAAGTCCGCGCCCCCTGCGCCCCCAGTTTGATGTGCTCATCTTGTCACTCTCTCGCGTCTCCTCTCGGGCATAGGAATACACGGTTATCAAAATCAATAAGTATGGCCTCCGTCAGGAACGAGTTCTGGGACTCGATTGCGACAAGGTCTGCGGTGATGTCACCCATCATCATCAACTGACCTTATTTTCCCTCGGTCACTCAGGTGTATAATATTGTGGCCAAGCACAGCGGTCTCTTCAACTTGAAACGGCCCAAGCGTGCCTGGCACTTTGTAGATGATCTGCAAGGAATCGAGGAGGGACCCGGGCCAGTTCAATTTGTCCTGGAATTTCTTTCACAAGGAGACACTACTCGGTATCGATACGAGGCCGCCAGTCCGGTCGAGAGAGCCGAGATCGTCGCGCGTCTCAGATTTTTGATGAACAACAAGAAGCGAGTGTGAATGCAGCTCCAAGACTCACCAAATGCAAGAGAAAAGAAAAGAAAGAAAGATGGCGAAACTTGATGCGTCAACCCAAAGGGCGGATCCGCTAAGAAAAACAGCAAACAGCCACCAATCACTTTTTGGCGTATATATGCATTTTCTGAGTGGCCTGATGTCAAAGCCCCGTGCGTCTCCCCAGTATCCAGCCAAGATCTTTGGTCGATCGGACGATCTTGAGGTCAACGAGCTGATCGATGAGCTCAAGAATCTCCCACCGATGGACAAGGATACCATGCGCGGATCCTGCCGTAATGAGACTGTGCGTATGATTCAATTTATGAATGACCAGGTTGGTATGCGCCTCATTCCCGGCCAGTGCTTCGTCCAAGGCGTTCGTGCCTTCGAGCTGGAGAAGCCCCTGGATTCCTTCCCCCCGGAGCATGTCTTCTCTTATGGGGCCGAGGGTACGCGCCAGCGCGAGCCCGTCCGGGTGGTGGAACACCCCATGGCGGAGGAGCGCGCCGAGAGCGGCTTCCACATGACAGCCGAGGAGGTCTCCCGGTGGCAGTCGACCTTCCACGTGTACGCGGCGCAGGACGTCTACCGGGGGGAGGAGGGCAAGGACCTGCTGATCCGCTCCCTGCAGGGCGGCTCCAACGAGGGCCCCGACGCCTTCAAGATGAAGTTCGCCCTGCGCATCTCGGAGAACCCCATCCTCTGCGAGTTCGACGGGGTGCCCATCCCCAGGCCGGTCTGCATGTGCCCCGCCCCCGCCCCCGCCCGATGCGCATGCTCCGTTCTGTTCCGTTCCGTTCCACCCCTACCCCCGGAGACCCGCCGGGGAGGGCGTCACCGTGTGTGTGATTTGCCTGTGCTGCGGGACTGACTCATTCGCGGCGGCGGGGCGGGCAGATTGGGGGCCCGTTGGGCCGGGTGCTGCTTGTGAGCACCTGCGGGACGGACTTCGCCTGCCGCATCCACGACGTGGACGACATCAAGACCTACATCCGCAACTGGCCCCAGCTGTGCGTCCTGCGCAAGGGCCAGCCCTACGCTATCAGCCGCGACCTGGTCCTCAATGACATCGAGGTCCCCTGCCTGCCCCCTGCCTGCAACCCCCTTGCCTGCCACCCCCTTGCCTGCCACCCCCTTGCCTGCCACCCCCTTGCCTGCCACCCCCCTGCCCCCTCCGTGCCATGGCTGGGTGGCGTTGTGCTGAGCGAGCGGGGCCTCATCACTCTTGTGTGGGGCTCCCTCTGCCCATGTGCCGGGGCAGGCGGACCTGGACAAGGAACGCTTCTTCGCGGACATCCTCAAGATGGCCGAGTTCCGGCTGCTCGTCCTCGACCGCCTCGGCGTCCAGGTCGCTCGCAGCCCCGCCCGCCCGCCCGCCCCGCCCGCCCGCCCCGCCCGCCCGCCCCGCCCCGCCCCCTCGATGACCATGCCCATCGCCCCGCCCTGGCTGAAAATGGGCACGGCTGACGGCTGACGGCTGACGGCAATGGCGGGGCGGCTCTGGGCGGCTCTGGGGTCGTGGGGCAGGTGATGGTCGAGGTGGGCATCGGGCTGGGGGTCTTCGCGGGCGACCACATGGGCATCGGCGACACCGTCCGCATGCTGACCGCCCTGGCCCTCCGGCGGGCCCTCGAGAAGCACGGCCCCGCCCTGCGCAACATCAAGGTCCGCGCCCCGCGCCCCGCGCCCCGCGCCCCGCGCCGCCCCGGACCGCCCCGATGGGCACTGCGCGGCGTCCTCGCTCACCGCCATCGGGCGCTTGCTTGGTGGGGGCCGAGCAGCTGGTGGTGTGCGCGCTGCCCGTCTTCCGGCCCAACGACAACATCGTCTTCTACGATGGCGTCTTCGCCGGTCCGTGACCACCGCCCCCTGGCCGCACTGCCCTCCTCCCCCCTCCTCCTCCTCCCTGGACTCACTGCATTGATCTGCCGTTCCGTTGGCGGGCCCAGGGCAAGGCAACTTGGGCCCGGCATACAGCGGCCCCGTCCCGGTGATGCTGCTCGACCAGGACATGCACAAGGCCCGCCGCCCCACACACATGCCCCACACACACACATGCCACACACATGCCACACACATGCCCCACACACATGCCCCACACACACATGCTCCACACACACACATGCCCCACACACACACACACACACACACACACACACACACACACACACACACACACACACACACACACACACACACTGGTGGTGTCTCTTCCGCCCTCCGCTCCGCCCAGTTCACACACCCTGAGTGTCGCTTGATGGTGTCAACCCCGACCACTCCCACCCAACCCCCAGGGTTGCATGGGCACGGACCCCAGTGAGGACGGACTCGCCCACGAGGGTGCCCATGTCGCTGTTGTAGCCGCACCCGATTTTCCCGTTACTTCTTTCCTTCTTTACGACACGCACGCATGCCCCCCCCCCCCCCCCCCCCCCCCCACACACACACACACACGCCGCGCCCCGCCCCGCCGGTCGGGCCCTGCTCACGGGTCCCGTTTGACATGTGCCTTCGCTCGCCCCCTCGCCCCCTCGCCCCTCGACCAGATCGCGCGGCACTCGGCCCTGAAACTGCTCGGCCCTGGGCGGCCGCCCATGCCCCGGTTCGTCACCTCGGAGCTCAACCCCGGCGATTCCCACGGTCGGCCCTCCCTCATCCTCCCATCCCCCTTCCCCATCCCGGCCCCCGGCCCTCTGGCCTGCACAGCCCCAGCCTGCACAGCCCCAGCCTGCACAGCCCCAGCCTGCACAGCCCCAGCCTGCACAGCCCCTGTCCAGTTCGCGTGATGCTCACTCACCTCCTCACCTCGCTCCCTCTCCCACGTGCACATGGCGGGCAACCCCCCCCCCCCCCCCTGCCCCCGCCGTTCGCAATCCTCCTGCCCCGCCGGTCAGGCGTCATCGGCAGTACTGGTCTGTCCGATCCCAACCCGCCCCCATGATGCAGTCGCGGATGGGCTGGGGGGGGGCTGGGGGGGTGCGGATGCGCGGATGGGCTGGGGGGGGCGCGGATGGGAGTGCCTCACGGCTCCTGGCTGGTCGGGGGGCGGGCAGGATGAACTTCGGCCCCGGCACCGAGGAGAAGCTCGCCCTGACCACCTGCGGTCCGTCCCGCCCGCATCGGCCCCTCGTCCCCTCCCCCCTTTTGCCCGGCACGGGGCTGACCGACCACCCGATTGGCCGATTGGGGTTGGGCTTGTCGTGACAGCCCTGCTGACCCAGCACCACGCGGTCAACATGCACGTCCTCGACCCGGCCAGCTACACCCTCTGCGACCCCACCAACCCCAACGTGGCCCCCGCCCCGGCCGTCGCTGCCCCCGCCCCGGCCGTCGCTGCCCCCGCCCCGGCCGTCGCTGCCCCCGCCCCGGCGGCTGATGGGCAGGCGGCGCCTCCACAGCGGGAGATGCCCGTCGAGGGCGGCTAAAGTAGGGCAGCGGAGCCCGGGCGGGCGGAGGGATGATGCGATCGCGAGAGCCCAGCCCCCCCCGGAAGCCGCGGGGTTCGGATTGAGCACGAAAGACCACGAAAGACGGCCGACCGCGGAATGAGAAGAAGATCTCTTCTTTGGGAGGGGAGGGGGCCGCAGTTATTCGTTGGCCGCGGGGGACTGCTGCTGCTGCATGGCGGCCAGCTCCTCGGCGGTGGGCTCCCGCTCGAGCAGCGTGGGCACCGCGGGGGGGGCGGGGGCAGCCGGCGCCGCAGCGGCAGCGGCGGGCCCGGTGGCGGTGGCGGTGGCGGTGGCGCCATCCTCTGGGCGAGGGGCGAGGGGCGAGGGCGAGGGGGGGGGGGGGGGGGGGGGGGGGGGAGGGGGCGAGGCGGGTCAGAATCCGATCGGCGGTGCTGCGGGGCGGGCACGGACCGGGCTGGCGCACCTCGACGGTGAGGTCGAGGTCCTGGCCGGTGATCTCGCGGTACAGCCGGAAGACGTCGTCGGTGGTGCTCTCGAAGTGGCTCGACGAGTCGTAGCTCTTCGAGATGAACACCTTGCTGGCCGTCCCGGGCTCGTTGGGCACGAACATGGGCGTCACGTAGACGAACCTGCGACGCCACCGCCGCCATCACCGACAAACCGATCAGCCAACCGAATCCGAGGGAGGGGGAGGGGGAGAGGGGGGACGGAGGGAAGAAGGCGCGAGCGCGCGGGTTGGGGAGGGGGCGGACCGCTCCTCGATGGGCTCCAGGAGGCGGAGGGCCGAGTCGAGCTCGTGGGTGGGGTCGCTGGTCTCGGCGGTGGTGCTGACGAAGGCCAGGTACTTGCCCTTGGGGCACACCGCGTGGACAGAGCTCAGGACGCTCACGTAGACATCTGCGCAGCGCCCAAGGGCGGGGCAGAGAACGGGATCGATCAGGGCGCCGACCCAGGTCGGGGGGGTGGGAGCCGCGGTGTGGCTGGGTGGACGCCCAGACCGTTCTGACGGGGCGGGTTGCACTGGTTCTGGGGGATGATCACCATGGCACTGTCGGCATCCTTCGTGTTCGGGATCGAGTCTGCGGCAAGCCAACCGGGACCGCGTGAGAAAACCCAAGCAGGCCGCCAGAGAAACGACACCGGACGGGACATGGACGGGACAGACGGTTGAGGACGCAGATGCAGCGGACGCAGTTGCCCACCTGGTGGACGCGGCTGGGGAAGTAGCTCGGGTCGGCCAGGATGAACTTGCACCGGGCCACCTCGCCCTCGGAGCGCACACCCACCGCCTGTCCCTGCTCGTTGTACATGATCTCCTCGATGGGCTTCCGGAGCATATACGTGCCGCCGTAGATGGCCGACAGCCTGCGCCGAGAAAGAAAGAAAGAAAGAGAGAGAAAAAGAACAAAACATGAGATTCAAAAAGAACTTTCAAGAAAAGGAAAAGTGCAGCCCCGGACCGGGGCCCAAAGGGCCCAGACAAGAGACACCCAAAATAGTGCAGGACGGACCGGGCAAAGCCCTGGGGAAGCTCACCCAGGCCGTACTTGGGGTAGATGAAGCTGCTGTCCCCGTGGGCGGCCAGGGACTCGCAGTAGAGCTTGATGCGGTCCAGGGTCGGCTTGGCAGGCTGGTCCAGGTAGGCGTCGTTGTAGTACAGGGCCATGGCGTGGCCAATGAAGTCGCAGGACTCTGCCTCAAGGCCGAACTTCCTGAAGACGGCCCGCATGGTATCCCGCTCAACAACCAGGCCTAATGAATTGTAGATAATTAGGGTAAATTTTCTCATCAGAGGGAAAGATCTACCTTCGTGAGTCTTGGGGACAGCCGGGTCGTAGTTGATAATGAAAAGAAGGAGCTTGCGGAGCTTGTTCTTTTCAAAGAAGCCCATGAGGGGGGTGGAAAGAGTCTCACCCTCAGTGGCGGGAACCTATTTTTAAGATGATAGACGACAGTTCAACAGCACACCGAAAACGATGAAGATGTCAAGGGAACAACAACTCAGAGGACCTTCTGGATCTTGTTCTTCTTGACGACAAAGGCGCCCTTGCACTTTTGGAATTCGAGGTAACGAGTAACCTTGGTGTGAACCAGGGTCTTCACCAGGTTGCCAGTACTCAACAGGAACTTGGGCACAAGATCCACATTATACTCGCGAGATGCGCCCAGCGTCGCAGGGGGAGCGGCGCCACTAGGGATGTATTTTTTATCGCGACTCAGCACAACTCTGTTTCGACAGACTTTCGGAATTTTCCAAAGAGTTGCTGAAGGTTCACGGAGGCGCACTCGCCACCGTAGTAGTCATTGCGGTCCTACCAAAAAAAGGCCGAAATCAAATAGCCGAAGATAGCAGCTCATCAGACCATGTGCAGAACCTTGTAACCATGGGAACTCAGCAAGCCGCTGAGAATGCACTCAGTGAGACCAGTGCCGAGAATAACAGCGTCGTAGTCTTCCTGCATTGCACTGCACGGGCAATGAAATCATCACAAGCCCGAGGTCGTAATGGAGGCAGACCCTGCGTGACCGGGGCGATTTGATCTGTGTCCGGCAAAGAACACCCAAAGAGGAGGAAAAGGTCAAGAATGTGTTCGAGGCAAAAAAAGAAAGAGAAGGAAAAAAGAGGAAGAGAAGAGGAAAAGGAAGAAAAAGATACCGAAACAGATGAGCAGGATTGCGGATGAGAGAATTGGACTCGAAAAAAAGCGGCGGAGACAGGGATATTCGAGAGAAAACGAGACTTAAAGGGCTCGTATGTTAGGAAAAATGGCACAGGCGAATAACTCGAGAACCGAGGCCGAGGAGCCGGTCACCGGGAGGGAGGGGGAGGATGGAATAAAAAAATCAGGTCGCGCCGAGGGCGGGGGCTCGGGGCGGCCATGGGAGGGGAGGTGGCTACTGTTGGCCGCTCTGGTAGCGGGCGCCCTCGGGGGCGGACGGGGCCAGGTCGGGTGCGGAAAGCAGGCCCTGCCGTTGGACTGGATGGGAGGGCAGCAGGGCAGGGCAGCAGGACAGGCCGAGAAGAAGGGACCGGCGTGAGCACGGACGGAGGAGGGAGCGGGCACGGAGGAGGGAGCGGGCACGGAGGAGGGAGCGGGCACGGAGGAGGGAGCGGGCACGGAGGAGGGAGCGGGCACGGAGGAGGGAGCGGGCACGGAGGAGGGAGCGGGCACGGAGGAGGGAGCGGGCACGGAGGAGGGAGGGCAGGCAGAGCGGACCGGTCTCGTCGGAGGGCTGGGGCATGGCCGCCATCTCGATGGGGGCCGCCGGGGCGGGGGCGGCGGGGGCGATGCGGCCGGGCAGGAGGGCGGTCTTCTCGGTGAGGCCCGAGGGGGCCGAGCCCTTGGCGGCCCGCTCCTGGGAGACCTTGAGCCGCTTCTGGCGGGCCTCCTCACGCTGCTTGGACTTGCGTGTCTGCAGCTCGCGGCGCCGGTCGAGATCGGCCTGGGAGATCTTGTGGTTCCAGTGGGCCGGGACCGGGATGAAGGTGTTCAGGAAGCCTGGCCGCGGACGGGTGGGCGGGGTGGGGGTGGGGAAAGGGTCAGTCTTGCGACCGAAAGGTTGGCACCCCCCGGGAAGGCCCACACTGGCGGGGCGGGTGGGGAGCACGGACCGAGGGGGATGGAGCAGGCGCCCACCAGGATGCAGACGCACCACTCGAGGAAGGTCAGCCCGGTGCACTCCATGAACTCGCCGGCCACCTCGACGATGAACAGCTGCCCCAGCAGGGTGATGCCCCAGATGGCCAGGAAGAACCAGTTGTCGGTGATGTTCTCGAAGATCTTCCGCTCTGCCCCCCACAGCAAGAGGAGGAACAGAGATGGAGATGGAGATGGAGATGGAGGGAGATGGAGATGAAATAATGAGCGTGCCGCCGTGGAGTGTCTGTGGGTTGGTGGCGGCGAGCGGCTGCGGACCGTTGTTGCACTTGCGGGCGTTGATCTCGTTGAAGAGCTGGCACATGACGAAGGTGTTGAAGACCATGGTGTACGTGTGCCGGGTGGTCGTCTGGTGGAAGATGCTCGGGCCCGCGTACAGCATAACGAAGCAGGCCACCAGCTGGGGGGGGGGGGGGGGGGGGGGGGGGGTACAAAGGAATGAGGGCGAGGCAAAGGAGGCGTCGACCAGAATGGAGGGAGCAGGAGGGCCGAGGTGCGGGCAGGGGGAGGGGAGGAGGGGGCGCCGACCTGGAGGGTGCCGTGGAAGATGATGTTGCGGAGCATGATGGGCGAGAGGAGCGACTCGAACCGGCCGTAGGGGGCCCGGTTGAGGAGGCTCGGGTGGGGCGGCTCGGTGGCCAGAGCCAGGGCGGCCAGGGTGTCCATGATCAGGTTCACCCAGAGCATCTGGACGGCCGTGATGGGGGTCGATTCGCCCGTCAGGGCCCCGATCAGGGCCACCACCAGGGCCACCACGTTGGCCGTCAGCTGGAACTGCAGGAACTTGCGGATGTTGTCGTAGACGGAGCGGCCCCACATGACGGCCTTGACGATGCTGCTGAAGTTGTCGTCGAGGATGACAATGTCGGCCGCCTCCTTGGCCACCTCGGTGCCCGTGATGCCCATGGCCAGCCCGACGTCGGCCTCGTTTAGGGCCGCCGCGTCGTTGGTGCCGTCGCCCGTCACGGCCACCACCTCGTCCATGGCCTTCAGCCTACAGCGGCCCCCAGCCCAACGCCCGGCTGTGAGCCACGCCGCGCGGCACGGAGGGACGGCCCGAGGGCGGGGAGAGGGGGTGGGCGGACAGACCGCGAGACGAGCTCGTACTTGTCGGTGGGCGAGCTGCGGGCCATGACCTGCAGCTTGGGGAGGAGCTCGGTCATCTGGCGCTGGGGGTCCATATCGCGGAACTCCTTGCCCGTGATGGCCGTGCCGTTGGTCAGGATGCCGCACTCGCGGGCGATGGCGCAGGCCGTGGCGATGGTGTCGCCGGTGACCATCCGGACCGTGATGCCCGCCAGCTGGCACTGGTGCACGGCCTCCTTGACCTCCTTGCGCAGGGGGTCCTGCACGGGGGGGGCGCAATGGACGGTGAGCGAAGTCCATGCGGGAGGGGAGGAGGGGATGGCAGCAGGGCGGGGGGGCGGGGCGGGGCGGGGCGGGGCGGGGCGGGGCGGGGCGGGGCGGGGCGGGGCGGGGCGGGGCGGGGCGGGGCGGGGCGGGGCGGGGCGGGGCGGGGCGGGGCGGGGCGGGGCGGGGCGGGCGGGGCGGGCGGACCTTGATGCCGACCAGGGCCAGGAAGATGAGGTCACTATCGGGGGCCTCGGTCGTGTTGGGGTCGAAGGTGTCCACGTCCTTGTAGCAGAGGGCCAGGGTGCGCAGCTGCTGGGTGCCCATGTGCTCGCAGATGCCCAGGATGCGCTGGCGGGCCTCGGGGGTCATGGCCACGATGGAGCCTTCCGAGTCGATCATCTCCGTGCACCGCTCCAAGAGGATATCAGGCTGCCCCGACCCGACCCGACCCGACCCGACCCGACCCGACCCAAGGGGTGAAGATGAGGCGAGGGATGGAGGGCCGGAGGGCTGGAGGGCGGGGAATCTCTGGCGAGACGGACGGCGCCCTTGGTGTGGACCCGGAAGCCGGCCGAGTCGCGCCGCTGGACGACGGTAGTCATCCGCTTGCGGGACGAGTTGAAGGCGTACAGCCCGACGACGGCGCTCTTGAACATGTTGCGCATCTCGAGGTAGTTGACGTCCCAGTTGTCGCACATGACCAGCAGGGCGCCCTCGGTCTTGTTGCCGACGAACTCGCGCAGCCCGGTGGCGTTGTTGTTGATCAGGGTGGCCGTGCTGTTGATCGAGATGCCCTCCGAGAGCAGGTACAGGTAGGCCGGGGTCAGGGTCGTCGCCGCGGGGATCTCCTCATAGAGCCGATCGCAGAGGAAGGCCTGGACGACGGTCATGCGGTTCTCGGTGAGGGTGCCCGTCTTGTCGGAGCAGATGGTGGTCGCGCCGCCCATGGTCTCGCAGGCCGCCAGGTGGCGCACCAGGTTCTGGTCCTTCATCATGAGCCGCATCGAGTAGGCCAGCGAGATGGTCACCGAGAGCGGCAGGCCCTGCCCTCCGTCGTCAGCCCCCCCACCGAGCGACAGGGCAAGCGACAGGTCAGTGCCAGCCAGAGAGAGCGCCAACCCGACGCGCAGATGGTGCGAATACCCCTCCCCTCCCCTCCCCCTCTCCCCTCTCCCCGGCGTGGGGCAGCCGGACGGACCTCGGGGACGGCAATGACGATGATGGCCACGCCGATGATGAAGAAGCTGACCAGCTTCTCGATGTGCAGGCCCCACTCCCATGAGGTGCCCGTGACGACCAGCGTCACGATGAACCGGATGACCAGACCCACGAAGGTCAGGCAGGCGAAGACCAGCCCCATCAGCCCGATCTCTGCAGGGAAGGAGGGGGTGGGACCGTCAGCACTCTGCCCTTGCGCCCCCCTCCCACCTTCCTTCCCGGGGTGCGGGAGGCACACTGACTCTTGGAGAGGCCATCGAGGGACTCCTGCAGAGGGGTCTCGCTGTCGTCGGCGTCGGAGAGCAGGGCCATGGTGGCGCCCCACTCAGTGTTGATGCCGACCCCGGTGACCAGCATCGTCCCCACCCCGTCGCTGACAAAGGTCCCCGAGAGCAGGAAGGGATCGCGCTCGTTCTTCTTGATCATGTTGGTCTCGCCCGTCATGGCCGACTCGTTGATCTCCAGGTCTGGCGGAGGGGGGGGGGGGGTGAGCGGCCCAGGCAGAGGATGCTGCAGACTGTGGCCGTTGATGAGAAGCCCATCGGCGGGGATGCAATCACCCGGGGAGAGTTCGACGACATCGCCCACAAGAAGATCGAAGATCGAGACGAGAACGCTCTCCACACCCGCACGGGTGCACTACAGGGAGGGGAGAACACAAGCTGAGGAACAGAGAACGTCGACAGGCCCAACCTTGATTTGAATGTCTTTCTTCGTTTGGTTGAGCTTTCGGAACTGGCGGTCCTTCGACCAATCGTTGGCAGCGGTCACACCGGCCACGATAAGAACAGTCACAATGATGGCAAGTCCCTCGACCCATTCTGCGGAGAAAGGTGGGCGAGATTCACCACACACACACAAAAAAGAAACACGAACCGGGAAGCGTGGCATTGGGGTCCTGGAAGAAAATGCCTACGAGAAAAAAAAACAGCGTTATATAACCCGTGGAGCAAAAGGAAATGCATACCCAAAACAATAGAAATAAGAGCAGCACCCTGAAGAATCAGGAGCGTGGTGTCCTTCAGTGCGTCCAACATGAGCCTGAAGAAACTTTCTGGGGGAGGTTCAGGGATCTTATTCACGCCAAAGGTGTTGAAACGCTCCGCAGCATTTGCAATATCTTGAGCAGAAAGACCACGAGCAGGATCGGTTTGCAGAGCCGTGGCGATGGCAGGAACGCCACCCAGGCTGGCAACTGCTTCATGGTCCTTGGATGCGGCCAAATCAGCAAGATTTTTGGCACTCAAACCAAATCGCCCCGTTGGACAAGGCGTTATAATTGTTTTGCTCATCTGGGAGCCTCCAAGCTCAGAAGGCGTTATTCCAAAGTTGCCGGGGTGAGAAAGACTGACGTGTGAGTCGGCGGAATGGACGATCGACGCTGTCCATGAACGCCAAAAAGAAAGGAAAAAATGCGCGAAAATTTACATACTATTGGTCCACCTCTTCCACGTGATCGTAATCCAGTGGGGGCCGCCGCATATCCGCAGTGGCGGAATCCTCCTCGCCAAGCGTCGTATCCATGGTTCGGTTGGCAGGCGCCTATTTGGTGTAAGGTAAGGAGTAAGACCGTGGTTGCATGGAAAACATAGGGGTGCGTGAAAGGGGACAGACATCCGCAGAAGTGGCGGTTGGCCGGGGGTGCCTGATGGCTGCGGCGGCCCGGACACCCGAGGTGGCCGAGGTGGCCGAGGAGGTGCTTGCTCGAACATCTACCCCCCCGTCGTCGAGGGCATCCAGGGGGGCCGTCTCCAGAGGCCCCAGGTCGTCCCACTCCTCGCCCTCGTCCTCGTCGGCCTCCTCGGCATGGTCGGCCAGCACGTGTCGGGCGGTCCCCGTCCGCCGGCCCTGGCCGCGAGCGCCCGTGGCCGTGGTGGCGTCCGAGGGGGACGTGGCCGTGAGGGGCGAGAAGAGTGCGCTGCCGGGGGTGGTGGGCTGCGTGGCCGTGAGGCTGGTCCCCGTGGGGGTGAGCGGGGTCCCCACCTCGGCCCCCGAGAGGGGCGTGCCCGGGGTGCCCGGGGTGCCCGGGGTCCCCAGGAGCCCAGTCCCCAGCAAGGTGGCCGTGGGGGGATGCTGGCTGGGCTCTGGTGGCTCGTCCCGGGGCGTGTGGAGGTTGGCCCCGGCCCCGGCTGCCGGAGACCCGGAGGGGAGGGCTATGCTCGGCGGCGGCACAGCGGCGGGTGGGACGGGCGCTGCACGACCGGCAGACGGCGCGGGGGCGGAGCCGGCAGACTGGGCCCGGCTGGTCAGGGCCCGCATCCGAGCAACGGGAAGCCCTTCCACTGGCGCCGCGAACCACCAGTAGTGAAATGAAGGAGCGGATGGGCCGAAACAAGAGAACCAAATGATGGTCGGCAGCCGGGGAGATGGAGAGATGGAGAGATGGAGGGATGGAGGGATGGAGGGATGGAGGGGGGGGGGGGGGGGGGCAGACAATCGTCTTCGGCTGCGGCTGCGGCGGAGCGTGCCCTACTGGCCAAGAGACTCGTCCCCAAGGGGCGCGAGGAGGGCGCGTTGTCGTCAAGACCGCTCTCGGTACCACGTAGCGGGGCCCCCGCGGCTGAGGCCCCAGGAAAGGGGGGATGTAGAAACAACGTGAGATGGCGATCCAGAAAGCAGCAGCAGGCAGCAACCCAGCACTCGTTCAGTTTCGGCTGTTGCTCATGTTCGGATCTTGCCCTCTGCCCCGCCCGGGTGCATTGTCCATCGCCCGCCAGGGCAGGGTGATCAAAACCCCCACCCTTCATCTTCCGGTTTGCGCGAGCAGACCGGGCTGGGGAGAGGCGCCTGAAGGTTGGGGCAGCATGTCGCGGGGAGTTGTCTGCGGAGAGGCCGTCGGCTCGGAGTTGTGCTGCTCGCCGTCGGAGCTGCCGCAACGAGCGAGCCCATCACAGAAAAAGAGGCCCGCAGATGAGACGATGAGAAGGACGTAAAGCAAGCGGGCGATTGGCTCGCCCTTTGGAGGGAGATTTTGCGGCCGGACGGACCCGTCTGCGGGCCCAAGAGAAGATGGGGCCCCATCGGGAAGGGCGGCCGCGTCTGCGCTGGCCCCACCCGTGAGCGCCCCCAGGGACGGGCCTCGCCTGGAACCCCCGGCAGCTCGGAGGACGGGCGAGGGGCGTGGACTGGTGGGTGAGGCGCGAGGCAACGCCAGTATGTCTGCAGCAGCAGCCCCCGACCCGCTCGGCGGGGGCAAACCCGGAGCCGAGGAAACCGGGGGCGAGCGGCCGGCGGGTGGCGAGGGTCGCGGGGCAGCCGGAGGGTGGGGCTCGCTCATCCAATGTTCGATCAGATAGGCTATGATCGGCCTCCGCTCTTTGGCATCGCCAGCGTTCTCGTCCTCCTCATCGTCGTCGAGGCGGGGGAGCCGCAGCCTGGTACGGAGTTCCTCGCGGGTCAAACGGGGAAGTGCCTTGAGTGACAACGGGAAGGTGATGATGGTTGAAACTCCTCACAAACCTGAAGGTGGGCCTCCGGTTCGAAAACGGTGAGTGAATTTTTGAGCCCGCAACATTCCAGAAGATCGCGGATCATCAGGAGACTCACTAGCCCTGGTAGGACAATGTTTGGCCCCGAAACATAAAAGAAGAGCAGACCTTCGGAACTCTTGAGATAGCTTTCGAGGCGATCATTTTTAAATTGGAGCTCAAGATGGGACTCCTCCAGGCAGCAAAAAACAGCAGCACGAAGCTTAGCGCGAAATTTGTCCAAAACTCCCTTTTCTTCCAGGGTCTTTGTTACAGCTTTGCGGATCTCAAAGACATCATCCGCCATCTCGAATAGCAAACGTGACCCCTCAGGGAGGTGGATGGTGCCGGCAACTTGTTTCGGGTCCTTTTCCCGTTCTTTTCGTGTGTTTACCACTTCCCCCGGTTCGCGGGGTGGGCACAAGAAAAAAAAAAAAAGGGGGGGGGGGGGGGGGGGGGGGGGCGTTTTTATTTCGGAGCGCAAGCCGGAATAAGGAAGAAGAAGAAGCTGCCCGAAAAATGCACCTTGCGCCACTGCAGGTGAAATTTACAGACGGCCGGCCAGGGGTCCGAAACAGGAACCCGCGGCCCACCGTCCGCTCCCAGTCAGGAAAATAGACATGCTGTCGAATGAGACACCAGGGGCCAACCCCGCGAGAGGAGGACAAATTCACCCTGAACACTTGCGCACGCAATGATTCCCGGTGCATTCCGTGTGGCAGTTCTTCGGCTTTGGTGGTGGTGGTGGTGGTGGTCGGGCCTGCTGCTGCTGCTGCTGCTGTGGTTTTTGCCCATGTTGCCCCCGTTGCTGTTGGCCGAAAGGATTTCCGCCGAAGGGGTTCCCGCCTTGGGTGAAGGAGAACGGGCCGCCGCCGAAGGGATTGCCACCACCCCGACCACCGGTCTTGAACTCAATTTTGAACCTGTACGCCAATCCCGGTAAAGGTAAGGGGTGAGAAGAGTGCAGAAAACAGACGGCATTCCACCGCCGAATCCGCCAAATCCGCCAAACCCGCCAAAAGGGAACCCGCCTTGTGGGAAGCCCTCTGGCTGTGGCTCAGGCGCAGTGTCACCTGTCATGTCATATTGCTCTCGCTTCTTTGGATCAGAGAGGATCTCGTAGGCGTTGTTGATCTCAACGAACTTTTCCTTGGCCTCCTCATCTCCCTGATTACTATAGAAGAAAAATGGACGCCAAATGTGAAAAATGACCATTTTTGGACAACACACAGACTGGTCGGGATGATATTTGAGGGAGAGGCGGTGATAGGCCTTCTTGATGTCTCTGGGCGATGCATCTTTTGGGACATCTAACAATTTGTAGAGATAATCTGGCTCGTGAGTCTTTTGTTTCTTTTGTGGGCGTGCCTCCGCGAAGAGGAGTCCGAAGGCGAGCACGAGGAGCGTCGCCGTCTGCCAACGCATCGCGTCTTTTTCACCAGATGGGTTGTGAGGGCGTCGGAAGTCTTGACACGGAGTGACATCACAACAACCCGAATAAGAATAATATTGGAATAAAATAGCTCCAAGATCATTTCGCGACACCATCCAATGGTCCGCGCATAACTTGGAGTGAGATTACCAAGACGGCGTGCGGCCTTACTTTCTTGCAGTTGAACGGCGGTCCTTCTGGTGTTGGTTGAGTTGTTGAGCCTTGAGTTGCTGCAGATAAAGGGCTCGTGTATTGGGGTCTGTCAGAGAGCGGTACGCTTCGTCAATCCTATGGGGAAGATAGCGAAGGTTTTGTTTTCGGGCAGCGACAGACAATCGAAAAACTTCAGCACACAGGACGGCATATCCCTGGGTATTGGCGAAGTAATGCCGGTCCAGCTTGCGCATGTTGTCTGGGTGCCAGTCCAGTGCCATCCGCTGCGCCCACCAGTCATTCCCCGGAATGCCAGACAGAAGTCAGGCAAGGCGATCGCGGCTGTCGCGGGCAGGTGCCGGCTAGAGAACCGCCGGATCCAGAGCGACGCAATGGAGCCATCGGACCCGATAGGCGCGTTTGACGTCGGCGGGCGAGCACTCGGGGGTCAGGCCGAGCCGCTCGAAGTGGGTGCGGTTGCGGAAGCGGGCCAAGAGGAAGTCGCCGTACTTGTTGTAGTAGCGGGCGTCATCTCGCAGCTGTAGGTCGCTCTTGGCCTCCCGGAGCGTGTCCAGCTGTCCGAGTCGGCACCAGGGCAGCACCGTGAGAGGTGGGGTGGCCGGGGCGATGAAGGGGACGGACCCTGGTGGTGACCTCCTCCTGGATGTAGCGCAGCTCCTCCAGACGCTGGGCCTGCGTGGTGTGTGGGCGGCGAGGGGTGGGGAGGGCGTGTAAAGTGGCATCGCACCGGATGGGCGGCGGGGGGACCTCGGAGCTGTGTGCCGTCTGGCTGGTGCCCTCGAGGGCGAACTGGGTCTGCAGGTCGGCCAGCCGGCGGCCCCGGAGGCGGCGCTCTTGCAGCCAGGGCTTCTCCGCCAGCAACTGTCCAACGAAGGCCATCAGCGCCGCCGGGGACTGCGGGCCCCGGGGCGCGCAAGAAGGGAGCGCGTGAAGATGCAGCAGGGAGCGCGTGAAGATGCAGCAGGGAGCGCGTGAAGATGCAGCAGGGAACGCTTGACCGACAAGAGGGCCCCAACAGCAGACCTCGTCCTCCTGCCCTGGGGTGGCGTCGCCGCTCTTGGGCTGCGGTTGCTGCTGCTGCGGTTGCGATGGCTGTTGTTGTTGTTGCTGCTGTTGTTGTTGTTGTTGCTGCTGCTGCTGTTGCTGCTGCTGTTGCTGTTGGCTGTGCTGCCGGCGCTCTGCCTCGGCCCGGTGGCGGTCCTGCAGCACGGCCCCGACGTCCACCACGGGCCGCCGCTCGCGGACTGCGCGGGAAGAGAAGTAGGATCAGGCCCTCTCCCGTCCTCACTCCGTGCCGACCAGCCAGCAGCAGGTCACGGGCAACGGCAGGGCAAGACAAAGCGCTTCAGGTGGCTCCTCGCCCGGGGCAGACCCGAGGAGGTTCCAGTCGCGGGGCCGCTGGTGACGGGCTGGCCCAGCGAGCCGGGAGGGGGCGGCGGGGCGGCGGGGCCCGATACGCCGCTCGTGGCGGGGCTGCCCGGATCGCCCGGGGCGCTGCTGATGGGGGTGGCGCTGGGGGGTGTCTCCGAGGGCGCCCCGGCGAGGGCCGGCGAGGGCGCGACTGAGTGCCCGCGAGAGGGCGAGCTCCCCGCCTGGGACGAGCTCCCCGCCTGGGACGACGGGGCCGTCGGGGGAGGTGGCGAGGCCAGGGGGGAGAGTCCAGCCCCAGCCCCCAGCCGCACCTAGGGCCCCCCCCCCCGCCATCCCATAGGCCATGTGAACGCTATGCCCGTGCCATCGCCCCCGCCCGCGTCCCGAGAGCCGAGGAAGCAGGCCGAGCGACAGACATCGCGCCTGGCGTACCCGTGGGGCAGGGCGGCCGTGGGCATGATGGGCAGGCAGGCCGCGGAGGCCGGCGGGGCAGCCGCCCCCCCGAGGGCCGGCGAGCCACTTGGGGAGCCGCCCGCCGAGGGGCCGTGCGAAGGGCCGCGAAGGAGGGACGGGCCCGGGGCGGCAGAGGGCGCGGCCGCCCGAGGGCTGCTCCGAGCCGCGACGGCGATCACGGGGCTGGCCGCCGGCGGTGCCCCGGTCTCTGCCGCCCCCCGCCGGATGATGGCAGTGAGCCGAGATGAGGGCCAAGGCAGGCCGAGGCGGGCCGGGCCGGGGCAGGGAGGGGTGCAGGGCCAGGGCGTACAGCCGGACCGGCGACCGGAGGAGCGGGCCCCTCGCCGATGTGGGCCCGAACCTCGTCATCATCGTCATCGGCCGCATCGGGGGTGTGGCTGGCCCGGAGAGCGCTCCGCAGGGCGGCCTCCAGCTGGGCGAGTTGCTCCTCGTGGCGCCGCCGCAGGTCGGCCTGCTCCCGGCCCAGGTCGCCCCCTACAGCCAACCGCCCCGTACCGCAGAATGAGCGGCAACGTGCGGAGGTGGCCGGCTGTTCCCGACATGACCAGGGGCGGGGGCGGGGGCGGGGGGGCGGACCGGGGGCCCGGTGGACGAAGGCCTGGCGGAGCTGCTGCAGCTCGTCGCCCTGACGGCCGAGCAGGGCCGCCCGCTGCAGGCGGAAGGCGTTCCGCACCTCGTCCCCCCGGCGGATGGCCTGTGGTCACAACCCGAGCGGGCGGAGCGACGGAGGGATGAGGGGAGGGAGCGGAGGGATGCGGGGAGAGCGGAGGAGGGAGAGCGGATGGAGGGCAGGGGGGGGGGACCTCGCCTTCGGTCAGGGGCCGGGGCCTCGGGGCCCGTCGGCTCGGGCGCCCCGTGCCTCTCGTGGTTGGTGGCCCGCCGCTCGGCCTCCCCCGCCCCGGCCCCCGGCCCCACCTTCTCCTGGCCCCGGCCCCCGTGGCCCTCGTCCCCGCGGTCGGGCGAGGCGAGCCGCTGGGTGAGCTCGACCAGGCCCGGCCCGGCCCCGGCCCCGGCCGGGTCGCCATCGGCCCCCGGGAAGAGCCTGTGCCGATGGCCGTGGGCGACGTGGTGGCGGGGGGCGTGCCAGGGCTGGGCCGACATGGGCCGCTGCCGGCTGCCCTCGCTCGCGGCGGCGCTGCTGCCGGCGGTGGGGCTGGCGGCCCCCGCCCCCACGGCCAGCAGGACCGACGGGCTGGCGGGCGTCCCGCGGGCGTTGGGGTTCTGGGGGCGCGGCGGGATGTGCTCCGGAGTGGCCGAGGCCGAGGACCGCAGGGAGCCCGCCAGGGGGACGGCCAGGGCGCCCAGGTGGGCCGGCGGGGGCGACGGGGGCGCCCGGAAGGTCGGCGCCGGGGCGGCCGAGAGCAGCGAGAGGTACGGCGGGCCCCCGTGGCCCACGCTGCCCATCCCCACAGCAGCAGCAGCAGCGGTGGTGGCGGCGGTGGCGGCGGTGGCGGAGGGGACGGAGGGGGCGCCCCCAGCCAGCGGCCCGTTGGGGCCCGTTGGGGCCGCCTGGGCCGAGCGCTGCTGGCCGCCAAGGGCGGGCCGGGCCGAGAGAGGCCGCCGTACGGCCGCGGCCAGGGAGGCAGCTGGGGAGGCGGCCGAGGCGGGCGAGTCGGCCCCCTTCATGGCCGCCGCCCCGCGGGACGAGGCCGGGCCGCCGTGGGGCGACGAGGCCGCGCCTGCCGGCCTGAAGCCGCTGAGGGGCCTGGCCAGGCGCGGGACGGCAGGCCCGGGGGCGGACGAGGCGGGAGACGGGGCGGGAGACGGGGCGGCCGAGGGGTGGGAGGGGGCTGCCTCGTGGATCGCCGGGCCCGCCTCGCGCAGCTCGCCGCTGGATGAGGTGGCGACCATGGGGGTGCCGGGTGTGAGCAGGCTCTGCACCAGGCGCCACTGGGTCGGGTCCAGGCTCAGGTCGGGCGCCTCCTCCCGATGGGCCGCCCCGGCCGGGCCTCCGGGCAGCTGGGCCTGGGCCCGGTGGGCACCCCCCAGGCCGGCCGTGGTGGGCCGGGCGGGCGGGCCCGAGGCGGGGGTTGGGGCGCTGGGCCGGTGGGAGGCGGGCCGGGCGCGGGGATGGCCGGGGGGGGACGGCGGGGCCGAGGGAGGGGGCGAACGGGGCGGGGCGGGGAGCTGCAAGTCGGCCGAGGACGCCGAACCCGAGAGGAGCCCCTCGTCGTCGTCCTCCTCCTCGCGGCCGCCCTCGGGTCCTCGGTGGCCCAGGCCCGGGGCGGCCGGGGGCGGGGCGGGTCGGCCCGGAGGTGGACGTGGGGCGGCGAGGCGGGCCGAGGGTGCGGGCGGCCGCCGGGCGATCGGTGGGGAGGCGCCTCTTGGGGCAGGTAGGCCAGCAGCCGGTCGTAGGGGTCGCTGGAACGCGCCGAGTGGCCCCCATGAGGCTGCGCCGGAGGGGCGGACCCGGCCGCCTCGACAAGGGGCTGCTCCAGGAGGAGATGGGGGAGTGGAGAGGTGCCCATCATGGCACGGGGCCCTTCCAAGAGCAGGCGCGGCGGGGCGCGGGAGTGGCGCCGGGGGGGGGGGGGGGGGGGGGAGGGGGGGGGGCGGGGGGCGGACCTTGGCAGCGGCCGAGAGGCCCGAGCCGCCTGGGGGCGCGCCACCACCGCGGGGCGGGGGGGCCGACCGGACGGGGGGCGGAACCGCAGCACTGGCCTCCGAATCGAAGGCCTCCTCGACCGACGTGGCGGCGGCCGGCCCGGCAGAGGCCGCGTGGGGGGGCGGGGACGGGAGGGGCGGAGAGGGGACGGGCGACAGGGAGGGCGAGGCCAAGGGGGCCCGGTCAGGGTCGGGGGCCCCCTGCAGCCCTCCGCCCGAGGAGGTCCCCGTGGTGGCGGAGGCAGCCGCATAGTGGTGGGAGCATGTGGCCGAGAGGGTGGCCAGCAGGGTGCCCAGCTCGCCGTCAGCCGGCTCGCTCGGGTCGTCGCGGGGCAGCCGCAGGCAGCCGCGCAGTTGCAGGTACATCGCGCTCTGGGCGGGGGGGTCGGCAGTTAGGACGACGCGCGGCCCGGTGGACGAGGGGCGGGGGTTGGGGGACGTGCGGACCAGCTTCTCGGAGAAGAACCCGAAGAGGGCGCAGGAGAGCTCCTGGTAGGTGGTCAGCTGGCCGTGATGGAAGGCAAGCTCGGTGTAATGGCGCTGCTCAACCATCAGCCCGCTCAGATTCTGCAGCACCGGCAACATGCCTGCTCACGCCCAACAGCGCATCGCACCAAACGCCCACAGCAAAGACGACAGGCTCAGCGCCAAACTGTGGGAATGACGCCCCCCCCCGGAGTCGCGGACTGTGCACTGAAAGGGGAACGGCATTGTGAATGGAGCGTAAAAAGTCGAGGTTCAGCTGCGGGCGCACCACTTGGGCACGACCTGGCCGGAGGAAGGAGAGGGAAAGAGCAACCATCCCGGAAGGCGTTCCCGAGAGGAGCAGACCCGCAGAGTCGAGTGTCGAAATGGGCGCCAGGTGGGAGACAAAGAATTTGGTCAGAAATCCTTTGAGCTCGCGGTGCGACGGAAAGATGCTGCGGGAGGCATGACCGACAGAACAGGGACGTCAACCGACCTTTCGATGGCCTGAAGAAAGAGAGGCTCGTCAAAGATACTCTGAACCTTGGTATGGAGCGGATTGTTTGACGGAATTTGATCGAGAACTTTTAATATAATACTGGAAGCAGAAGGGCAATACAAATCATGTGGCAATGCACATCATGTCGGCGGGCGGACAGACCGACAGTGGAGGAATATAGTTTCTAATGTTTCAATTTGGGCGGTTGTGACAAAGTTTTTGTCCCGTTCAGGGTTTGTGGCTTCTTTCTCTTCTTTCATCGATCCCGAAAGAAAAAAAAGAGAGCCAGAAGCCCCCTGAGGTTGGAGGCCCTTCCGGCTGAAAAATGGGCTCGGCGAGTGATACCATCGAATGCGATGCCGGCGGATTCTATCTTCACTCAGAATTCTCGGGAGAACTCCCAACATATCAACAGATTGTATATTTGCATGAGGAGGAAAAATGGTTTCACATGTTGAAAAATTGGCCGGCCTACTCGACTGAACCCTCGCTCAGAACGAAAACATCAAGGAGGATATGGCGTGGCATCCCTCCTTCCCTTCGAGGAGAAGTTTGGTACACACTTTCGGGAGGGGCGCAGCATCACCGCGATCATCCGACTCTCTACCGCGATATCTTGGCCAAAGTTCCCCAAGCAGAATGTAACGCACATATCGCATCAGTTGGCCGCGATGCTCGACGAACGTTTCCGGAGCATTTGTGTTTCCGCGATCAGGCCGGGTCAGCTCCCCAAGCCCCCATGCAGCAGACTCATTCCCGGTCAGGTTGCAGGCGCTCTCCGACGTCCTCATTGCGGTCGCCCTCTATTGTCCATCTGTGGGGTACGTCCAAGGTCTGGGGTGTTTTGATCAGCATTTGACCTCCACCCCGGCCGTGTGGGCAGGGATGAACTTCATCGTGGCCGCCCTTCTGTTGCACGCTCCCCCCGAGCGGGTCTTCCACATCGTGGTGTGCATGGTGCAGAGCATGATGGACGGGTACTTTGAAGAGGTCCGGACCTTCCTGGGCTTCCTTTGGGGCCATGGACTTCCATCGCCCCATCGCCACACGTCTTATTCCGGGTTGGGGTGGTGCAGGGGCTGCCCCAGTTCATGGCCGACAGCGAGTGCATGGGTCGCTGCCTGAAGACTTGCCCGCTGACCGCTTCCCTTTCGGAGCACCTTGTCCGCGCCCCACCGACCAAGATTCCATGTGCCCGTGCCTTCGCTCACCTCTCACCTCCCTCTCCCCCATCATCGGGGGGGTCGGTCCTCGCAGGGGCGGCTGGGAGTATTCCCGCTCATGTACACCCCCAAGTTCTTCATGTCGGTCTTTCTGCTGGTGCTGCCCTTCCCGACAGCCATGCGTGTGTTCGATGTCCTATTTTGGGAAGGTCCGCTGAATCCGCCCTCGCATTGTTTGTGTGTGTGTGTGTGGGGGGGGGGGGGGGGGGGGCGTTCGAGCACCACACGCAGAGCGGATATGCGGCTCGCCTTCCTCTCATGGTGTTCTCTGCCGGATTTGGCGACTGGGGGTAGGAATGGAGGTCCTCTTCCCGGTGGGGCTGGCCCTCGTCTTCTTGGGTAAAGGTCCGCAGCCCGCAGCAGGCTGACGGGGCCCACCTCTGCCCTCCTGTTGGCATCCCCGTTCTTTGCAGATCATCTGCTGAAGCAGCAGCAGGCCGAGCGAGCCGTAGGGGTGCTCATCCGGCCCTCAGGCGACATGGCCACGGCCGATACCCTCATGAACACCGCCTGCGGCCCCATTCGGGGGGCCCTTCCGGCCGAGGCCGTCCACACGCTCCGCCTGCAGTGCCGAGCAGCCCTGGACTGCCCTCGCAAACCGTTGGCCCCAGTGCCCATGACGCGCCCACCGGGAGACACCGAACTCCAGTCCCCCGGTCCGGTCGCGGGCCCTTCAGCAGAGCCCGAATCGCCCTCACGCGAGCCGGCGCAACCCACACAGGAGGAGCCGGGCATCACCGGCGAGAGAGTCAGGACTGAAAGGGGGGACCCACCGCCCCCACCCGATCGGACATAAGCGGGGCGGAAATACCTGCGTCTCGGATGTGGCAGAACGATCTCTTTGGGGCGAGGATGGGTTATTGGGGGGAGCCGAGCATTCTGTCCGCCGCCCAAGGAAGGCAGCAGCCGAAGCTGCGGAAAAAGATGTGCCACATGAGAAACACACTCCATCGCAGAGTGGTGAAAGCCTCCGCGCCTATAGAGCCCCCGTCAGGGGGGTGGTCGAGGCAGCAGCCGCGGCGGCGGCGGCGGCAGCAGCAGCCAGAGCGGCAGGGGTTGCGGGGGCAGGGGCAACGGAAGCAGTCACATGCTGATACCTGCACTTATCACCGGCGCGGCATCCTTCGGGGGTGTTGAAAAACCTGCACACCGGGGCGGGGGGCGCCATCATCCCCTCGGGGCGGGGGGCAGGTGCCACAGTCGCAGGAGGAGCGAAGAACATCGGGGGAGCGCCAGGCATCATCATCGGAGCACCAGGCATGCCAACATGCTGGAAACGGCATGCCATACCGAAGCGACAGCCTAGTCATCCATCGAGCCAAGATCATCGGTGAGAAGGTCACAATCCAAGGATCCAGAAGTTTGGGGAGAATAGAAACGAACGATAAATGCGTTCCAACAAAGCCCAAACAAACAACAGACCGCCTGGCTGGCTGAAGAACTTGCAGATCGGCGCTGAACAAATATAAGGAAAAGGGGATGAGAAAAGGAAAAGGAAAGAGAAAAAAGGACCTTCGTTCGGAATAGAATCAGCCGATGCGCTCGGATGACCAGGATGAGTCTCAGTCGCTGGCTGAACGTGCCGATAGATACACTTCTCCCCTTGCTTGCACTGACCCTTCAAAAAGAACCGGCAAATAGGAATTCCTAAAAAGAAGGAGGACAGGGCTCTTGACAGTACCAACGCGGACAAACCGTCGCGATCGGCCATGCTCCTTTCCCTGAATAACGTGGGAACTTATAACCCGAGAATCGCCGCCAAACCCGACACCAAAAACGGCCTCGCCGGCAGAGCTCGGAGCGACTCTGGGGGCTCCCAATTGGCCCGCCAGACGGACGGGTCTCCGAGTTTTACCCGCTGTCGCGGCGAAGGCCGCAGCCAAACCGATCGCCCAGGCTCGATCGAAACCAGTTTGTTGAATTTGTTCGTCCAAGAAGAGTCTTTCACTGGCGAACCCCCTGCGGAGTGGCCACAACTCGTTGGCGGATCTTTTGAAAGTGTAACTGTGTCCAACCCGAACATTTCACCGACATTAAATGTCGACTGATGATCTTCGACCACCCCGTCTGTCTTCATTCCATCACGAATCCTCTCGATCCCGCTGTTTCTAACAGTTCAACATAATGTTGAAAGGTGCACAGACTTCGCCGCGTTGTCGATGGTATGTGAAATGCAGATGATCGGGTAGATTGTCATGTTGGTCCGCCGCCTCATGAGGGCCCAAAGCCCATTCACGGTCCCAGTATTTGTGGAAGCCCCATCACCCATCCCCCAAATCACCTTCTTCGCGCCCGCACGCCCCAGCACTTCCTCCAGCCGGTCGGCGATGGTCGTTGCATCTTCTTTGCCGAGGAAGGCCATGTCCGCCGCGTAGGTCTGTGGCTTCGCCAGCGCGTTGAAGGCGGATGAATTGTGGATGTTTCTGCTCACCTCGTCGTCTTCCTTGTTTTTGGCGTCCGATCCCTGCTGCTCCTCAGGGGGGACGTCCGGCATCTTCCACTGGTCGGGGACTCGGTGCTCGTCCAAGGCCGTCAAGAGACTCGTTGCCTCCCCCGTGATGCTTCCCGAGACCGAGGTGATGAGGACCACCAAGAACCCCTTTCCTACGCCGCGGAAGGAAGGGAAGATGGGGTCAGTATACGATGTTCCGGTGGGTGGTGGGCTCGCCGCCACGTCCTCGGCCACCAGTTGTCTCCTCCCCCTCCCGTCGTCTTTCACACCAGTGTGCATCGTTCTCCATTCATCCATGACCCGCAGACCTGTGTGCATGGCCTGCCGGGACGTGAAGGTTCCATTGTCCGTGAGAAGGGTGCAGAAGCAGGCCGGTCCTTCGGCGTGGAGCTGCAGTTGGAGGCCATCCATTACGATGTCACTTTCTCGAAGAGTTGTGGCACGAGGAAACCGAGGTACTTGTTCCCGGCCCTGCTCGATGAACAGGACCTTGGCCGCATCGATGACGCGGGGTGTGCTGCCCCAGGACAAGGTTGAGTCCCGCCGGAAGGTGCGGAGGGCAAGGATGGCCCCAACCGCGTACTCGACGGGCCCACTCCCGGAAAGAATGGTCCGTCTCCAGCGGAACTTGGGGGTGGTGGCCTTGGCTCCTTCCAGGACCGGAGTGCGTAGATTGGTATTTTTAGCGTCCGGATCACACGGAGGCGCTGGCGATCATACCTGGTCAGCTGTGCGGCTGCCGTGCGCTGTGGGGCCTGCTGCTTGGGGGGCCGCGAGCTTGCTGCTGCTTGGGGGATCGCTGTGCGCAAGGCGAAGGCGACCAAGGTCTCACCGGCCCTCATCCCTTGACTCTTGAGCTCCTCAGCCTTCTACGCAGGGACGAAACGGTGAGAGAAGGCCGGCTGAAGGATGAGTCCCTTCCCCCCCCCCCCCCCCCCCAACCCCCACCCCTCTCCCTGAGCCCAGATCCGTCTCACCATCAAAAGCTGACCTGGTTGATTTTCTTGGTGGCACTCGAGCGAATAGATTTATTTTTGTGTAACTGAGAGAATTTTTTCCCGATTGTGTCGTCCTCGTAGGTGATCAACGGCCGAAAACTCTCGTGGTATCGTCTGATGACATCAGCCCGTGGCGTCTTGCAACAAGGAAGAGCCAGTAAAAACTCGTTGACCGCCTCCCGAATGAAGGAACAAGCCATTCCAAAAAAATGTCCCGGCAGAACTCCTCCCACCGTGGGGAACGTACCCCGCAAAAGGGCCGCCGAGCTTGGGAGGCGGCCTAAGACACGAAGAACCCGATTCGAGCTAGTTTCGAAGGACCCTACTATTCCTCCATGAGTTTTTTTTTTCAGAACTGTCGTCCGTTTCGACGCGAGCCCGTTGGCTGGCGCAGCCCGAGGGCCACAAGAAAAAGGGTCCCTTCGAAAAAGCGTGTTTTCCTTCCACCCGGATCCCGTGTCTGTTTTTGCACAGAACGGACGCCTGTTTTGAAAAGCACACACACCACCCAACACGCGAATGCGCAAAAAGTCTGTGTGACGAAGCACCGTGTCTCCTGGCCGGCATTTCGATATCCACTGACTCGACCAACGGCCGCGGACCCCACTTCGGCCCCCGACCCCCTGTGGGCCACTCATTGTTTGCACAGGGATTCTTCGGCCGCGGCACTTTGCCGGTTGCGCTGGGGCAGCAGAAAGAAAAATGATAGGGGTAAAATCCACACGTGTTGCTTCCGAAAATCGAACAACATGGAAGAAGGATATCCTCAGATTCTCTTTGTTGATCCGGTGGAGGATGAATTCATTTGTGTTTTTTGCCAGAATGTCATGAAAAACTGTGTAGATATTGGCTGCAGCGAAGCGCACAAGGCATGTGATGGGTGTTGTCGAACCTGGTTCACACGAAGCAGAACATGTCCTTTGTGCCGCTGTCAAGTCGATCCAAACGCACCCCGCCCAGATCGGACAATCCGTAATCTGATCTTGCGCCGATTTGTCCATTGCCGGTGGCAAGGTCTTTTCGGGGATAATAAAGATTTTTCTGTATCGTTTTTTTTTTCCCCCGTTCAGTCGAAGGCTGTTCGTTCACGGGCCCACTTGCGGAGATTGCCGCTCACGAAGAACGCTGTGTACAATCATGCCCCGCATGCAATCAACAGATTTTGCGCGCACATGCCCAAGGTCTGACTGCGGTTCCAGTGTGTTTTCCGTGAAGAGTGCCCCAGAACACATCGAGTCTTGTCCCCAGAGGCCCGCGCGGTGTCCGCACTGCGATGCCGATTGCACCGCTGCCACTGTCGAGGTCTGGTGCTTGTTTTTCCCGCCAGAATCATTCCCCCGCGCTGTCTGGCGCCCACCAGGAGCACATGAATTCCATTTGCCCTCGGGTCGAGGTCGTCTGCGGACAGGGGTGTGGGGCCTCTGTGCTTCGCGGACAATTACCTCATCACCTTGCCGAAGACTGCCCTCGGACCGCTGTGCCATGCCCCCTGCCCGGCTGCGAGGCCAAGGTCTGCCCATTTGCCCATTTGGATGCGAGCCGTTGCGACGGCTGTGGCGTCCAAGGTTCCTAGGGCCGAACTGGAGGGGCACATGCGCGATGCAGCGGCCCACCTGGTGGCCATCTCGCGGGCCATGGTACCCCAGTCGGACTTGCTGGCGGCCACGCAGCGCATCACCTCCCTTGAGGATCAGCTGGCCGCCTCGCAGGGACGTGCTGCCCGTCTGGAGCGGCAGCTGGTCGACATGAACGCCGCCTGGGCGAAGGAGACCACCGAACGGCAAGCCGCCTTGGAGCGGCGCCTGGAGCCCTTCGCGGGTGCCCTCGAGCGGCTTTCCTCCCTCGAGTCGCGCCTTGCCGAGCTCCGCGGCGCCCCAGACAGGGCGGCACCCATCGAGCGCCAGCTTGTCCAACTCGTCGAGCGAGTGGCCCCCTTGGAGAGCCGGCTGCCCGTGGTCGATCAGGCCGTCACACGTCTGGGTGCCGTCGAGCAGCGCCTCGCCCAGCTGGCGAATGCGCCTCCAGCCGCCCTGCTCCCCCAACAGCAGTCTCTCGCCACGGCCCAGTCGGATCATCCCCCGACGGCACAAGATCCATCGGCGATTCCTGCGCCGCCTCCCTCCGGCTCCCCCGTGGCGGCGGATCCTCCATCATGCTCCCTATCCGCCCGCCGGGCGCCGTGCCGGCTGCTCTTCTCGAGCCGCTTCAAGGCCCCCTCCGTGCAAGTGCACGAGGAAGGTACCTTGGCCACGCTGGGTACCGTGCGGCGGGAGGACGGCAACAGTCCGTACGCCGCCTCGAATTGATCGGTGCCAGAGTCATCCATCCCTTGCTTCTCTGCAGGCCCGCATGTCTTTCTGAGCGATCGGCTCCTCAAGCAGGGGTGTCATGACGTCACCCTGTACATCAAATGTCTGTGACCGCTGGCTGGACAGTACTGACCCTTTCTTCCGGACTTCGGTGTCTCTGGCCGTAATGACAACAGCCAAGTCGCCCTGTCTGTCGTTGTCGGGCGTTCGTTTGTCTGAACCAATCTGTAGGTGGGGAGCACTTTATTGGGGTCATGTGCACCGACGCGGCCAAGAGCTATTGTGGCCTATATGATCACGCGGGTCTCATGGGCCCTGGGAGCCCTATGGATGTGCGTGGCATCCGATTCCGCGAGGGTGACCGTGTCTCAATGCGCGTCGACGTCCCCAAGGGAGAGGTCTCCTTCCAAATCAACGGAGGTGAAGATTGTCGTCTCACATGTGACCTCATCAAAGAGGGTGTCTTCCCTCTGGTGACCCTTCGCACTTGGTCTGGAGCCTCTTCCTTTTTGATTTGACGCCTCTCGTTTAGTGGTGACACTTTTCAGGTTTTGTCAGGCTGTTCGGGAATTTTGTAAATTGCCCCCACCTCCCACGAGGCCCGCACTCAAACAACACGAGCTGGCGCAGCCGGCACCGTCCTGGATCCCCCCTGGTTTGGTTTTCTGTCCCAGTCCGGCGATGAGTTTTCTTGGTGAACTCCTGGGCCCCGAAGTCCGCGAAATGATTCGGACTTCTCGTGTTTTGGTGGTTGGTGCGGGTGGGATCGGATGTGAACTTTTGAAGGATCTTTTGCTCACAGGCTTCGAGAACATTGAAATTGTTTGTCACGACGCAACGCAGATTTCACTTGAATTTCGATTTACTTTTTTCTCCAGATTGATCTGGACACAATTGACGTTTCCAACCTGAATAGACAGTTTCTATTTCGGCGCGAACATGTTGGCATGTCAAAATCCGAGGTCCTGCCGCAGCCCAGTCCGCACCGGAACTCCTGACACGGCAATAGGTTGCCCGCAAGAGTGCATTGAAGTTCAACCCTCGCGCGAAGATTGTTGCCCATCATGGGAACATTCGCAACCCTGAGATGAATGTCGAATTTTTCAGCCAGTTTGTCATGGTGATGAATGCTCTCGATAACGTTGGTCAGTTTTCACCTTTTCTTATATGCCCCACGTCCGCCCCCACGCCAGATGCTCGGCGCCATGTCAACCGGATGTGTCTCGCTGCCCGGGTTCCACTGATCGAGAGCGGGACACGAGGCGTCGTTGGGCAGGTGGCTCCCATCATCAAAGTTCGTCGTGCCATGTCCTGAAAGCCCCAGGGGCACCACATTCGACCTGCCCCCCCCCCCCCCCCCCCCCCCCCCCCCCCCCACATACAACCCATCATCACGCCCCTCATGGTGCACTCTGCGGGCGGGGTGTTTGTGTTTGTGGTGCAGGGGCTGACCGAGTGCTACGAATGCAACCCCATCACGGCCCCCAAGCAGTACGCCGTGTGCACCATCCGCGACAAGCCCACGGCCCCCATCCACTGCATCGTCTGGGCCAAGATGCTCTTCGGGTCTGCACACTCCCACGCCCCACGCCCCTCCCTCCCCCCCCCCCCCCCCCCCCCCCCCCGCGCCCCCCCGCGCCCTGGCCCCCCTTGGCTGCTGCGAGGAGACGCTCATCTGAGACCACGCGGCACGACCCCGGCAGGCGCTTCTTCGGGCCCTTCGACGACTCGCCATCCAACTACCTGGCCGACAAGAACAGTCTGCGCCCCCGCGGCACCCCCTCCACCCATAACCCATCGCATTCTCCGTTGTCTTGTGCTGTCATGCGGCAGCGGCGGCCTCGCTGGAGCACGTGGACAAGTGGGCGCAGGGGGACTTCGCCACGCCTGAGACCCTCCACGTACATGCGGCCGACATCCTCCGCAGGGTCCGCGCCCAGCCCCGTCCGCCCAGCCCCGTCCGCCCAGCCCCGTCCGCCCAGCCCCGTCCGTCCAGCCCCGTCCGTCCAGCCCTGTCCGCCCAGCCCCGTCCGCCCAGCCCCGTCCGCCCAGCCCCGTCCGCCCAGCCCCGCTGGGCAGCGCCGTTTGCTGACCATCCTCGGCGGCCTGCGCTGGGCTCATCTGCGGCTGCCTGTCCTTCCCTTTGGCGGCAGTGCTTCGCCACCCGCGAGCTTGGCGGCGCCAAGGGGCTGCCCCTGCCCGAAGAGGCCGTCCCCCGCCTCGCCCAGCCGGTCCGCGCCCGCGTATTCTGCGGTCCTGCCAGCCACTCGTGCTCGCGTCACCCACCCTCCTCACCCGCCACCTGGCCGCCCCTCCATCGTTTTGGCCCTTGCGTTGCCCTTGTTGGCGGGCGGGCGGCAGGTGCCCCTGGGGGTGGACGACGACCACGCCACCTGGACCCTCCACCAGAACGCGGCCGTCTTCGCGGACAGGTCCGAGACACGCCCCTTTTCGCTCCACCGCTGCTCGATGGTGGATGTGCCCGTGCCTGCCCGCCGCCCCGCCTTGCGCACCCGCCCGCCCCATGCAAACGAAACACCGAAATGCCAATCCACAAGGAATGCGAGCCGTGCATCACCAACCGTGCCAACAGACGCATGCAGGGGGCACCGGCGCACGACGCCCATCGCGGGGGCTTCTGCTTCCGGGCACGGGGGCTGGGGAGGCACATGCGATCACCGGCGGGGCAGGTCAGAGGCCATGAAGCCCGGGGAGGAGGATGTGGCCGCATCCGACACCTTGTGACGACCTCCCTCCCCCCCCCCCCTCCCCCCCCCCCCCCCCCCCACCACCACCACCACACCCCACCACACCCCACCACACCCCGCCACACCCGCACGCCCCCTACCCACACTGCCACTGGCCAACGACCGATTGGGCAGCGTGGTCGAGCTTGCCCGGGCCATCCACGCGGGCAGCCGGGCGACGGCGCCCTTCGACAAGGACGACGTTCTCGCAGTCAGGTCGGCCGCCCCGCCCACAGCGCCCTCAGCCTGCCCGCCTCTTCCCTTCCCCTGCGACCGCTTCTGCTCAAGAGCCAGCCGGGGGAAAGGGCACCAAGAGCCGAGGGCACCAAGAGCCGAGGGTTCACACAGCCACACTGCGCACATCCACCCCACGTGTCCGCAGCTTCGTCACGGCGGCCTCCAACCTGCGCGCGTGGGCGTTCGGGATCCCCGTCCAGACCCGGTACCAGGTGAAGGGTCCGCCCCGCACCGGCCCCCCGTCGCGCCGATCGCCTCCCGTCCCGTCCCGTCCCGGCGCCGCGCCGCGCCGCGCCCGCACACGTGGCCTGGCCCGGTTGGCCCGCTTGGTGCTGTTGGCCCTCACAGCACCACATTCCGTCACCATCCCATGCCCATTCATGTCCATGCCCATGGCCATGCCCATGCCCTGCAGCCATCGCGGGGAACATCGTCCCGGCCATCGCCGCCACCAACGCGGTCGCGGGGGGCCTGGTCGTCATCGAGGCCATCAAGGTCCGCCCCACCCGCCCGCCACGCCGGGGCAGCCCCTTCACTCGGCTGGCTGGGCGCAGGTGATGCAGGCCAAGGTGGCTGCGGCCGGGGATGCGGGCCGTCAGGCGGCCCTGATGCAGGGGCGGCTGCGCAGGTGCTACATCAGCGAGCCCCGGGGCAGCCAGAGCCTGGTCATCCCCGACGCGGTGCTGCCTCCGAACCCCGAGTGCGTCGTCTGCAGCGCCCGGCCCGCAGCCCGAGTCTGTGCTGCCCCTCCCCCCCCACATGCTCTCACCCCAGCTCGCATGTACGCACGCTGACACCCCGTGCGTGGTTGTTGGCGGCGCGCCCTTCATCTTCCCTGGGACGGGACGGGTGGCGTAGGTGTGCTGCGACTTCGAGGGGATGACGGTGGGCCTCCTCATGGAGCAGGTCCTCCGGGGCCGCCTGGCCCTCAACCCGGCCTCCCTCATCCGCGACGACTTGTCCGCCCCCCCGCCCTCCCTCCATTCGCCCTCCCGTCGGGTGCGTGGATGGGATGGGTCAGCACATCCGTCTCTCAACCCACTCACTGTCTGCGCGCCTGCGGTCCGAACAATGGGCTCGGCTGCTCTGCACGGCTCCTCATCGTCCCGGCGGCCGTTGGGTCGTGTTGTCTTGTCTGGGCCGTGCAGCGTCATCTACGACGCGGGCGAGGACGTGGACATGAGCGGGGTGCTGCCCCGGTCGCTGGCCCAGCTGCGGCTGCCGTCAGGCTGCATCATCACCGCCGAGGACGACCAGCAGAACCTCTCCGTCGAGCTCACCCTCGTCCACGCGTCTGTCGCCCCCCTCGGGTCAGCAGCACCCCCTCCCGCTCACTGCCTTCTCCCCCCTCTGTTCGCCGCTCTGGTCTCGGGTAGCCCCGGGCTCGAGGGGTTCGAGATTTGCGGGGTGGCGGCTCCCCAGCAGGCGGGCACCCCGCTGCCGTCGCCCTCCCCTGCGGCGACTCCCGCCCCCTTGGGGCCATCGCCATCGCCGCCCCCCACGGGCAGCCCGGCCGGGCCCATCGAGGCGCTGCTGCCGGGCCAGCCCAAATCGGGGGCCCCAGGGACGAAGCACCCCCGCGACGGGGCATCCTCGCCCCAGGGGGCCCCCAAGAAGGGGCGGCCCGACCCGGCGGCCGATGACGAGATCCTCTAAGAGTCGCTCTTCCGGACCCGAAACAGAGGGGGCGCCACAAAACCTCGGAACCCAGGTGGGGGGGAAGGGGACGAAGAAGCGGAGCCGGAGGTCCCCTTCTGTCCTCGTGGGCCGCGCCACGCCACCATCATCGGCCGGCAAGGGCCCGTTCAGTCAGCTAATGGGATGCGGCAGGATCTGCCACGAGGGCCGGGGGAACCTCTTCCTCCGCGAGTGGGGCAGCAACATCCTTTTTCCACAGCGAGCTCCGCATTTCGCGAATCCAGTCAATGTCCTGAGACATGCGCTCGCGGTAGTCTACATCAAAATGTTGAAGCCTTCGACAAAAGAGGGACGGACAAACCAGGGATTGTGACATGCATCAGTTGCCGTTTTCGGGCCAGGGGAGCGGTGGCGGATTTCAGTGCGGACATGATGGAGCGGGTCTCGGCAGCTTGTTCGCGGGTCGCGTGTCGGAGGCCCATCTCGAATTGTTGGCAGAACCACTACAGATCGATAAAACGAGGAACTGCAAGGGACACTCGACAGACCTCAATTTCTTCATCCAGCGTCCAGACAATACGATCAGCGCCCTCGGGGAGACGATTCTCTGTCCGGGAGGCTTTCTGGCGTTCACGGCGCTCCTTGTTCTTTTGCTTCTTTTTTAATTGCGCGGCATCAGGGACGGGGACAGGGACAGGGACAGGGACAGGGGCGGGGGCAGCGGCGTCCATCTCTCGGAATTTGCGTGATCACACCCGGTTCAACAAGCAAAGCTCGCTCGCTGCTGCAATGCGCCCTGAAGAGTTTCCACACGTTGTTGCTTCTCATATGGTCAAATCCATCGAGTCTGTCTGCCGTTACACCAATTGCTTCACATCTTTGCAGTTTGAATCATCACCAAACCCTTTTCGCGGGGCGTATGAGCGAATGGATGGTTGAAACTGCTTTCATGACGGCCCGCAATGCACTCGCCTGCCATCCCGGAAACCTCGTTTGCAAACGTGTTCACAAGCTGGACTTCCGCAAGCCCGTTCCTGCCGGGGAAACGTTTGTTCTTGAGGGTCGCGTGGCGCACGTTGGCAGAACAAGCATCAGCGTGTACATTGAGGGATACATTCTCGTTCCCCAGTCTGCTCCGGTCGTCACTGCCGATGGGTTCGTTTCTTTTGTGCACGTCACTGAAGGCACCGATAACATCCGGCCGCTTCCTCATGGCGTGAATGCTGAGGCTCCACAGGATCCAAAGGTCTTTACTTTACTCTCGTTGTCATTGCTTGACATAATTCTCTTCTCATTCCAGGCCATTGAACTGTGGCAGTATATTGAACAAGAGCGTGGTGGCGAGCGTCCTCAACAACCCGCTGCTCCCTCAGTTGCCCGGTAATTTTCTCGGTAACCTGTTTTTGTTATCGACCAATTTTTTCCCAATTTCCAATTTGAAATGATGCGTGCGTTCGATGTTTGAAGCCGCCGGAATGACACTGGACACGGGGCAGGACCCTCTAACACCCTTGAATCACATGAGGTTATGCTCCTTTCTCGGGACCCACTTGCCATTTCAGACATACAACGGCACAATGTTCGACTACCTCCAGACAACTGAGGGCAATAATGAGTTATTTCTCTTTTTCTCTCGATTTTCTGTCAATTCGCACCTTTCGCAAAGCCGGTTTGTGTCGTTCATGCGAGAGTGGAGCGATCTATACGACCATCGAATTGTTTCAATTTTTTGTTTATTTGGTCCGCCTTTGGGAGCATCTCGCAACCCTAAGACTCGATGATGTTAGTGCTCCCAGACCGATTTTTGATGTCCTTTTCCGAGTTCAGCATCATCGTTTATTTCTATACTGCATTTGAATGCCAGCAGATCCACACTTTTTTGTCTGTTCCCTTCTCTTCGCCCGCTCCTCACAGCCTCTCCGGCAGTTCTCACCATGGAACCCACCTTTTCCGGATCTTTTCGGAGCGCTCTTTGCCATACCCGCCACTCTATGGGCCCCCAGTCCAATACCCATCGCAGCCGCCTCCCCCTCAACCACCTCCCTCGCCCAGCGTTCGCGAGCCCACAGTGAGCAGCAATCTATCCACACTCACCACGTCACACTCTGTCTCCCTGTTGGAAATCAAGCGCTTATTGGCTCTGTTCGACCTCGACTTCCTCGATGTCGACGCGGCCCTCTCCCGTCAGCTCGAAGCGCTTTCCCTGCCCCCGCCCTCCTCCTCTATTCTCCCTGCACTGGCCACCGGCCGCAGCGGGACCGAGACACAGGGCGACTCGGCCCGTGCGCTCACCACTCACGGCAGTGTTGGACCTGACATGGCGACCAGCATTCCAAGTCCCTCTGTCCGCCCTCCCCCCACGGTCGCCAACCCGGAGGACCCGGCGCAGGTCCGGCTGAATCGATGCCAGTTCGAGGCGCTCCTCGTGGCCGTGCTGAGCTCCTTCTACCCTGCGCCCACAGTGGCTCCGCCCATCCCGTTCACACCCGCCCCATCGGCCCCGCCGACCCCTCCCGACGCCATCCCTCTTTCGATCCAACCGGCGACCCCCGCACCCCCCAACTGCCCGTCACCACCCCCCGGCAACAGTCCGATACGACCCCTTGCTGTGGAAAGGGCCCACGGAAGAGCCTTCGCTACCAGCAGGCCGGATCCGCGCCACCCCACAAATGTTGCACGCTGTTGTGACAATATTGCTGAAAATCTATGATCTCTGTGAGATCGGACACTCGCGGGATGGCGGACGAGAAGAGAGAGAAAAAAAAATCGGTTCGCCAAATGGAGAAGAAAGAAATAATGTTGAGAAGAAGAAAAGGCAAAGGTCTCGAAAAGGGCACGATTAAACAGAGGAAGCAGCCTCAGATTTGGCAGCAGCCTCTGCAGCCGCCAATTCTTGTGCAATAGCGGCCTTTTCCTTTGCTTCTTCAGGATCACCACGGGCGCCCTACAGGAAATTTGTGAATGATGACAGTGGAAATGGAAGGAAAAGACCTTCAAGAAGCAAACCACAATAAAAACCAGAAGAACAACGCAAATAGTGCCCAAAGGAACCCCAACAGCAAGAGCAATAGTCAGCCCCAACGGAGCTGAAGAAAAGAGGTCCGATCAAGAGAAACGGTGTATCAATACGGACTTGGATTGTATGTTCTCTCAGCGGTCGGTTCTTCCGCCTGAACTTGGGAGAACAGGAGGGTAAAGAGGCAAAGAACACCGAGCAGTTTGAGCATTTCTCCCTGGGGTTGCATGACTCTGCCCCACCAATTTCACTTGCGCCAGAGTGAAGAGGATCATTCGAAATTCCCGTGCTGAACAACCTCACACTGTGATTGGGCGGGAATCCATTCGTGTTCGTAGTCGCAGGACAGTTTACAGCTGACTCATTACCTATTTCTCTTGTTCTCCTTGCGCGCTTCTTCTTCGGTGCCTGGGCAGGGTGCGACCATAAACCCCTTCCGTTGAGCGAGGGGGCTGCCGGGAGTTGACGCCGGTTAACTTCTCGCTGCTTCTCTTTTGGGCAGTAAGTGGAAGTGCTCTAACACAGCTGACCCACAGGAATATATTTTTCTCGAGGAGTCTGAGAGATGCCTGTGGCTATAGAACAGTGCAGATATGTTGGGTGGGAGAGATTCTTCTCTTCATCCGAGCCCTGAAGTGTGTGAAGATCGTGGGCCCCTGGCGGGAGAGATGGAACGAAAGCTGAATGTACAGCAGACCGGGCCGACGGTGCAGCTTTCCTGTTCCAAGTTGCTCACTCGGTTGGCTTAAAAGAGCCGTGGCTGCGTCGAGGAGGGCGAGCGATGATTCTCGTAAAGGGGGTTCTGGACGCGTTTTTGGAGAATCACGCAACAGGAGAGGTACTTGGGGAAAACTTGTGGTGGGCAGATGGGTCGTCGGATCCTGCGGAGCTGGCGCACCGACGGAGACTACTTGCCAAAAAGTGGATGTCTTTTGGCAAGATGGGCAGAGCGATTTTGCCTGATGTGGATTCCGACAAGTCAGATAGGTTCCTCAAAGGGAAACAAATTGCGAACGTGAAGCAAAAAACGAATGGGCTGAGGGAATACAACCAACCATTTTGGGCTGAAGCGCGAACTGCTGTGTTGGAGGATCTTAAATATTGTTGTAAGACTGTATTTCCGGACTGAAGAAAGGCACAAGAATCCATCCCCAAGGAGAAACCTCGATCGGAGGCCGGAAAGAGCAGAAAACCCAGAGGTGATGACGACCGTCTTTTGTTCTCGGTGTGGTTCCCTTTTGGACTTTCATCCCACCCTTGTCCACTGTCCTCGTTGCGAGTATGAATGCGGTTATGAGGGTTTGTCCCGTTTTGGGAATGTTTCCTTTTTCTCAAACGCCCAGGATAGAATTTCACTTTACCGAGGACGTGAAACGAATCCAATTTATCCAGGCCGGGCCAAAACCTGCTGTCAAAGCTGCCTCTAAACAAAAGGCAATCGTCTGCGGCCGACAGCCTTCCCCACCGATCGTATTCCCTCTCTTTAGATTACCCACACTTGCCCTCAGTGCAAGTATGACCAGTGTAGCTTCACAACGGCACAGTTGCGTAGTGCTGATGAGGGTTCCACTGTTTTCTACGAATGTCTTCGTTGCGGTTCGTCCGTCCCCCTTTTTATTCGCTCATTTTCGCCTGGATAGGACACAAATTCTCCGAGAACAACTGACACCATCCGATTCTCTTTGTTTCCCTATCATTCCTCCTGCCCCCTGGTGCGTCTGCACCCCCGCCTCACGCATAAGCATCTCCGCGTTTTTGCGTGCGCTCTTTTCCTACGCTCCTTCGCACGCGCACATTATTTCAGTGCGGGGAACCGGTTGGCTCCCATTCTCCGCCTCTTCCGAACGAGTTAAAATGATCGGTCGTCACTCTTCTTCCAAAGAGGTGTCAGATGCGGAGGTGCAGGGATGATCTTTTGCGAAGGGATCGATATCTTTCTCGGAGGTCACAGAGCTGGAGACCTCACTCTTTGGTTTGAGAACAGTTGGGTGTCCCAGGGAGTGATTCTCTTTTTCTCTTTGACCTTTTCCCTGTGATGGAAAACAATCTTCGAGCGAATCCTCTGCTTGAAACCCAGGGACAGGCTTGGTCGAAGGGTAAGGGTCTTGGATTTCGAATGCTCCAAAAAATGGGATGGAAAGGTCTGCCCATCACCTCCACAGCCAAGGTTGAAGTTTCCGCTAGAGGGGACTGGCCTCGGAAAGACTCACACTGGTATGACCACACATATTTTCGTGCCGGTGAAGCAAGATGCTTTGGGGTTGGGCGCCGCCCAATCCACAACCAACTGGCTGACCCCAGGTCGTCCCTCCCTGTGAAAAAAGGGCACTCTCTGATTTAGTTGAAATAGCTGCCCAGTTTTCTTCTATTTTGGCCAGTCTTTCATCAAAGTTCGCTGATAATGCCACTCCTCCCCCGCCCGCTTCGCCTGCCGTGCCCTCCGATCCTGATCATCCCGAGGAGCTCGCATCACCACCTCCATGCTCGGCATCACCCTCCCCGATCCCACCAACGGGATCTCCCGCTCCGGGAAAGAAAGTGATGGCGCGCATTCGGTCTGCCATTTTTCCCGATCACGTTTGATCACTGTCGGTCCTTAGGCATCACCGTATCGTTAAGGCCATGGACACGACTCGTTTCGACGCGAACGATATGGCACATATTTTCGTGACAAACACTCTCCCCACCGATGATGATCGCTTCACCCCTTCCCCTTCCCCTTCCCCTTCACCGCCCCCGCAACCGGAGCCAGAGGTCGTTGTTCCTTCTCCAGTGGAAGGTCCAGAGGCCTCGATGCCCCCGGTTGGCGAGCAGGCCCCTCGCAAATCCAAGAAGAAGCGTTCCGCTCCACCCCCTGACGATGACTCGACGGCCCCTTCTCCCAGCCCCAGCCCCAGCCCCAGCCCCAGCCCCAGCCCCAGCCCCAGCCCCAGCCCCAGCCCCAGCCCGTCGTCTGATACTCCTGTGCATACGCACCGACGCGCTCGACACCAGAAGAGCGAGGAGGAACCAACGCCAGCTGAGGCAGACCCAGTGGCCGACTGTCAGGTGGTATCTTCAGACCAGCCCGCAACGGAAATCTCTGGAGAAGCCACAAAGAAGAAGAAGAAGCATCACAAGAAGGATCCCGAACCAGAATAATCGCATCTGGCCGCCTCTACACGCCAAACGCATTTAATTATTCGACCACGCCCTGATTTCCCGAGGTCCAGTTCGCAAACACGAGATCGGGAAACTCTTACGGCCAAATAGCCGTTCTCGCCCCTTCGGTTGAATACACCCTACAAATAAAATGAGCCGCGCCCAAAAAGACGTTCTTTGCCTTTTCGATGTCGACGGCACGCTCACCCCTGCCCGAAAGTCCGCCTCTGATCTTTTTTTGCCCCTGTCAACTCTTCTTAGATCAATCACTCCCGAAATGAAAAATTTCATGGCTCGTGTGAGTGAGCATGTCGACATTGCCACCGTCGGTGGGAGTGATATGGGGAAGCAGGTTGAACAAATGGGTCCCACACGTCTGTTTTCTCTTCTCTCGAACTCCTCACACTCTCTGTAGTTCTTCAAGAATACAAATTCTGTTTCAGCGAAAATGGCCTTGTTGGCTATAAGGATGGGATTAAGTTCCACGAAAACGTCAGTGCGATATGTCCCTTTTACGATCCGCCTCTTTTTCATCCTTCAGTCCCTCAAGGCCCGTATTGGCGAGGAACGGCTTGCCCTCTTTGTTTCGGAGGCCATGAAGTTGATTAACGAGTTCCAATATCCCGTGAAAACGAGCAACTTTGTGGAAGTGCGCATGGGCATGATCAATGTCGCCCCGATCGGGCGCGACTGTACCTACGAACAACGCCTCGAGTTCTTTGAGTATGATAAGGTCTGTGCTACGGACCCTCTCACCCCCAAGACGTATCCTTTCCTCGGCTTGGACAGATCCACCACGTCCGGGACACCATGATCGCCCGCCTGAAGGCCCAGTTCCCCGAGTTCGCCATGGTGGTCGGGGGCCAGATCAGCTTCGACGTCTTCCCGCCCGAGTGGAGCAAGGCCTATTGCCTGCAATTCTGCGCGGGCTACCAGACCATCCACTTCTTCGGGGATAAGACGGCACCGGTCTGCTTGCCCTCGGGGGTGATGCCGCCGCACCCTCACGCGCTGCTCACTGTGGGGGGACCTAGGGGGGCAACGACTACGACATCTTCACCGACCCGCGTGTCGTCGGCCACACCGTCACCGGGCCCGACAATACCATGGCCCTCCTCGCCGAGCTCTTCGATGTCCCCATCGCCTAGGCCGGGGGACGGAGGGGGCTGATTTATTGGGCGGCCGCGACATCCTCGGTGAGGACGATGGTGCCGAGGGGAGGGGGGATGGGAAGATGGATTATTCTTCTGGCGGGCGCCCCCGGGGCCAGGAATAAGAGCACTCGCTCGCCCACACGGCGCCCGATGCGATCGAGGGCCATGCCCAACCGGAAGGCCCGCCAGGGGGAAGAGAGGCGCAGGGGGGAAGAGAGGGGATGGCCGGTCCTCAGTGGGCCGGCTCGTTGGAGGGGACCTCGGTGTAGGTGGCGCTGGCCCGGGGCCGGTAGCGGCACAGGAGGAAGGTCATCACCACCAGGCCCGCCAGCAGGGCCACCGAGAGAACCGCGAAGCTGATCGCCAGCGAGACCATCAGCCACTGCCGCCCCGCCCAGCACCCAGCACCCCATGAGCACAGCGGAAGGCAGGAAGGCGGGCGGGCGGGCGGGCGGGCGGGGCGCGGACTGAGTCACCCTTGGGGGCCGTGGTGGGGGCGGGCGAGGGGCTCGGGTCGGGCAGCGGGGCCGGGTGGAAGTTGGAGAGCGAGGCCACGAAGCCGGCGCTCTCGACGGCGATCTCATCCGTCCCGCGGCGGATGCGCATGTACCCTGCGCCCCCGGCCCAGACCCACCCCCGGGGCCCAGGTGGTGCCGGGGTCAGGACCCCGAGCCGAGCCGAGCGGAGACATGTTCCTCCGCGGGGCAGGGGGCAGGGGCAGGGTGGCAGGGGCAGGGGGCGGGAGCGGACCCTTCTCGCCCCACATGCGGGACCAGCTGTTCTTCAGGATCCAGAACTTCTCCCCGGTGGTGGCGTTGACGCCCCACCCCACCAGAACCACCTGCCCGCCCCCAGGCGGCCCCAGCCCCAGCCCCAGCCCCAGCCCCAGCCCCAGCCCCGCCGTCAGCCGGATCCGGAGGCAAGGGAAGGCATCAGCGCGGATCGGGGGGGGAGAGGGGGGGCGATGGGAGGGCGGAGACGGATGGGCGGGCCGGGAGGGCGGACGGCGTGGTCGGTGGGCTCGAAGTCCCGGACGGGGACACCTCCTCGAGGCCCTCGACGTGGTGGTAGATGCCGCTCGCGTAGCTCATGAAGTCGTCTGCCCGCACCCCGCACCCCCACCCCATGGCGCCGTGAGGGGCCCCGAGGGGGGGACGCGGCCGACGGACCGGGGCACTGGATGCCGACCGTAATGGGGCCCGTGTGGTAGATGGCCCGCCGCATCTCGTACTCGCTGCACCCGCCGAAGTAGCCACCCACGTAGTGGTAGTCCGGCTCGGCGTACCTGGACCCGCGGCGCCACCCACCCACCCAGCCACCCAGCATCCCGGTCAGCCGCCCAGCCAGCCAGCCAGCCAGCCAGCCAGCCAGCCAGCCAGCCAGCCAGCCAGCCAGCCAGCCAGCCAGCCAGCCAGCCAGCCAGCCAGCCAGCCAGCCAGCCAGCCAGCCAGCCAGCAGCGGCATCCCGGTCAGCCGGGCCCTGTGCCGGCGCAACCACCACGCACCACAGGCGCCACGCCCGGCCCTCCCTCCCTCCCTCCCCTGCCACCCCCCGGCCGGGGGCGTGGCGGACCAGTGCTGGGCGGTGTCGTTGCATCGCCAGCTGCAGGGGACCTCGTCCTGGGCGTCGGGGTAGTAGGGCAGGCAGCGCAGCTCGGCCATGCCGTACTCGTTGGCGTACCGGGCAACCAGCGGCTCCAGCCCTGCGCAGGCACCCCATCCGCCCCCCAGGGGACAGGCACCCGTCCCGACAGGGGCGCCGTCACGATGAGGGCAGGAGCCAGGCGGAAATGTGCACGGTGGTGGACCTGCCGTCCGGAAAGCGGCGCCGCATCGGGAGGCCCAAATGGCGAATGGGTGCGGGGGGTGCGGGTATACGGACCGCCGTCGCAAGCCTGGGAGTAGGGGTTGCAGGAGACCACGTCCTGGGGGGAGAGGTAGAGCTGCGAGGCGGTCAGGTTGTTCCGGATGCGGAAGCTGTCCTCCAGGATCTCCGCCGTGGCGAAGCTGTAGCACGACCCTACCCGTCCGGGGCCCAGGGGCGGCGGGGGTGAAGGGCAGGCGGAGGCGTGGTGAAGGGGCTGGCCATCGCGGCGCCGCACGGCCGCTCCTGGGTGGGGGCCGCGGGTGGGGCGGGTGGCACAGGCGGCGGGGCAGACCGCAGTGGAGCTGGTCACGAACGACGGCGTCGTAGCTGCGGCCGCCGATGTTGCGCCAGTCCCTGCGGGTGGTCCGAGGGGGACCGTGGGAGGGAGGGGCGGGGAGGGAGGAGGAGGCTCGATGAGCGGTCAATGGCTGGCCAGGGGAGTGGGGTGGGGGGGGGGGGGGGGGGTGGACGAGGGCCGCTGCAAGGGACTGTGCTGTGCTGTGCTGTGCTGTGCTGTGCTGTGCTGTGCTGTGCTGTGCTGTGCTGTGCTGTGCTGTGCTGTGCTGTGCTGTGCTGTGCTGTGCTGTGCTGTGCTGTGCTGTGCGGACCAGTTCTCGGGGAGGGTCTCCTCCTCGTTGGCCGCGGGCGGGTTGGGATTGGCCCGCGGCCGGCCCAGGCGCCGCTCGGGGCGAGGCGGTTGACGCGGGAGCGGATGCCCAGCGAGGTGTGCAGCACCTCCGCCAGGCTCGGGGCCCCCTCGGGGTACCGCTCCGTGATCGAGCTGCTCCGCACACCCCACGCCGGTCAGGCACACCCCACGCCGATCAGGCACACCCCACGCCGATCAGGCACACCCCACGCCGGCCGTGTGAGAACAGCAGCGACCAGAGAGGCGAAAGGCTGCCCCCCCCCCCCCCCCCCCCCCCCCCCCCCCCCCATCCCGCCCATTCCGCCCATCCGCCCGCCCGCCCGTCCCCGGCTCCCGAGGCGGGGGCGCGAGTCGGACCCTGCGACCCAGCTGCTCTGGGCATTGTTGATCCGCTCCACGAAGGCGCGATCGTCCTCCCAGCGGAGCGGCTGCTCCCCGTTGGCCCGGGGGGGCCGTACGTGGTAGCGAGTGTATTGCGGCGCATTGGCGGCATCGGAGGAGGCCTTGAAAGCTCCGTAGAAGCAGCCCCTGCGGGACAGACAGGATCGCGAATCGATGAATATGCCAGCTGCCCCAAGAACCGAAAGGGAAGAATCTTTCAAAAAGACGAACCATCGTGTGGGAGCCAGGGCAACCTCGTGATAGCTGCCGGGTTGAGTGCGATGGCAATCGGTAATCACTTCTGACTCTTTCTCGGTGTAGGAGAAAAACGCGAAGAAGGACTGAGAATTGTAGTAGATCTCAATACCTTCGTCGTCAACCATGGTCCAAGTGCCGACCTAAGGGTGAAATGAGGTCAACGGGGTTGGGAAATGTGGCAAGGGACTTTCTTTCCGTTGGCATCGTTGATAATGTTCGGCTCGGCCAAGGTAACAGCAACCTGAGTGGGATTAATGAAAGTGTACGCACTAGAGAAATGCGGAGTCAGTTGCACTGAAAAAGAAGTCGACAGGCCTGCAATCGACACCGAATCGCTGGTCTGGTGCCCCAATTGACAAAACCCATTTTCCCAGTACGTTTTCTTTCAGGCAATGAGCCGGGATATCGGCAAATACCGCCGAAAAGAGCGCGGCAAGAAACAAGCCACGAAACATTGTTTCGAGAACACCGGGGCTCGGTTGGCAGATTTTCCGATGAATCACAAAGCACGTGCCTTTCTCGCTCTGGCCATATGCGTCGTCCCTGCATTCCTTTGGTTTTTGATGTTTGATCCACGTTGCAAGGCTTGGGTGCCGAACTTTTGGGCTGTGATGAGTACGGCCGCAGCTTCATTGATCCTGATTTCTTTCCTCATGTCGAAACGCGAGGATCGCTCGATTTACCTTTTCAACTGGAGGCACATCCCTATGGGCCTTCTTTTGGCCCTCTTTTTGTATGGGGTGACATGGGGATCTGGCAAGACCCTCGCCTACTTCTTCCCCCAGAAGGCACCACAGCAGGTGGAGTCCGTTTATGAACTCAAATTCGGAACATCCCAGTTTATTATTGCTGGGCTTCTCCTCTTTTTGATTGGGCCTGCCGAAGGTCGGCTGTTGAGTGTGTCCTCTCGTTGTCCTCAATCCAGGATTAGAGATCTTCTGGCGCGGCTACCTGCAAACTACTCTCGTGAAAGGCTTTGGAGCCTCGATTGGATTTCTGCTCACTACTGCGATTTATACATTGATTCACATCTGGTCTGTTTTTCGCATCTTCAAGGCAGTCTTCATTTCTTTTGAAGGTCGCATAATCCGACACTTCTTGCCGCCGCCGCCGTCCTTGGAGCAATTTGGGGCCTTTGTTTCCAGCGCTGGTCTGCTGGCGGTGGGTGCCTTTCATCATCCGCTCGCTTTTTGATCGATCTAGGGGTCGTCTCTGGCCCGTTCTCATCAGCCATGCTCTTTGGGACTGCGTTGTCTTTGTTGTTGCTCCAGTTCATCCGTAACAGGACCTAATTTCAGTTTTGGCACAGAGAGATAGATTACCGTACCCGTTCGTGTGTTAACGTGGGGGTGAAAAACCCGGAAACGGGTTAAAAACCCGGACATGGAAGAACCGCCTCCCAGCCCAAGCAAGCTTCTTCTCACTGCTGAGTACCGTCAGCTTAAGCCAATTTCGCGTGCAGTTAAGCTCGTAAAGGACGGGAAGTGTTCCGTCCCAGATGCGGCATCTCTTGTCCGAAAAACCCCCCAGGCCGTTTACAGAGCTCTGGACGCCAGGGCGAACGGCCACGAGGAAGGGGTGAACGGAAGGCAACCTCTGGTGACTCCCGAAATGTGCGCACGCTTGCACGACAAGGTGGAAGCGGAAAATCAGGCAGGTTTGACCCTTTTGCGCCCCCTCGCGTCGCCCTGACCCCCACCACCACAGGAAAGTGCGTCACCAAGAAGAACTTCAAGGACATGGTCTGCCTCACGTTGCCAACCATAATCAACGTCCCCCAGATCCTCGCCGAGGTGCTGACGGGCCCTTCCGGGGACGTATCCCGAGTCCCGGCCCTCGCCAAACGCACCGTCAAGGCCGTTGCGGCCAAGTGCGAGGTCGTCTTCCAGAAGCCCAGATACGTGGAAAAGGTCGGCTCGTCCTGTCTCCTGACGTCCCTTGTCCGATCTCCAGGCAGAGCCACCGCCTGCCCTTCTCCGTGGTCCAAGAATGGATGAACACGAACAGGGCCACCATCGAGAGCGCCGCCGCTCCGGAGCTACTGTTCAACGTCGACGAGACTTCACTTCAACCGGGCAAGGCCGGCGATGAGAAGGTTGCTGTGACCATCGGAGGGACGAAACCGTCCGCGACTCGACCCCCAAAGGTCTGGACGTCACCGGTCCTCGACCCCATCCCTTCGGCTCCCCCCCGGTAGCTCCACCACTGCACCTTGATCCTCGGCTGCAGTGCCGCGGGAGAGAAGGTCCCCCCGGCTCTCATCCTCGCCAATCTTCAGAAGGAGCCCGCACTCCCTAAAGCGGCCCAGGGCGCCTTCCTGGGCAGCTCCGAGTCGGGGTGGATCAACAGCGTCCTGTTCGCGGAATACCTCACGAAGGTCTTCATCCCCCACGTCAAAGAGGTTCGGGCCACGCTTGGCATCGACGCCAACGCGACTGCCGTCCTCCTCATGGACAACTACGCGGCCCACACCGAGGCGGTCGAGAGACTGACCCCCCTTCTGGAAAGCGAGCACGTGGTCATCCTCTTCCTTCTGCCCAACAGCACCGCGTTCTTGCAGCCCCTCGATCGGACGGTGAATCGAGGTCGGCCACCCCCAACCGAATGCAGTGTATGCTCACGTTCTTCCAGACTTTAAGAGCTTGTTCTACCGCCGCTACGAAGTGATCGAAGAGGAGATGGAGAAAGCCCGCAAGAAGGAAGATGCCCGCGAGAAGGTAGATGCCCGGGTCATTGTCTGTGCCCTGCTCCTGCATGTGCAACCGTCCAACCACTCGCCCATGGCCCGGCTCGCTTCCATCAGGTGCTGGAGGCCGCCTTCGATGCACTCGGAGGCACTGCCACGCCCGTTATGGTCCGGAGGGGGTGGTCCCAGTGCGGCCTCTGCCCCTTCGACGTCGACGCGGCCACGACCCACGAATGCGTCATTCCCGCTCCCCGGGTCACCCGTCCGACTCACCCGAGGCCCATCATGAACACGCTTGTTCCCCCACAAAACAAGGTCAGGCGGATCGTGCTGGATGACGACACTTCCGAGGAGTCATGGGACGAGATGGAGAAACTGGCTGCCATGCCGGCTCGTGTCCCTCCGGCCCCAGAGGCCACTCCCGCCACCCCAGAGGCCACTCCTGCCGGGCGTCGCGCGCCCCGCAAGCGGGCCGGACAAGCGCGGCCAGCGCCAGTCACTCCTGGTCCCCCCGCCGACGTTCCCGGGGTCAAGGAGGCCACCCCTGCTGAAAAATAATTCAAGTCGACCCTTCTCGTTTTTTTTTTGCTCTTCGCTCCCCCCTCAAACTGCAACTCGTTTGCGTCTGAGTGCACTGTAAATATGAGGGATATCGAAGAAAAAATTTGAAAATTTGAATTCTCCGCTTTCCGGCTTTGCCGCCCGTTTCCGGGTTTTTCACCCCCACGTTATTTCAGCTAATTGGATGTCTACTCCAAAAAAACCACGTATTTCCGCTGCCAAAGTGAAAAAGATTGTACAAGCTGACGAAGACATAGGTAAAATGGCCGCTGTGGTTCCAACTTTAATCTGTCCGCTTCTGCTCCTGCCCGCTTTCGTCATCTTTATGTTATTTAGCGAATGTCATCGAAGCATTTGCAGCGGATCTCGTATCCAAATCATCACATTATGTTTCACCTAAAACAAAATTGTTGACGTTGGAAGTCCTGTCGGTTATTTTCATCCTGAAAACAGAGATTACATACACTTCTAGGCAAGAATGTGTTTCTCATTCACCAGAATTCGAATTCCTTCGCCCGGTTTTGGCGAAGGCTCTGTTGAAAAGACCGCAAACTCCCCAATAACAACGGAGGGGCGACCAGGCAGCACGCGGGGTGCGGTGGTTCTCACTTCGTCCGGTCCAGAAGGGCATCCCACTCGGCGCGTACCTGGGACTCGAGCAAAGCCATGGCGGCCTCAACGGTGGGCAAATTTGCGTCGTTGTGGATGACGACCTGTTGTGAATACTGCGGTGACATGTTCGTCCAGGGTAAACAGGACAGACCCGCGCATATTTGGCCTTTTCTTCGTTGCTCATCTGTGCTCCGATGCGTCGAAGTGCCTCGTCGCGACTGAGAGAGTTTCGCGCCATCAAGCGCTGGCAGGCCACCTCCGGGTCGGTGACGACCACCCACACTTCGTCCACTCCACCCACCCACCCTGCTTCAATGAGGATCGCTGCTTCCATCACCACAAAAAGAGGGTTCTTACGCTAAGGTGTCAGCGGAATGTGACTGGGTTGTCGGCAGACGGGGTTCTCGGGGTCTTCGGCAACGAGACGATCGATGCGCTGCTGGAATAACTCCATAATTCGGGGCCAGGAAATGTCGCAGAGGCGTCTACAAAAAAATGTTAGATTGTGACACAAAAAATCAATCCCTCCTGAACTTCATCAGTGTCGGATCTCTGAAAACTTTCGTGCCGAGGATTCGGCGATCCACCTTTCCGTTTGTTCCGAGGACCTCTGGGGAAAAAACTTGGAGTACTTGTTGAAACTGCTGTGGCGAAATTTGTGGGTCGTAGCTTTCCCATCCGAGGGCGTCAGTATCGACACGCACTGCACCTATCTTCTCAAGGAGTCGTGACACAGTGCTCTTTCCCGTCGCAATGCCGCCCGTTAACCCTATTTTGACGACCTTTCTCTGTCTTGATTGAGCCGCGGGAAACACATGAACTGGAACAAACCATTGCAATTGGAAGAACAGCGATCCCCCAAGCGTAGGAGCCGCTCTCCTTCCTCTCGCGACCGTTCGGTTTCCGAATCTCTTGTATGGAGGCCCTCGCGAAATTAAAGATTGGAACAACCGAAACAAATCGAGCGGTTATTGAAAAGTCAGAAGACCAGAAAAAAGTCTGTTTTCTATTCGCACTCGTCTTTTTCTGATCCTCACAACAAACCCAGGTCAATCAATATGTATTCCTCAAAAAACTGGGACAAGGATCGTATGGTAAAGTCAAACTCGTTGTGGACGAAAACACGCAACAGCAATATGCCATGAAAATCATCAACAAAAAGATGCTTTCTCGAAAGAGGCTCCCTGGTGGAGTAAGCGCTCTGGACGATGTGAAACGCGAGGTGGCTATCATGAAAAAGCTGGATCATCCGAATGTCGTTCATGTCCGTTCTTGCTAATCTCCTGCAATTCACCTGCCCCAAGTTGTACGAAGTGATCGATTCTCCTGACCACCCGAAGCTTTACATGGCGATGGAGCTCCTCTCTGGTGGTTCTGTGGAGATTCCCGTCGCCCCGGAGCGGGTGCGGGGGTTCATGAGGGACGTGATATCGGGCCTCGAGTATCTGCACCACCAGCACATCATCCACAGGGACCTCAAACCCGACAACCTGCTCCTGTCCGCCGATGGCCACATCAAAATTAGGTCTGGTCGAACCAGCCCCAACCTCTTCTCACCGCCGGGTATTCTGCCTCGTGCCCTGGTGGTAGCGATTTCGGGGTGTCTTTCCTGTTTTCCGGGGACGACGACGCCACGCAGAAGCTTCGTGGGACTCCGGGCTTCCTGGCCCCCGAGGTGGTCGAGGGCGCAGGCTCCTTTTCCGGCCGGCCCGTCGACATTTGGGCCCTGGGGATCACCCTGTTTGCCTTCGTGTTTGGCGACGTCCCGTTCAAGGGACCAAACCCCCTCCTCACCTATCAAGCCATCCTCACCCGCGAGTCTGTATCCTCCTCCTCCTCATCATCATCATCTCCGCTCGGGAATCATTGCGCGCTCACAGGTTAAGCTTCCCCCACCCGGTCGAACCCCTTTTGGAGGATCTCATCCGGGGCATGCTCCGCCGCAACCCCCACGAGCGGCTCACCTTGGACCAAGTCAAGGTCTGGCCGGCCGCCCTCCGGTCGCTGCACTGTGCTGGGTTCCCTTCTTGCAGGGGCACCCCTGGATGACCGACTCGGGCCAGGACCTGCTCCAGACCTCTCTGGGCGAGGTCATCCAGCCCACCGACCAGGAAGTGGCCGCAGCCATTTCACCCATTCTGCAGTGGCACCAAGTGGTCTGCCCGCTTCCTCGCGCACCCGCTTATTCCGGTCCATTCGCCCAGGTCCGGCTCCGGTCACTCATGGGGGCCCGCCTGAAGAAGGCAAAGGCCGCCCTGACGCAGCGTCCCGTGGCCGAGCAGCAGCACCCCATCGCCTCGGCAGAGGACGAATCGGCTCCCGCCGCGCCTTCCTCCTCCGTGGCGCCGTCAATCTATAGCGCCACAACGAGTCATGCTTCTTCTGTCACAAGCGATTTCGCTTCTCTCCCCCCCGAACGCGCAACCTTGTAAATCCACTGGCGCCGAGATGGGATCTTCAGTGCCTTGCGCTTTCCTTTTGGGCGATTCGGTGCTGAATTCACTCGGTTGGCAACATCATTCGGAATTCAATTGGTCAGTTAAATTGGACACCACGACGTGGCAAGGTGTTTCTGGACTGGACTGGACACCTGCTCTTCCCCGGGGGCGTGCGCGTTTTCTCTCGAGATTTTTTTTTTTGATGCAACAGAACAGTGCCCCTTCTCTGACGCAGCCTGCCAGTGTCGACATTTACAGAGTGCTTGCTGGAGTTCTGACGAAACTTGTGATGCGCAATGATGCCATGGCCCAAGGAAGATCGGCTCCAATCGAGCCGTCCCCATTCAATGCTCTGACGCCTCCCGAGATTTCCATTGAAGAATATCTTGGTCGTCTTCTGAAGTACATGGCATGTTCGGAGGCATGCACAATTCTTGCTCTTATTTACATTGACCGTGTGATTCAGTTCAATAACCAGAGCTTTGTGCTGACTTCTTTGAATATTCACCGCCTCCTCATCACCAGGTCTGCTCGTTTTTGAGCTTCCTGCCGATTTATTCGCCGCCGTTTTCAGCATGGTTGTGGCCGCGAAGTTTTTTGGTCTGAACCTCGAGTCCTTTTTTCTCGTTCCATATTCCGTCCCTCCGCCCCCACAGATGATCGGTATTACACCAACTTGTACTATGTCTGTTTTTTTCTTGAAGACTCAACCACGATTCCGATATCTCGTAGGCGCAAGTGGGTGGAATCAGTGTGGCCGAACTCAACACCATGGAACTGGATTTCCTCTTTCTGATCAACTTCAGCCTTCATGTGAGCGAGGATCACTACCGGCGTTACTTTTCCGAGTTGAAGAAGCATGCTGCCTCTCGGCACGCGGCGATTCCCGGTCGGTGTCCCTTCCCCGCCCTCTTCGGGTCCTCATTTGCAATTTGGACGTTGCCCAGCTCCTGTTCCCCAGTGGGCTGTTGTCCCAACAAGCGCCCGGCGTCCGTCCTCGGCTCGCCACCCCATGGAGATCGAGGCCGCCCCGGCCGGCTCGGGCTTTGCGCAGCCCCAGCAAGCCGGCCCACTCGGCGGCACCCCGCAGGCGACGGGGCAGTCTTCGCCCATTTCGGTCCAGCAGCAGACGCCCCCCGTCTCGGCCACGGGCCCCGTGGGGACTCTGGTCTATGCCCATGCCCCGGCGGGCGCACCCGTGTACGCGGCCCCTCTGCTGACGGCCCCGACGGGCTACCCGGTCAACGTGATGCTCGGCTACCCCATGGGGGGGGCCCCCCTGGCCAAGGCACAGGCACAGGCACAGGCACCCGCCCCCTATGGGGCCAAGCCGTATGCCTCGTACCCGGTGCCGTACATGGGGATGCCCATGTCGGTCGCTCCCATGCAGCCCCAGAGCCCACAGCAGTCCCAATGAGCCGCCCACTCCCCGCCAGGCCGTCGTGTCTCCCGGCTCGAAAAGACAGCGGGGTGTCCGGTGGAGCCTTTCCGGCCCCATCCGCCTCGCCGCGCCCGCCCCCGATGGGATGGGCCCGTGTTGTCCATAACCACTCATTTTGCGGCAGTGATCGCCTTCGTTTTTCCCTCAGCATCCCTCCCCGCCTCTGTTGAGTTCTGTTCTGTTGCACATTGCGTACGCACTCCTTCCCCTGCCACACCGCGCGAAGCGGCGGGGCCTTTGTTCCCCGTCAGGCCCTTTGCGCCCTTTCCCCTTTTGTATGCTCCCGCCCGACCGCCCCCCCCCCCCCCCCCCCCCTTGCTCACTCCCCCGGTCGGTTGGCGTGGCTCGTCGTCTTTGGCGCCTTCCCCTCCCGTTGCTCTCTTTCGCATGCGTTCCTCTTCCTCCCCGCGCCTCTGGTTCTTCGTCGCCGCCGTTGCCTCCCTCCCCCTCCCGCCGCTCTCTTCCCCCGTTTCTGGCGTTGCGTCGTCTGTACCGTCTTCGTCTTTTTTTCATCTGAACCTCCTTGTACGCGCCTGCCCTTCTGTATCCATCCGTCAGGCCGCCTGCCCTGCCCGCTCCCCTTTTCCGCACGCGGCTGCTGCCTTTGTTTGTTCCCCTTCCCCGCCTCCCGCCTTCCCCGCCTGGCACTCCCGGACAAGGCCCGTCTCTGACTTCCCCTCATCAGGCTTGATGAGGATGCGCCCCCGGCCTCCGGACCCGGTTGGAGCCGCCAAGGAAAAACGAAAAAAGGGCCCTCCTCTCTCGCCCCTCTTCCTCGACATATTCACCCCTTCCTCTCACTTCCTCTTCGGGCATTTCTCTTCTTGAATCAATCACTCACCCCTCCTATCAACTGCATGGATGATTGGCTGACTTTTATTTGGGTTGCCATTGATTGCTTAGCTTTTTTTTCCTTCGTTTTTTTCCGTTTCTGTCGTTCGGGTTTTTTGTTATCTATTCGGTGCTATCATCATCACAGGGTCGCCAACTAACAACGTGTCGACTTCTCGTCTTGAAGCCAACCAGTTTGAAAGGCTTGTGATGCGAGGAATCCCCGGGAACAGCGGCGCTGCTATGGAACCTCCTCCCTATCTCGTGGAAATCATTGTCAAGACTGCCCGGTTTGTGGCTTCGAAGGGCGGTTCCACATTTGAACAGAGAATTGCCGATCGCGAAAAGGAGAACCCGAATTTCGCCTTCCTGAAACCCGATTCCCCATTTAACCTCTACTACAAGCAAAAGCTTCACGAAGAAGTCGTTTTGAACGGTTTGTTTTAATGGCCTCCCCCCATCGTACACAATTAGCCCGTGATGATAGCTACGAAATCTGCTGGCCTGGCGCCACCGCCAACCATCACTGAGTCGAAGCCAGCCCCGAAACCATCAGCTGTCGTCGAGAAGGCGGCCTCTGTCAGGCAAGCTCCCAAAGAAATCCCTCCCCCATTCATTTACGCCATTGATCCCCCGCCCGGTATCACCGGCCCTGAGCTGTCTGTCGCTCCGTCCCAATCTCTCATTTAGCCACTTTCGCGCACCCTAGCGATACTATGAAGCTGACTGCTCAGTTTGTGGCACGAAACGGACGGCTCTTCTTGACCAATCTCACCCAGCGCGAACACCGGAACCCGATGTTCGACTTCCTCTCGCCTTCCAGCACCCGGTTTGCCCATTTCCAGGCGCTCGTCGAAAATTATAAGGTCTGCAGCAGAACCGGGCCCGGACCCACAACCCCCCCCCCCCCCACACACACACACACACACACACACACACAACACACAGAGGATCCTGAACCCACCCGAGGAACTGCTGAAGCGACTTCAGATCGAAAGCGGCAACAGGTCTGGTCCCCCAACTGCCCTCTGCCCTCCCCGCCAGCACCCCTGCCCCCAGCACCCCTGCCCAGCCAGCCCCCTGCCCTCCCGGCTGGTTCCCGGTGGGCTCATCGGCCCCGGTGGTGCAGACTGGAGATCCACAACCGGGCCCTGAAGCGGGTCGAATGGGAGCGCTACCAGGAGGACAAGAAGAAGCGCGAGCAGGCCGAGGCTGACCGCGAGCGCGGTCCGTCCTTCTGCCCTCCTCTCGCGTCCCCGTCCCTCTGGGCCCTCTGGCCCCTCCTGTCCTTCACCTCTCCACCTGGCGGGCCGGGGGGACGCATGGGCGGGGGTGCAGACATCAACGCGGCCATCGACTGGCACGACTTTGTGGTCATCGAGACGCTGGACTTCCCCGAGGAGGACATCGACGAGGACCTGCCCACCCCAGGCCCCCCTCGCGGCCCCGCCCCGCCCCGCCGCCCCCGCCGACCAGGCCGCACCTGCAGTCCCTGCCACCGCGGCCGCACCTGCCCCCGCGGCGGCCCAAGAAGACATGGAGGTCGAGATGGAGGTCGAGGCCCCCCGCGCCGGTCCGCCCTGCCCCCCCTGCCCCGGGCCGGACGTTCGTTGACGCCCCGCCGGGTGGCTGGCCTGTTGCGGGTTGCGGGTTGCGGGTTGGGCACGCAGCCAAGACGCGGGTCGAGCGGAGCCTGCGGTACCAGGTGTGCCCCAAGTGCCACCGGGAGATCCCCATCGAGGAGATGGAGGAGCACTGGAAGGCCGAGATGATGTCCGCCGCCCCGCACCCGCACAGACACACCCCACATACCCCACATACCCCACATACCCCACATACCCCACATACCCGCCCTCGCGTGGCTCCCCTCGCCTCGCACCGCCCGCACCACACCGCACCACACCGCACCCATCGCCTGTGGCTGTGGCTGTGGCTGTGGCTGTGGCTGTGGCTGTGGCTGTGGCTGTGGCTGTGGCTGTGGCTGTGGCTGTGGCTGTGGCTGTGGCTGTGGCTGTGGCTGTGGCTGTGGCTGTGGCTGTGGCTGTGGCTGTGGCTGTGGCTGCAGGGACACGAAGGCCCGCGAGGAGCGCCTCCGCCAGCTGGAGCAGCGCCAGCGGGGCGCGGCCCAGGCCGAGGACGAGGAGATCGTGCGCAACCTGCAGCGGGTCCGCCCCCCGCCCCGCATCCCCTGCCCGCCCGGCACGGGTCCCGCCTCCCCTCCCGCCCGGGCGGGCCCTCACGGCCGCGCTTGGGGTCATCTGGTCGGGTGGCGGGCGTCTGTGGCGGGCTGACAGTTCGCCACCAAGCGGCCGGACATCTTCGAGGGGCCCGACGAGGACCAGCCCAAGGCGCCCCCCGCGCCCCCCATGGCCGACTTCGGCGCCCCGCCCGACTCGCCCCCGAGCCCGCCGTCCCCCAAGGGCCCCCAGCCGCCCATCCTGCAGACCGCCCCCCGGTTCCCTTCCCCCCGCATCCCGCCCATTCCCATCCGTCCCCTCCCTTCCCTTCCTCCCCCCCCCCTCATTCCTCGGCGTTCCTCCTCCCTCCTCCTCCCTCCTCCTCCCTCCTCCTCCCTTCCCCCCCCTTCCCCTCCCTTTGCTGTGGTGGGGCCCCTTTCCAGAGCGCCCCGTGCTGCACCGCCCGGGCCCACCCGCCGGCCATGGGGCCCCAGCGGGCCCATGGGGCCCACTTGCCCATGATGGGGATGCCGCCATGCCCATGATGGGATGCCCCCATGGGATGGGGCCCCATGGGTCCGTGCCGCCCGCCCCTGAGGACCGGCCTGTCCATGCCCATGCCCATGCCATGCCCATGCCCATGCCCATGCCATGCCATCCTCCGTCGATCGTCGTCTCCTCCCTCCCCTCCCTCCCTCCTCCCTCCCTCCCCTTCATGGCATTTCCCCCCTCCCCTCCCTTCACCCTTCCCCGTCCCTTCCCGGCCAGGCTTCATGCCCTTCCCACCGGGCGCCCCCGCCCCGTCCGCCGGCGCCCCGCCCCCACCGCCCACCGCCCCGGCCCCGCCAGCCCCGGCGGGTGTCCTGGGGGCTGCGCACCCGCTGGAGATGGGCGCCCCCGACCCCGCCAAGAAGGCCCGCACCGACGAGGAGGCCGGCCTCGTGCCCGAGCACATCTGGATCCAGGGCCACCCCGTCCGCGCCCCCGCCCACCCCACGCACCCGCTCGGCTTCGGTGTGCGGGCATGGGCATGGGCATGGGCATGGGCATGGGCATGGGCATGGGCACCCGCTCTGTCACTTCCCTCCGGATGGCTCACGTCGCGCGTCGCCTTTTTGCACGCTCGGTGGGTGGCCCGCCCTGCCCCCGTGGGTGGCCCTGCGGGTGCCTGTCTGCAGGGCCCGGTGACGGTGCAGGTGCGCCTGCCGAGCGACCTGCCGGCCGAGTGCGCGGCGGCTGTGCAGAGCCAGCCCGTGGTGAGCCTGGCCAACTGCGCGCCCACGGACAGCATCCAGACGGTCAAGGAGCGCCTCCGGGACCTGCTCGGGGGCGGGCTGGCCCCCTCCAAGCAGAAGCTGCGCGGCCCCACGGGGGTCTTCTTCCGCGAGGCCATGTCGCTGGCCTTCTACAACTTGCCCTCGGGCGCCGAGCTGCAGCTGGTCCTCAAGGAGCGCGGCGGCCGCAAGAAGTGAGCCGCCCCGTGAGGGCTCGTTAGGCCGCCGGCAGGGCCTTCCTCTTCCCTCCCCTCCCCTGCCGCCCTCCTCCCTCTTCCCCCACCCTGTCCCTGTCCCTGTCCCGTCCCGTCCCCGTCCCCGTCCCCGTCCCCGTCCCCGTCCCCGTCCCCGTCCCCGTCCTTGGTCGGCCCTGCCGCCCTGCTTTTCAAGATCGTGCAGGCCTCGCCTTGGCCAAACCAAAACCACCAGCGAGCGGAGGGAGGGAGGGGGAGGGGGAGGGCGAGCGAGGGAGAGGCACCATCCAAGCTGGGCGGCGGGGGACGCGGGTTGTGTGGGCGGGGCGTTACTTGGGGGTGGCGCAGGCGGCACAGGCGGGGGCGGGCGAGGCGGCGGGGGCGGGCGAGGCGGCGGGGGCGGGCGAGGCGGCGGGAGCGTCCTTCTTCTTCTTGGGGTTCTTCTTGCCGGCGAAGTCCTCAGGCTGGCCCAGCTGCCCACGGACCCGGACCCGAGCCGCCCCCTCGGCATGAGCAAAGGGCAGCCCCCGAAGGGCCCCCAAAAGAGGGCAGCTCCAGCCCCACCCAAGGGCCAACCACCGGGCCGGGGGCGGACCTTGGGGAAGAGGACCACCTCCTGGCCGGCCAGCGGCTGTCCCGGCCGCAGCTCGCCAACCTTGAGGTGCCTGCCCCCCCCGAAAGCCAGCGCACGCACCCACAGCCAGCAGCGAGCGCCCGTGAGCAACGGCAGGGAAAGTTCAGATGGCGGGCGGGCGGGCGGGCGGGCGGGCGGGCGGGCGGGCGGGCGGGCGGAGCGGACTCGACGGTGCGCATCTCCTGGGGACACCCAGCCGGTCGAGGAGGCTCCCCATCGCCGCCGGCATGAACTGCAGCCATCCCGGGGGGGGGGGGGGGGGGGGGGGGCACAGGACGGGAGAGGAAGGAGAGGCGAGGCGCCATGAGCCGGGCAGGTAGGAATGGGCGGGTCATGGGGGCTGGGCCAAGCAAGGCGGCCGTGTGGGCGGGGGGCTGGGGCCGACAGACGGGGATGAGCAGGGTGCCGACGATGCGGAGGGTCTCGGACATGAGGTAGAGGATGGTCTGGTAGCGGCTCTGGGCGGCCGGGTTGGTGGCGGCCTCCTTGAGGTGCCGCCAGGGCGTCTGCCGGGTCACGTAGCCGTTGCACTCGGCCAGGGCCCCGAAGATCCCCTGCAGGGCGTGCTGCGTGTCGAAGGCCCCCAGGTAGTGGTCCACCCACCTGCCCCGTCCACCGACACACCGACAGCACCCATCAGCGCCCGGTCTGGGCAGGGTGGCAGGGGAGGCGCGGGCAGGGGAGGCGCGGGCAGGGGAGGCGCGGGCAGGGGAGGCGGGGGCAGGGGAGGCGGGGGCAGGGCGGCAGGGGCGCGGACCCGGGCAGGTCGTCGAGCATGGCGGCCAGGCGGCGGTCCTCCTCCTCCCACTGGGCCTGGGGGGCGGGGCTGGCGATGACCTGGGCGGGGTTGAGGTTGGCCCCCGTGCAGCGGCACAGCAGGTTGCCCAGCTCGTCGGCGAGGTCCGAGTTCAGCCGGGTCTTCAGCGTCTGCACGCACGGGCCCCCAGCCGCCAGCGACCCGGCCGTGAGCGCGGGCCCATCGGAGGGGGGGCGGGCGGGTGGTCAGGGTGCGGGGCGCGGACCTCCTCGCTGTAGTCGCAGTCGAGGGAGATGTTGCTCTCGCGGCAGAGCACGTACCGGAGCACGTCCACCGGGTAGGCGCCCCCGATGGCGGCCAGGGTCTGGCCGATGTCGAAGGCGTTGCCCAGCGACTTGGAGATCTTCTGGCGGTTCTTGGTCCACCAGCCGTGGGCGATGATCCGCTTGGGCAGCGGCACATCAAGCGCCTGCCCACCGCCACGCCCACCCACCCGATGGGAACGAGGTGAGGCTGAGGCGCGGCCCGAGGGGCAACGGGGAGCCAGGAGGCCACCACCAGGGGCCGTGGGCATGCAGAGGGGCACGGCAGGTGGTGGTGGGGGGCTGGACCATGAGGAAGGCCGGCCAGTAGACGGCGTGGAACTTGAGAATGTCCTTGCCCATCACGTGGTACGCAGGCCAGAAGGGCGCCGCTGATGGGGATGGTGGTGGTGGTGGTGGCGGTGGCACGATCAGCGCCGCCTGGGGCAGCGAGGGCGAGGGCGAGGGCGAGGGCGAGGGCGAGGGCGAGGGCGAGGGCGAGGGCGGACCGCGGGGGTTGGTGGCGCTGTTGTAGTCGGCCCCGGTGAGGTAGTTGGTGAGGGCGTCGATCCAGACGTACATCGTGTGGTCGCCGTCCCCGGGAACCTGCGCCCCCCCGCCCCGCCCCATCCATCGCCCCCACCGACCCGTGAGCATCCGTCGCCCGCGGGGGGCCGATGGGCCGATGGGCCGATGGGCCGAGGGAGGCCGAGCGTGGCCCGGGAGGCGGGGGCTGGGCGGGCCGGCGGACGGGGATGCCCCACTTGACGTTGCGCCGGCTGACGGAGAGGTCGATCAGGCCGCGGCTGATGAACTGGCGCACCTCGCGCCGCCGGAAGGCCGGCTGGATGGCGTCGGGGTTGGCGTCGATCCACTGCAGCAGCGGCTCTGCGGCCACGGGTGCCCCGATGAGCGTCGGGGTTGGGCATCGGGGACGCGGTGCCGGCGAAGGGGCGGGGAGCGGGCCCGAGCAGGGGGCGGGCCGGGGAGCCCGGGCGGACCCTGGAAGTGGGACAGGCGGAACATGTAGTTCTCCTCGCGGAGCCAGATGCACGGGTGGCCCGACTCGATGGACACCTTGCAGGGCTTCCCCGCCTGCACCCATGCCGCCCCAGCCCCCAGATGAGGTAAACAGGCACAGGGGCCGCCCATCCCGGGGGGGGGGGGGGGGGGGGGGGGGGGGGGGCAGGCGGACCTTGTCGAGGCCGTCCTTGACCTGGAGCTCGGTGCAGAAGGCCTCGTCCGACACGCAGTACCACCCCTCGTGGTGCCCTGGGCCGCGCGGCGGTGGGAGATGGTGGGACGGTGAGCAGCAGCAGCAGCAGCGGCAGCAGAGGCCAAAGGGCGGCCGGGTGGCGGGAGGGTGGCGGGGGGCTTGTGTTTGCTTCGGGGCGGGGGTGGAGCAGCGGATGGGGCAGCGGGGGGCGCGGACCCTTGTAGATGAAGCCCTTGCGCATGAGCTCGTTCCACACCTGCACGCAGACGGCCTCGTGGTCGGCGTCGGTGGTGCGGATCATCCGCGTGTAGCTGAAGTTCATCTCCTCTGCCCACGCCACCGATGCCCGTGCCGGGATGCCGATGCGGTTGGGTCAGTGCGAGAGCGGGAGCGGGAGCAGGAGCGGGAGCAGGAGCAGGAGCGGGAGCAGGAGCGGGAGCAGGAGCGGGAGCAGGAGCAGGAGCGGGAGCGGGAGCAGGAGCAGGAGCAGGAGCAGGAGCAGGAGCAGGAGCGGGAGCGCGGGGATGGGTGTGCGGACCGAAGCGGCGGGCGAAGGCGCCGACGATGCTGTCGACGAAGGTCTTGGGGGTCATGCCCTTGCTCTCGGCCACCTGGGCCACCTTCTGGCCGTGCTCGTCCGTACCTGCGCGGCCCGGGCGCCCATCCACCCATGGGGCGCCCATCCATCCATCCATGGGGCGCCCATCCGTCCATCCATGGGGCGCCCATCCGTCCACCCATGGGGCGCCCATCCGTCCATCCATGGGGCGCCCATCCGTCCATCCATGGGGCGCCCATCCATCCATCCATGGGGCGCCCATCCATCCACCCATGGGGCGCCCATCCATCCATCCATGGGGCGCCCATCCGTCCATCCATCCATGGGGCGGTCATCCATGGGCGGTCATTACCCAGTGGGCCCAGGGGACCCGTGTCAGGGGCCAGTGGGCAGGGGCCGGGGGACGGACCGGACTGGAAGCGGACGTTGACCTGGCGGAGACGGTACCAGCGGGCGACCACATCGGCCAGGAGGGTCGTGTACACGTGCCCGATGTGGGGCTCGTCGTTGCAGTAGTAGATGGGGGTCGTGATGTAGATCGTCTCCGGGGCGGGGCTGTCCATGGGGGGGGGGGGGGGGGGGGGGGGGGGGGGGGGGGGGGGGCGTGTGAGCCTTGAGGGGCGCGAGCCAGACGCCCGCCCGACCTGAGCTTGAAGCGGGGCTTCTCGGAGGGCGCCCAGAAGACGGCGTACCGGGCCGCGATGGCCTGCGAGACCAGGGCGGGCCGGACGGCAGCCAGGGCCAGCCCATCCACAACGGCTTTCTGCACGGCCAATAGGCATCATGAAATGAGCCGGCGTTGGCTCTACCCGCCTGGGTGTGCCATACGTGCGCGGGGGGAGGGGGGGACAGGCCTCGAGCAGCAGGGGGGCCATCCAGGCCTCCAGGGCCCGGTAGGCCTCGCGGTCGTGGGCCGAAAGCAGCGCATCCTCGGGGTTGAAGAGCGGATAGATGGCCGTCAAGACAGCAATGTCGGCCAGGGTCAGGGCCTCCTGCGGTCGAGCTTTGCGGGGGGCTGGAAAGGACCGTCAATCAGACCCCAACAAGGAAGTGCCGTCCCTGGGCGAAAGAGATCAGTTGGGTGAGCATCCGCTTGGAGGCAGCCTCGGAAATGACAACATACTCCGAGGGCACTTCAACACCTGCCAACGAGGCAATCCAATGGCGGCTCTCGCATTGGAACTTATCTTCCCACTCCAGAAGCCGATCGACACGGCTCTGATCGAACTGTTGGAACAAGGGTTTGCGAGGAGTTACATCAAACGGAAAGGGACAGACAGGGGCCTTGGGGATCAGGGTCTTGCTGCCAGAGGCAAGATGACGGGCGATGGGCGTTGACAAAAAGAGGCCATCTTCTTCAAGGAGAGGTACAAGCCCAAGTGGGGAGTGAGCAAGAAAAGCAGGCTTGCGATTGTCACGAGCTATTCCAAGAAGGGGTTGCTTTGAAGAAGGGCAACCGAGGCGGACCCTCCAAATCGACGGGGACGACCTCAACGGAGACCCCCGCAGCTACAGCGGCGATTGTGCATTTGGCCGTCTGGAGATTATTCGGGTCAGAGAGGAGTTTCATGGCGCAGGAGACGAGCAGTAAAGCCCGGGGTGAAAACAGCTGCCGCGCCTGGCCAAATTGGCCCAAACTCCTGTTTGGGAATCGATGACTCGAATAGGAATGATCCAGACGACCACAAGAGAATGTTCGGCAGGTCTCCGTGTGTTGTGCGAGTGATACAGAGAAGAGAGCGAGGAAAAAGAGTACAGGAACAGAAATCAAAACACTCGGGCACAACCCTACGCAAATGAACAAGGAGAAACGAAACAAGCCCGGCAAAAAAGAAAAACAATAAACAAAACCAACCGAGCCTGGGAGGGAGTGGTGGAGTATTATTAATTCGGACTAGCGAGGTGCCCCGGTTGGCTTTGTGGGGAAGGAACGTAACCGATTAGAGCAAGCCCAGTCAGAAGGGGAAGGACAGACCGAACCAACACCCTTACTTGCCCTGAGAGGGCCACGGCCCCGGGTGGGGGAGGGCGATCGGAACTGCTCCGTGGAGGTGGCCATCGGTTGGTGGCGAGCGCTTGGCTGGGGTGAACCCGGGAGCATGGACGCAAGAGGAGCCATCGAAGAACGCATCGGGGAGCCCCGCGTCCGCGACAAGGATCCCGTCGTGGGCGGGGGCGATGGGGAGCGCATTGACATGCGATGGGGAGAGAGACTACGCAAGGGCGCAATCTCAGCTTGCTGGTCAATGTAGGACTTCCGCAGGGACAGGGGGGAGTAGTCCGTCATATGAGTGGTGACGAACTGGCTTGGAGGACAAGCCGGAGCCGGAGGCGAGGGCACCGGGGCGATCGAACTTCCGAACGAAGGCGGCGGGGAGAGAGAGCGTTGGGCCGCATGCGGTGGGTTCGAGTCCAGAGAACTCATCGATCGACGACAAGGCGGTGAGAGGGCGCTGAGAAGGAGGTTCGTGCGCATGTGACACACTTCAAACAGACCGCTTTAGCTCGGCGCCACTGGCATGCGAAACTTCCCCAACAAAAGTTCCTTTGGGAGACGAAGCCCGAAGCGTCCGAAAATAAAGGCTCACATTTTCGGCCGCGGCATGCTGCTGCTGCTTGGCTAAGAAGAAAAAAACGAGGTTTAGAATATGGCTGCAGATGGTGACAAACCGTTCCAGTTCCGGTACCAGTTTTGCTTAATGCGATCAGCTTTTGCCCAGTGCTCCGTCACAATTCTGGGAAGCAATAATCGTTAAGATTCGGCAAAATTTCAGACGTCTGCTTCAAGAGGGTGACCCCCGTCCGCGGGAGCGCAGTACTCATTGAGGACTTGAGAACTCTGTGGTGAAAACCCCGGTCCTGCGGAAATTTCACGATCAGTCAGTCTCGATCAAGTTGGACTGGGGTCGAGGGGACAAGAGTGAGGTCGCAATGTTTTGTCCTTGATGATGTTCGAAAGGCCAGAGAGGGGAGGAGAGAGCGAGAAAAAAAAATCGAACGAACGCACATAGATCTATTGCCCGGGGCGCGCGGTCGACTTCGAGTATTCGATGCGGAGGCCACCGTCCCGGGTGACTCCCGGCAAGTGAAGGGCCTGCATGTTCGTCATAGCGGCCGAGGCTTGCTCGAGTTCGTTAAATTCGACGAAGCAGAGCCGCTCGGTACCCTTGCTGTGCATACGCATCTTCCTGAAGCCAGGGAACTGCTCGAACAGAGGCCGCAGCTGGACCTCCATCGCGGTCGGCTCCAGGTTGGCCACAAAGAGCGTCGGAGCGGAGGCTGCACCGGGCGGGGGGGCGACAAAGGAAACAGATGGGTGAGTCCACACACAACAGGCAGAGGGCAAACAAGCGGTGCCTCAAAGGCAAACGGACTCCTGTTCCCGCCAGCCACGGCGGTCACCTGGCCGCCGCCGCCGCCGCCGCCCAGGGGGATGCTGTTGGCGGCCGTGCCGTAGCCACCGTAGCCACCCATGGGGCCCATGCCCATGCCCATGCCGCCCATGGCAGCTGGTGGGACGGTCTTGGGGGCGCCCGGGTTGCGGCTGAATTCGATGCGGAGGCCGCCCCCGCGCCGGCGGCTGCAGAGCTCCTGGCTGCCCTGCATGGCCTGCATGGCCATGTTCGCATACTGCACATTGTAGAACTCGACGAAGCCCAGCACCTGCACCCAGGGGAAACGAGCCCAACAACGGGAACGGAAGACGACGGGGTGAGCAAACGGGAATGGGAACAAGGGCCGAGCCGGACCTGGTCGCCCTTGGACAGGGTGCGGGTCTGGGTCAGGCCGGGGCACCGCGAGAAGAGAGCCCGCAGATCTTGGTCGGTGGTGCCCACCTCGAGGTTCGCAATGAAGAGGGTCGCGCAGGGCTGGGCGGACGAGCCGCTGCTGGACTGGGGCGTGGCCGACACGCTGGGCATGGACATGCTGGGCATGGACATGCCGGGGAGCTGCGGCTGGATGGCCATCGCGGACTGGGCCGAGGCCCCGTCGGCCGACTGACCGGCCTGGGGAGTCTCGGCGGGGATGTTCTGCCCGAAGTCGGCCGACGGGTAGCCGTACTGCTGGTACTGCTGCATCATCATCTGCTGGTAGTACATCTGCTGCTGCTGGGGCGTCATCCCCGCGTACATCGCGGCGTAGTTTGCCGGGTAGCCGTAGCCGGGGTAGCCCATGTATCCACTCATGGCCATCGGATTGGCAGAGGCAGAGGCAGAGCTCGGGGGTTGGTCGACCCGGGAGGTGAGGTGGGTGGGCGGGCGCTTGGAGTACTCGATGCGGCAGTGGCGACCCGACGAACGGATGGCCCCGCCATGGCCGCCAGCCTCGGAGAGAAGCGAACAGCCTTGATAAATTCGGGAGGCCTCCGCAGCTTGCTCGGCTGACCCGAACTCGACAAACGCCATGTGGCTGTTGTTTTTGGTGTGCAGGCGGTGGCCAACGTAGCCTGGGCACTGTCCGAACGTGGCCCGGAGGATTTCGTCGGTGCACTCCTCGGCCGTAAGGTTGGCAACAAAAAGAGTGTTCGTGGGTTCTTCGGACTTACCGCTCCTAGACACCGATTCCATGATGGATATCCCAGAGAAAAACATGTGCAGACTCTTGCTGGGAATCCGTGGATTTCGACTCAGATTGAGGAGGGTTGGACCCGGACTCGGGCTGGGTCGTTGGTTGAGCTGATTGGGGTTGAGGTGCCGCATCAGGGCGACTTTCCCCTTCTGGTTGGGGCGGTTCAGAGTGTTCAGTGCTCTCTTGCACTTCAGAGGCAGTGGCCTGAGGTTGGGCAGGTTCGGCTGCGGTAAGGCCAGGAGAAATGCCGCAGAAGGAAGGGAAAAATGAGATGGGGGCAATGCGCACAACAATAGGGCAGACGTGCGGCTTCTGAAGGAACCTCAGTGGTGGGCTGAGCAGGCGGTGGGGGAGGGGATTGGGAATCAGGCTGCGGAGCAGACTGCTGGGCTTGCTCGCTCTCGCTCATTTTTCAAATAGCGTGTCGAATGCCAGGGAGGGCAAGGCTAAGTCCGAGCGGCCGCGGCGAGTTGTGTTCGAGATTGCAAACCTGACTGCCAAAGGAGTTGACGGATGCAAAATTCCAGAATTGAAGCGATCCCAAATGACGCATTATTTAAGAGCGCTCAAACAATTCAGCATGTCTTTTTAGAAAGTCTCGATTCCGACCACCACCACCACCACCACCACCACCACCACAACCACAACCACCACCACCACCACCACAACCACCACCACAACCACCCGAGTGCAAAAATCTCCAAAATCAAGGAAACGAAATCAATCGGGGAGGAAAGATTGCAAATATCGTGTTATCCAGCCGTCTTGAAAGCGATTCATCCCTCGAAACGAAAATGGGGTGAGAGCCCCCTCGGGAATGCATGGTCCAATTCAGCAAAGGTTGCCACACGTACAAACCTGCCAGCTGAGGGCATCCCCGCGGTCAACCAGTCTCTCGCAGTTTTTTAGCTCTCGGTCCCGTTGCTGTAATATTGAATGGTCACTCGAGTCATTCTTTTGCCAAACTCTGTTTTTCTGATTCATGACGAATCTTTCCTCGGACTTTGCAGGAGCCATCTGCAGATGCTTTTGAGAGCGCAGCGGGGCTCGAGGAAAAACCTCCAACGGCCGAGTTTGAAACTGCACCGCCGTTTCTTCCACTCTCACGCGAGGACCTCGACCAAACGTTGAAACAGCGCGCAGACCCACAAAATCCTCCGCCAACCAATGTTAAGCACACTGACGCTCTGATTCCCAATGAATATGGTCAAATTGAATATGCTCCAGCAGATTGGATGCCTCCACAGGAGCCGTATATTCCTGACCAGCAGATCTCGTCATGGAATCGATCTCTTGCCGTGACACTTCTCTCAACCTTCCGCGGTCTGAATTTGAGAGTTTCTCTCACGTGTGATGCCTCATTTCGTTTCTTCTTCCCCCACAGATTACAAGCCACCTCAACCCACTGTTTCCCCTCCGCCTCCTCCCCCCGTCGCTCCGGTCCGGCCACCACAGCCCCAAACTCAAAAGATGCGCGCCCAAGCCGCGCATCCGTCTCCAATGCGACCCTACCCCGGATATCCAATGTATCCCCACCCGGGCTATCCTGCACCGACCGCCTACTCCGCTTCTGCCTACACTGCTCCGACTGGGTATCCTGCCACTGCCGCTGGGTATCCTACCGGCTACCCCACTCCCGTGAGTTCACCGCCTCCAGCCGCCCACCGAGCCATGGCTCCCTACTACCCCATGTCCCCGGCTGGGGTGCAATACCCTTACCCAATGGCCATGCAGACCCCAAACCAGGCTGTAAGGACGCCTGTCACTCCTTACATGTATCCTCCGTATCCTATGCAGCAGGTTGGCCGTCCCATGACAGGTACGCCAGCAACTGGGTATCCTCAAGCCGCCATGTATCCCACCACCGCCCCCATGCCTGACCCACGTCATTCCCCTGCCCCCCAACAGGCTCCCGCCACAGGCGCCTACCCCACCTCTTCTTGAGAGCGGATTTCTCACCCTCCTCATCAACGCCGCTGGTCGTCTTTGTTGTGTTTATCTCCCAATCTGATCTCTTTGAAAAAAAATCCCGTCTTCTCGGTCGTGGTTTCCCTATTTTCTCACCGCAACAAACCATAAAAACGCGTTTGATACCGGTGGTCCCTGAAATTCAGATTCAAATAACGTGGGTGCCCCAAACCCGGAAATAGGCCCCAAACCCGTTATGCTTTGAGGGAGCCGCCGCGAACGCCCGAGGCGGCCCCGGAGGATCCCAATCCACCCGCCAACCGGACGGGTCCCCAAGTTTTACCCACTGTTGCGGCGGCGGCAGCAGCCCAACCAGGCGATCAGGCGATCGACCGCAACCACTTGCTGAATTTCCGCGACCAAGAAGAACATTTCACATCCCAAACCACTGTGGAGCTTCCACAACTTGACGGTGTGTCTTTTTCAAGAGGAACCTTTCCCAACTGAACATCTGACCCGGCATTAAATGTCGACTGATGATCTTCGACGACCCCGTCTGTCTTCCTTCCGTCACAAATCCTCTTAATCCCAAATGTCCACGCACAGTATCTCCACGAGCCGGGGTTGACGCTGGCGCAGCCATGCATCCTGCGAGCGCACAACGGTTTTCCTGGTCCCGTGGGTCCCTCACCCGGCTCGGCGAGGTGTGGCAGAGGGAGGAGGTCCGCACAAGTTGGGTGGGTGGCTTCAATTGATGGTCCCCAACAGTTCCCTGGACATTGTGGGCGCCCCGGAGGAGAACCCAGTGCACACTGGGCAGAATTTCTGCGGCCCCCCCGGATCGGGGACCCCGTCCCCGCCCCGGACAAGGCGACGAGTTCTGCGGGCGGGATGCCAGTCCTTGCCCCCACCTCGGACTCTGGTGCTCCTGTCGATTCATGGTGGGAGGGATCCCCCCTGGGGGCGCCTGCCCCTCCGCGGCGCTTTCACTTCGCGTTTTGCTGCCCCGACATGCCCCCACTGCCCACCCCGCTCCGCTGACAGTGTCCCGCCCCACCTCGCCATGGGGCGTCACACAATGCCTCCCCTTGGTTGCGGGCCACCTGTTGCCCTGTTCCAGGCGCCATGCCCGCCTCCATGCCGCGGGGGTTGCCTTTCTCCGACCCTGCTTCCCTGCCGTTTCCTCCCCGACCTTGACGTCGCGTCGTGATTTTTGGATGTTTCGACTGAACTCGTCGAGTTACAAGAGATCCGCCTGCCAATTGTTGCGTTCCGCTGTCACTTGGGCAAGTTGGGTCCGACATGAGGTCGACATCTGATCGATGTCTCGGGTCCAACCATTCCTTTCCGGGCTGTTTTGCCCCTCTGTTGGTCTTCTTGGGGGTTGGGGTTTTCCGTATTTCCTGACGCCGGCAGGACTGCGCCCCTGGAACCATCCCAAATTCATCTTTGACATGTAACGGGTTTGGGGCCTATTTCCGGGTTTGGGGCACCCACGTTACTGCGCGACTTGGGGTCTGCGCCGGGTGCATGAATTCTATGATCCGCCTGCTGCTACTGGGGCTCGTCTGTCTGTGTGAGGCTCGCTACTTAAATATCCACATCAAATGCTCCTCGTTTGTGGAGTATGGCGTGACCCGCATCAATACCCAAATCACCGGTCTGGGAAAGTCAATGATTAATATTGGGCGACATATTTCGCAGCTGCTGACCCCAACAACGACATCGACCTTACTTACAAGGAACAGCCGCATATTACTCTTTATCTGACCCAGTTTCAGGACGAGCACATTGACGATATTAAATTGGTCCGTTTTGGTTTATTTACGGCTGTTTCCCACAAGCGGAAATTCTAGGCCGCGCAGAATCTTGCACCGTCATTTCAAAGTTGTCAGGTCATCCTTCAAAATGCTACTGCCCAAGGTTCGTTCCTGGGCAGCCTGCCGATCTCACATCCACTTTCTTGTCAGGCGCCTATGGGATGTGGAACGCTTTGGTGGATGAGTGTCTTCAACAGATGGCCAATGCCACTGTTGATGCTCTTTATCAGTCTGTTCCTTCGAACGTTCCGAAGAATGTGGTGGGAGGTGGGAGGTGGGGGTGAGAGGAGGTGTGGGGAGAAGGATTGTGTGGCGGCAAGTAACACCGTACGTTCGTGCGCATGTTCTTTGGTGTCAGATTTTGAATTTGGTGATGCATCACCCCCCCCCCCCAGATACATTACCCCCAATCAGCCAGTTCCCAGCTGGGTCTACGACCTTCCCGAACCAATGCGTTCCAAAAAGATTGAGATGGTCACCAAGTACGGGTCTCCCAACGTCTATGACCAATTCCAGCCCCAGTCCGTGATGCTTCAACCGTTCTTCTTGTTAACTCTGTTTGTCAAGTGTCACTCTAGCATACGACGACCGCACTCCAGCTCGCCTCGCAGAGGTATTCCCCTCTCTTCCTCTCTCGGCAACAGGGATGCGCCCGCCAGCATTCGCCATTGGCTCAGTCGGTCCCCATGGGACCGTTGTTCGCGGATCCGATCTCATCAGTATCCCCCTCCCTCAGTAATTGCGCATGTTTCAGCCGAATTCCCTCTTTGTTTTGGGACCTGCAGTTCCAACCAACACGTTTTGTATGCTCGTTGTTGCCATATTTGAAAGGGGGAAATGTGGCCCCTTTCTTTCCCCATCGTCCGCGTTTTCTGCGCCAAGTTTCTTTCCGGATTGTTTCTCAACCCCGGGACTTCTCGCTTCACGCGGAGCAAGGTCGTGTTTCATCCCTGCTATTTTGCTGATGGCTCTTTGGTTCACCAAACCACTTGTTTCCTTTGTGTTTCGTGTTTTCATTGATTTATCATGATGGGTTTCGTATGGCAGTTACCTGCAAGAAAATGGGGCGGAAGAAGAAGAAGCCGATGAAGCCGTTCTGCTGGTACTGCGAGCGCACGTTTGACGATGAGAAAGTATTGATTCAGCACCAAAAGGCGAAGCATTTGAAGTGTCTGACCTGTCACAAGAAGCTTGGCACAGCGTCTGGTCTTGTGATTCATGCCCAACAAGTTCACAAAGAAACGATCACAAAGTCTGACCGCGCTTCTTCGCTTTTTTCATCTGATCATCATCTCGTGTTTTTGTCTTGTTTGTTTAAGGATCCCTGGAGCGATTCCTGGCAGAGAATCCCCTGAGTTGGATATTTATGGGATGGAGGGCGTTCCAGAGGAAGATATTGCCCGCCATCGGGGTCTGCTGCTCGAGTTGCCCCTTTCGCCTCTTATCCCCCGCTAGAGGCTGAGGCCAACGGCAAGAAGAAGCCCCGCACAGAGGACGGTGGCGAATCTGGCGATGACTCAGACCGGGACGCACCGGCTGGCCCAGCCACCGCACCACCACAGAACGTCCCACCCCCCATGGGAGGGATGCCCCCCATGTCCATGCCTCCCGGGGCCCCCGGATACCGGCCTCCGTCTGTCGCTTTTTTTCTCCTCGCCCACTGAAACTGAGCGCGGCAATTCCTTGCTAGGATGCCCCCATACTACGGCATGCCGGGTCAGCCGCCGGCTCCGTGGGGCGCCCCGGGCGGGATGGGCTACCCGGGGATGCCCCCCATGCCCCCCGGCGGCCGCCCGGGGATGGGGCTTCCACAGGGCGCAATGCCTCCAGGGCCCCCCGGCGTGCCCCAGGCCCCGGGCGGCGCTCCGAGCAGTGCCGGCCCTGCGGGGGCAGCAGGCACGGGCCAGATCATACTGGTCTTCAACGACGAGGCCGCCCAGATGGAGGAGAAGCGCGCCGAGATGCCCCGGTACCGGTTCGACGAGGAGCGCCTCCGCATGGAGGCCCGCCAGCTCGAGGGGTCCATCGAGTCCCGTCTGCTGGCCCTCCAGAGGGCTCAGGCATCCGCATGAGCCCCGGCGGTGGCGGTGAGCGCGGGGCGTCCTTCCATCTGCTCCTCGCCTGTCGCCCCCTTGTTGATAACCGGAACCCCCCTGTACCCTTCGAGTCGTTGTGTGGGCCTCCCTCCCTCTCTTCCCCCGACTCCGAAAACGAGTGGGGTCGATCTCCACGGACAGCTCCCCCTCTGCCTGTTCCCGGATCCTGGATGGGCGCCCGGGCCCGCCGGTCGCCTCACTCGGGTTGGGTGTCGGGGTCGGGGTCGGGGTCGGGGTCGGGGTCGTCCTGGGCCACCTCGACCATATCGGCCACCAGGCTGCGCAGCCCCTCCGCCCGGCGGACCCAGGCCTCCTGCCGGCGCGCCTCGTGGCCGGCGTCTCCATCTCCCAATGGCCCTGGGGCCGGGGCGGCCCGGGTGAGGTGCGCGCAGGCCCGGGCTAGAGTCACCAGGGGTTGGGTGGAGGCCGTGGTCGAGACGACCAGGCCCACCCCCGGCCCGGCCGCCCGGCCCGGATCCCGCCCCCCCAAGACAGGCAGTGGCTGGTACGAAATCTGCACCGACATCCCACAGTGGAAGCCCCGAGTGCCGAGTGATGGGACGGCAGCAGGGCAGGGCGGGACATCCCACAGTGGAAGCCCCGAGTGATGGGACGGCAGCAGGGCAGGGCGGGACGGCAGCAGGGCAGGGCGGGACGGCAGCAGGGCAGGGCGGGACGGCAGCAGGGCAGGGCGGGACGGCAGCAGACAGACGGAGCACTTGAAGCCGGTGCTGAGCCAGGAGACGAACTGGATGTCGCGGCGGCACTTGAGCGCCCCGCAGGCCGCCATGACGTCCTTGGGGACGACGTCTGCAAAGCCCAACCCGTTCGGTGGGATGGTGGCCATAGGGGCGGGGTGGTGACACAGAATGGGATGATGATGCTGGCCATGGGCGGGGGGTGACGATGGCATTGGCTGGGCGGCGGACCGCCGAAGAAGTCCGCCTGGAGGGCCAGGAAGCGGGCCCCGGGGCCGGTCGGGTCGATGGCCGCGCTGAAGCTGCGCCCCTCGAAGGCCGCCATCACCCGCTCGACCACCGTCCGCCCGGCCGCCGGGGCCCCGGCCGCCGCCGGGGAGGGCAGGTAGGGCTGGTAGACAGGCAGCGAGGTGACCAGGGTGCAAAGGCTCGGGTAGGGCACCAGACTCTGGTAGCGCCACTGGACGGGCTCCTCGCCGAGGCTGTTGGCCCCGTAGAGGAGCACTGCCCCACCCAGCCATATCCACCCACCCACCCACCCACCCACCCACCCACCCACCCACAGACACCCACAGACACCCACAGACACCCACAGACACCCACAGACACCCACCCACCCACCCACAGACACCCACAGACACCCACAGACACCCACAGACACCCACAGACACCCACAGACACCCACAGACACCCACAGACACCCACAGACACCCACAGACACCCACAGACACCCACCCACCCACCCACAGACACCCACAGACACCCACAGACACCCACAGACACCCACAGACACCCACAGACACCCACAGACACCCACAGACACACACAGACACCCACAGACACCCACCCACCCACCCACAGACACCCACAGACACCCACAGACACCCACAGACACACACAGACACACACAGACACCCACAGACACACACAGACACCCACAGACACCCACAGACACCCAGGCCCGCAGCCGCCTGAGATCCCATTGCTGGCTGCCGGAGGGGCGTCCCTCATCAGGCCGCAGGTGGCGGACTCGCGAGACGAGGGCGGCGGTGGCGGGGCGGGTGGCGGACTTATGTGGGCTGCCGCGAGGCCGTTGACGTGGGCCATCGAGGGGAGCCCGGGCCCGGCCAGGTGGCGGGCGGCGGCGGGGTAGAGGGCCCGGTTGTCGAGCATGTGCACCAGCGGCTCCACCTCGCCCGCCTGGGCGGCCAGCTGGCCCGCCAGGCTCAGCGCGTTCAGGGCGGCAGTGCCCCAGGGGGCCGCCCGGCCGCCCGAGGGCCCGTCGAGGTCCAGGAGCGGGTGCAGGGCGGGCAGGATGGGGTGCACCAGGTGGCGGGCGGCCGGCCGGGGGTACGCCTCGCCCAGGGCCTCCAGCAGGGCGCAGGTCAGGCTGCTCCCGATGGTGCCCCCCGCCCCCGCCAGCAGGCTCACCCCGCCCAGCGGGCCCGGCATCCCCTCCGCCAGCCGGCGGATCTTGGGTCGCGGCGAGGCGAGCCGAGCCGAGCCGAGGAGGCGAGGCGAAGAGGGAGCGAGCCAACGGGCAGGGACGATCGGTGCCGGCCGGGGCGAACGGTTATGGGAGAGGAATGGGTGAGGAATGGGTGAGGAATGGGTGAGGAAGGTTGGGCACTGGGGGCTGGGCTGGGGGGCTGACAGGGCACGCGGCCGCCGAGCGGACCTGCTCCTCGGCCTCCCGGACGGCCCCGACCAGGACGGGTGAGCTCTCCCCCTCCAGGGCGGGGCATGGGGGCGTCCCCCAGGGAGCCGCAGCCTCGGGGGGCGGGTCGCCCTCGGCGGACGGGTGGCCCTGCCCGGCGGCGGCGAGCAGGGCCTCCAGCAGCCCCCCGGCACCCGGCCCGTCGGGGCGCGGGGAGTGGGGGCCGGGCCAGGGCCAGGGCCGGGCCGGCAGAGAGCCCCGGAAGGCGGCCCGGGAGAGGAGGACGGCCGGGGGGCAGGCCGCATCGAGGGCCGGGCACCGGTCGGCCAGCGGGTCGGACCACAGGGCCTCGCAGCTCGCCCAGTCCTCTGCGCCGCCCCGAGGAGCAGGAAGCGACGACCGAGGTGCGGTGGTGAATGCCCGTGACGATGCTGGGCGGTGGTGGGGCGTCCCCGAAGCCGGGGAGCGAGGAGCCAGAGGCGGTGCGGACCCTGGGCGCCGACCCAGAGGGCCTGCGGGCGCCACAGCCCCCTCGGGGTGGGCCTGAACAGGGAGGCCATCGAGGGCTCCTCCAGCAGGCGGGTGTCGGCCCAGCGGCGGCCCAGCAGGTCCCACAGGGGGCCTGCGCACCGCATGCCCGCCCCGCCCAGGTGTAGGAAGACCCGGGTCCCCTCGTGCGACCGGGCCGGCGCCGCCTCATCGGCCGATACGCTGCTGCTGCTGCTGTCGGCGGGGGCTGCAGGGGCGGTGGTGGCGGCTTCTGGGGCCGGGGGGACGAGGGCGACCACCGAGGGCGGAGGGGGCGCGGGGGGCCGAAACAGGGCCTGCCGCATGGCCTCGACGGCCTCCCGCCGGAAGGCCGAGCAGACGCAGCTGCGGCCGCCACGCCCCGCCGCCAGCCCCACCCCATCGCACCGCCAGCCCCTCACGGGGATCAGCACAGCCGCAGGGCAGCCTCCGGACGCAGGGGCAACCGTCGTCATCACCACCGGCAGCCGCACCGCACCAGCAGCAACCACACCAATGGGACCGGCGGCGCAGGGGCGGACCTGATGGCGTGCATGGCCTCGAGCGGGAGGTGCCCCCAGACGATGCGCCGGATCTCGGGGGGCATGGTGGCCAGGCTGTGGGGCTGACCCCAGGCCGGCTCCGAGGGCCGCCGGGCCGCCGGGTCCGTGGCGGCCGCCAGGTGGCCCGGGGGGAGCTCCAGGGCCCCGCATGACTCCTGCCCGCGACAGCCCCGCCCGCCCAGGGCCGGGGATGAGCGACGACAGGGTAATGGGAATGCGGCAAGGGCCCAGGATGAGGGGATTGGATTGCGGGGGCGCCCGTGGGAGCATGCCATTTGCGGGGTGGCGGAGCCGCGGCGGACCGGTGCGGGGGGCGGCGCGCCCAGGCGCGACTGTGACTGGGCCCCGCCTGCCCCGAGGAGCAGCGCCACTGGGGCGGGGAGCCGCGGCACGGCCAAGCTGCCCGCTGCCGGTCGTGCGGCGGTCGGGTCCTCTGCAGGGGCGCCTCGAGGCCCTGCCGGTGCTGCCGCGGGGCTCATCATCAGGGCCCGGGGGGCCGGCCGCATGCTCGGGGCCCCAGCAGCGGCGTGCCTGAGGTACTCGGTCACGGTGGGGTAGAAGGGGACCTGCCCCCAGCCCGTCGCACCGCCACCGCCCAAAAAGACGGTTCGCGCCCTGGGCAGAAGACGACCAGCCGGGGCAGCGGCAAAGGGGGTGGGACATCGACCTGGCTGGGGCAGAGCCTGGGCACCATCCACACCACGAAGCTGACCCGCTCCTGGCCGGGGCCGGTGGTCTCGACGTGGTGCATCAGGTCGCCCACGTGGAGCGTGGCCCAGCCGGTGGGGGGGTTCAGGTACCACTGGTTGAGCACCCGCTGGCCGGCCAGGGGGTGCTCGCTCCGCAGGGTGCAGCAGGGCGGCTGCTCGGGGGGCGCGCCGACCGGCCCCTGGGCGGGGTCGCCCAACACGAAGTGCATCATGCCCGGGGCGGCCTCGGCGGGCAGGGGCAGCCGGGCCGGGGCCAGCTGGGCGGGCTGAAGCACCACAGTCAGGGTCAGAAAGCTGTCATCCGTGTGCAGGTCTTCGACGGGCATTTTGGGCGGGTCGCCCCGGGGCTGGGGGGACAGCCCCACCAGATAATCGTCGGGGCGCAGGGCCATCTCGTGTCGAGGGAACAGTTGGGGAAAAAGTTGACGAGAAAGAGGAGATATATACTCCCGAATGAGGGTCGGGAAGAGGGAGCCAGGCGCCGGTGTCATCTCGCCTCCGCCGAAAAGATGATGGAGCATGCTGCCATGATGATACTTTCCTGTGTGGTCAGTAGTTGTCCAAGCGCGGAACGCGACGATCTCTTCGAGCAGTTGTTTACAGAAGGGCTCCGCAAAGAGCGGGAAAGCGGCGAAAAGTCCCCGATGAGTACAATCATCGTGAAGGCATCCCGAACATGGGCACGGCGTATGAACCCGGAAGTTCGGATGGATCCAGCCGTGAGAAAACGGTCCTCTGAGCTCTGGGTGGCGGAGGGTATATCCCGCTTCTGTGGGTTGGTCCAGCCTGCTGCGTCTCTCTTGCCAGGGTGTCCTCCCCCCCCCCCCCCCCCCCCCCCCCCCCCGCGCGCACACACAGTTGGGTCTGCAGGAGGCCCGAGCAGCCCCGCCGGGCTAGCAGATGCAGCAGCAGCAGCAGCAGCCCCTCTTGGGCGGCTGGGGGGCCGGGTCGGTCTGGGTGGCCGCCTCAGCACAGGGCCAGGGCAGCCGCGGGACGGGGGTCGCGGCCGCAGCGACGGGGGCCGTCTGGGGTGGGGGACCGGCCGCTTTGAGGGCCCGCAGCTCGGCCCCCTGCGCCCGCAACTCGACTCCTTGCGCCCGCAGCTCGCCCGCCTGCGGGTGGCGCGGGTGGGGGATATGGAAGGTGGTGGAAGGTGGAAGGTGGAAGGTGGAAGGTGGAAGGTTGGAAGGGTGGAAGGTTGGAAGGTGGAAGGCGGAAGGCGGGTGAAGGCGATGGCGCGAGCCGCTCATGACGACGGCGGCAGTGGGACGGACTATGGCGGTCAAAAGGTCGGCGCTCTGGCGTGCGGCGGCCTCGCTCTTGGCCATGTGCCCGGCCAGCAGCTCCCGCACATCCTGGGCCGAGCCGCCAGTGGTCAGGTGGTGGTGGTGGTGGTGGTGGTGGTCAGATTCTCAGCCAACAGGCGAGGGGCGAGTGGGAGGAGTCAGTGCGGGTCCTGGCGGACCTGGGCGCTCAGCTGCTCAGCCAGCCGCTCGGCGACAGCCCTGGCCAGCCCGCCCGGCGAGAGGGGCGGCGGGGGCGTCGGCACGCGGTCCTGGGGGTGGGCGCATCGAATGTGTGGGCGGCTGTTGGCGGGGGGCGGGGCGCAGACCGCGAGCGGCGGCTCGGCCTTCGGAGGCGAGGGGAGGGGCGCTGGGGCGGCCCCGGTGGATGGCAGCTCAAGCTCCACAAGGGGCACGTCCTCCTCATCATCTGGCTCCCCGTCCTGGTGCTGCCCCGGCGGCCGGTGTTGCTGCTGCCGGTCGATGGACGGGGCTGCGCTTTGGCTCTGGGCATGGGCGGGGAGCATGGGACGCGGGGCGGGGTCGCCGCGTGCGGCCATGCGGACCCGGTCGCTGAGGGCCAGGGAGGAGGCCTCGCTCCGCTGGCTGGCGGCCTCCTCGGCCTGGCCGGGCACCCGCGGCGACCCCAACCGGTCCAAGGGCAGCGCCGGCAGCGAGGGCCTCTGGCCCGGGGAGAGCGGCGGCGAGGTCGCCGCTGGGGCGGGCCGGGCCGAGACGGGCGGGGGCGGGGAGCCCAGGTAGCTGCTGGGGGCCGCGCTCAGGTCGAGGTCGGCCGGGGCGGCCCCCTGACCCTCGCGGCCCGTGCCCTCGTCGCGGTCGGGGCCCGGCGGCTGGGCGATGTCACCGCTCGGTGTGGGTCGGCCCCCGGGGGCGCTTGGGGGCTCGGGGGCGGCGGTACCGGGGGCGGGGGCGAGGGGGTCGCGGGGGCGCCCGGCGGGATGGTCGCTCACCACCGAGGCCGCGTCCTCGTCGTCCGACATGGGCGCCAACGGATCCGCCGGCTGTGGCTGTGGCTGCGGCTGCGGCTGCGGCTCGGGCAGGCAGGGAGCCTCGGGCTCGGGGGGCGGGGAGGGCGGGCTGGCCGCCAGGGCACGCCGGGTGTCCATCAGGGCCTGCAGCGGCCCCGAGCGGAGGGCGGGGGCAGGCGGGGTGGCGGTGCTGTTGCCGGGGGGGAGCGGAGTGGCGCCCAGCGCGCCCGACGATGCCGAGAGCAGGCCGGCCGGGGGCAGCGGCTCTGGGGTGGCGAGGGGCGAGGCAACGGGCCAGCCGCCCGGCGGGGGGTGCGGCGTGCCCAGCAGCTGCTGGGTCAGGGCCGCCCAGGTGGTGCCCGCTGGCGGCCCGGGTAGCCAGGGGGCCACGGGGCGGCCGGGGCGGGGCGGGGCGGGGGAGGGCACCTCCGGCGGCCGACTGGATGATGGCCGCGGCCAGGCTCGAGGGGGGGGCCGCACCCGCCCGGGGCGCCCGCCCGTACCCGGAGCGCCGGGGCGCCAGGACCGCGGCCCCGCTGCCAGCCGGGGAGGGCTGCTGGGGGAGGTAGGGGGCCGCCTCGCTGCGGGGCGTCGGCTCGGCGAGGGCGCCGCCGTTATCCGGGCCGCCCGAGGAGCTGGCGGCGTACTTAAAGAGGAGCGCGGCCCCCTTGAGGGACGGCCGGGCGAGGCCGGGCGGGGGCAAGGCGAAGCCCCCGTGAGGCGTGATGAAGAGGGCGGCCGGGGCCGGGGCCGGGGCCGGGGCAGTGATGGGGGCCGGGTGTGCCGCCGACTGGGGGACGGCGGGCCCTGGGGGGCCGAGGTCCATCGAAACCGTCACGGCGGGCGGCTCCCCCGCCGGCCCTCGAGGGGCCCGCGGCTGGTGGGAATACCCCAGGGGCCGCTCCGCCTGGGGGCTGGGCAGCCGCTTGGCAGGGGTGGCGGTGACGGTGGTGGCGGTGATGGCGGAGGCGTGGGGATGCACCTGCAGCTGCGGGTGGGCGGGTCCGCCCAAGGGGCGGGGGCTGGGCTGGGCGCTCCGTGTGCGACCGGTGCGGCTGCTGCTCTCGGAGCGAGCCGACTTGCCCGAGCGCGCGCTGGGCGGGGGCTCTTCGTCCTCCTGGGCCAAACCGCCCAGGCCCAAAGCAGGCGCGCCCCGGGACGGTTGGGGCGGCGCCGGCATGGCCGCTGGGACCGGCGGGATGACGGGGGCTGGGACCGGCGGGGGTGGCGGTTCCTTGGCGGGGAGCGTGGAATCTGGGGGGAGAGATGGAGGGAGAGCGGGAAAAGGGGAGGCCGCAGCGACGGCGTGCGGGAGTTGGGGTTGGGGAATGGGAGCCGGGTTTGCTGCAGCTGGTGGTGGTGGTGGTGGTGGTGGTGGTGATGATGGTGGTGGTGGTGGGAGGGCTGTGGTCTGCCGGGGCGATCTGCTCGAGGCGGCGGACGCGAGCAGCCGAGTCAGAGAGGGGGAGGCAATCAGCGAGCTGGAGCTGGCGGGGAGCTGAGCGGGTGCGCCAGAGGGGGGGGATGGGGAAGGGGCGGGCGAGGGTGAGCGAGACTGGCCCGGGAGGGCGGGGGCAGGCGTCCCCACCGGGGTCGGGCGGTCGGGGTGTTCCGTTTGCACCTCATCCTCCCCGAATGAGCCCGCGTCCTCTTCCCACTGGCCGCTCTGGCTCTGGTCCGACTCGCTGGGCAGGGGCGGCGGGGCGGCGGGCGGCCGGAAGAGCGGGCCCGCCTGTTGGACGACCGGGGGCGGGGCGCCGGCCGCGCTTTGTTGCTGCCCACGGGGCGGGATCGCAGTGGAATGCTCGCGGGGCTCAGGCATGGGCGGGGGCGTCGACTGGGGGGCCGGCGCGTCCCCGGACGTGGCAGGCCGCGGTGGCGCGGGAGCCTCGAAGGAAATCGAAAAATCATCCGGTTCAAGAGCTACGGTTGCGGGCTTGCTGGCTGGCTTCGTCTGTGGCGCAGCTGTTTTTGCTTGAGGAGATTGTTGTGATGCGGCCCCTCGTGGAGAAGGAGGCAGAGAAAACGATATCGAAATATCATCGAAATCAGGCTCCGGCGGCCGCGTCGCTGGGGCTACAGTTCCTCGTTCCATTTTTTGTGTTGACCCCTTTCCTCCGCCCTTCGGGGCATCCGGTAAGAGGTCATCGAAAGAGATATCAATGTCATTTTGAATACGTGACATTAGCACCCTCCGCCCCGGCGCTTGGCACCGGTTCGGCATGTTGAATTCATGGACCACAGCAGCGAGTAGCTTGCGGAGGTGTGGCACGAGGTTCGCCGCACCAAAACACCATCAACAATCGATTTTTTTTTTTTGCGTGCATTGAGCCAAAACACTGGCGTATTGCCACCGGTCTTCGACATCAAACGCTGTAGGTTGAGCTAACGATTTGATAGCTCGTTCTCCTAAGTCATGCTTGAGAGGGATCGGAAAATTTTGTCGTCCAGACCGCTTGCAGAACACAATAACGGGATATACTCCGCGCGTGATGGCTAATTCCTTCAGATGTGTGCAGTGAACATCGTTCACCCAGAAGTCCAGCTCGCCCCGGTCGACGTCGACTCGCATTCGGACCTGGAGCAAAAGTCAAGGTCGTAATCGCTTCAAATACTGTCGGACCATGTCACCCGATCCGAATCCACGAGAGCTGACGGCGGTGCGATGCCCCTGGCTGAAGAGGCCCATGTTGCGCTCGCTGTCGTGGAGACCCCTGCACTCAAAGACATTCGGTCTGTCGGAGCGAGTTGATTGTTGGGCGACAGACCACCCAGGGGCCTTGTCGAGGGAGCCAAAGGGCAGGCCTAGCTGCTCGGGGGTGGGCGGCTCGCAGAGGACCCCGATGTAGTTCCCCTCGCGGCCCATCAGGGCTGCGGACCTCAAAACATCAGCAGAGCGGAGCACATCCTGGACGGACCCAGGACATGGATGGCGACTTCGGTTCTCCCGTGGGTGAGCTTCTCGTCTGAAAGGAGGCAGTTGATACCTGCATGCGCCGCCCATCAACCGGGTGAGCCTTGGCGTCCTCTCTCCTCTCTCCCACCCTCCTCCCCCCTCCCCCCTCCCCAAACAGACATCCGTAGCGGTCGTGCTGCAGGGTGGCCACCGTCCCCCCAGCGGTGATCTCGATCCCATCCGGGTGGAAGCCGTTCTGGAAGGACATCAGGGGACCCCGAGTGGGTCGGGAGCGGAGGGGTGTCGAGCTGCGGTTGCCCCGGGCAGGCGAGCAGGACCGCTGCAGCTCGAGGCGCTCCCCCAGGGGCAGGGGCGACTCCGCCCGGCGGCAGGTGGGACCCGGCGAGCCCGAGTGGGGCAGGCAGGGGCTCCTCGAGCGGCAGGGGCTGCACGAGCGCCCCATGTCGGTGCGACTGCCACCACAACGGACGACACAAATCACCGTGGATGGGAATCGTGGGTGCGGGTGGCGGAGAGGGCTGAGATTCCGGCGGGCGCTGGCCAGGCGACGGACCGGCTGGGCGAGTCGACCCAGATGGGCTTCGGCGTGGGCAGCAGGGCGACCGAGCGCGGGCTCGCGGTTGCGGGAGTGGTGGGCGCGGGCGCGGGAGCGGGCGCGGGCGCGGGAGCGGGAGCGGGAGCGGGAGCGGGAGCGGGAGCCGACGTGCACAGAGGGGTCGTCGGACGCGGGGCAGAGAGAGGGGTGGCATTGGATGCCGAGAGGCACCGAGGGGGCGGGGAGTCCGTGCGGGCACGGCGGCGCGGCGGCGACGGCGAGCGGGGCGCCGGGGAGGATCGGGACCCTCCAGAGAACGTGGTGCCGCAGCTTCCGCACGCAGGGCCACAAGATTTTGCACTGTCGCTGAAGCACGGCGTTGGCGCGACAGTGGCGTCATCGCAGGTGGGCGACGGGGTGGTGGCAACGGGTCCCGCAGCACACGCGGCGCAGGAGGTCTTGGCAAATGGGTTGGGGGGAGCGCAGGTGGCAGTGGCTTCTGCGAACGGGTTGGCAGAAGTCGCCGTCTTGGCGGGTGCGGCGAAGGGGTTCCCGCCGGGCAGGGCGCGCCGCATGACCTCCAGACTGCGGGTGTTCTCGGCCAGAGCGGCCGACAACTCGGCCACCTGGTGGCGGGTCTGGGCCAGGTCGGCCTGCGAGGCCAGCAGCAGCTTGCTCAGGAAGAGGATATGGTCCACGGCCTTCGCGGTTAGGTGCTCGCCCAACACCGAGCGGGCCATCTGTCCGTCGAAAACCAGAGCCACACAGGTCAGTGGTTAAGGGGGGTGCGGGTCGGGCGGCGGACCTGTTCGCCACAGCCGGCCACGGGGCAGGGCAGCACCGTCCGGGGGCACTGGTCGCTCTGGTGGGCCCGGATCGTCTCGCGTGGCACCATCGAGCCACAGCCCTGGGGGCAGGCCACGGGCAAGCGAGGGCACTCTGCGACGTGGGCCTGCAAGGGGAAGGACAGAGGAGTGGCGTGGATGCGGCATGAAGAAACGCCCAGCTCGCGCGTGGTGATGGGATGGACGGGCGCCGTGGAAGAGGGCGAGCACATAGGGCGCGCCGATGCGACGGACGTCCTTCTCGGAGAGAGGCAGCATTTGCTGGCAGTGGGCGCACCGTTCGAGCCGGTGGGGGCACGTCCGGACGTGCTGCTCCATCAACCGGGCCGGGATCTCCTTCTGCGCGCAGCCCAGGTTGGGGCACCGCAGGAGCCGGTAGCTACAGTCGCATCGCTGGTGGTGTGCGAGCGACTCTAAGGTGCCCACCCATTCGCACCCCTCGGCCTTTCGGTTGCAGTACGTCTTCATCCGCGAAATCATGGCGTCGATCGAGAGGTCGCGGCATGGCTGGGCAACATTTTGCCGGCAGATGCTGGGAAAACAATGAGGATCTCGAAGTCATATGTGAACAGACGGGCACCTCCGAGCTTCCAGCGAAGGCGACTTGCTGAACCAAGACTAGCTCAAGGAAGTGAAGCATGAGTGTGCGATGGTTTTTCGGTCAGACCTCACAACACGAGCTGCAAGCTTTGTGACTAGCCTCCTTGCATCCAAATATGGTCGCTTGTCGCTGGGGGACAGCAGCCCAGATGAGGACAGAGGTGGCTTGAGACAGACCATCACACATTGGCAGATGGTGCAGATGAACTCGGGGGGGACGGAGTCAACAAAAATCTCGACAGGGTACCCTTCGATCATGGCGGAAGATTTTGATATGTCGGGGAAATCACTCGAGGAAGTTGAAATTTTGAAGGGAAATCACAGTAACTACGACCCGAGCCGCACTTGCTTTGACAGGACAAGAGCGATCTCTTCTTGCAAGAAGCTATTTACCTTAATAATCATCAAAATCGTCGGCCTTCTTCTTCTTCTTACCAGAGGCTGGGGTTGCATTGAGCGCATTAACCTGTGATCGGAACATCTCTGCAATCTAGAGCAGATGTGGAAGAAAGTCAGAATGCGGAGACAGAGCAGCCAACCTGCTCTGCTGATGTAGCCTGGTCGGGCCGCTTATCATCGCGGATTCGTAAGAAGCGCGGGAATCTCATCCCAATGCCCTTGTTGCTGTCCATCTAATCATCATGCATTTGATTTGGGCGGGTCGGGTCGTGGACAACAACAGACCATGCCCTGGGCGGCTGTGTGGGCTGTGGAAAGGGTCAGATCGGCGCCCTTGACCTCCCACACGGCGCAGGGCTCGAACCAGTGGTCTGGTCGGATCTTCGGGTCTGTGGGCACCAATCCGCACCCACACCAGGCGGGGCGGGGGTGATATCGGGCGGGGTGATGCGATGTGGGGATGTGGGGATGTGGGGATGTGGGGATGTGGGGATGGGCGGGGGGGTGTCGGAGACCATCGCACGCGGGATAGTTTGCGGGCGGCTTGGGGAGGATGTGCTCGCGCCAGAAGGCCGACTGGGTCTCGAGGAACTCGTCCGAGAAGCCCGTGCCGATCTGTCCCGACACCCGACACCCGACACCCGACACCCGACACCCGACACCCGACACCCGACACCCGACACCCGACACCCGACACCCGACACCCGACACCCGACACCCGACACCCGACACCCGATACCCGACACCCGATACCCGACACCCGACACCCGACACCCGACACCCGACACCCGATACCCGACACCCGATACCCGACACCCGACACCCGACACAGAGTAGCGCTGGGTCTGGGGGCCCCCAAGCGGGCACCGCCAACCAAGCCAGAGGCGGGTGGCGCAGGGCCGACAGAGGGGCAGAGGCGCGGACCTTGCACAGGGACTGGTACGTTTCGGTGTGGGGGTCGTAGCAGGCCATCAGCCAGCCCCCGTAGCGGCCAGTCCGCTTGCCTGCGGTGGGGTGTCGGCACGACCGAAGCCCGAGTCGGTCAAGCGGAAGAGAGGACCCGCGGGGATGGTATCCGGGGGGCGGGCGGGCGGGCGGGCGGGCGGGCGGACCGTGGCCCAGGTAGCCGGCGATGGGGACCAGGTCGACCGAGTCGCCGAGGCCCTCGAGGTAGTCCTTCTTGATCTTCAGCCAGAGCATCGACCGGCCCGGGCGGTACTCCGCCTGCAGCGACTTGGCCATCAGCCCCTCACACCTGCGGCACCCCCGCCATGGGCCCCCGGGCGTGTGGGTGCCATCAGCGGGAAGCACCCGGCCCCAGGAAGGCGAGGGCGGCAAGGGGGTGTGGAGAGGGGGATCGAGGAATGTCTGTGAACCATTTTCCTCAAGGGGATCTTTTGCGCCCCAATTCGTGGTTGATTCGCCGAAAGGGGGTGATGCCAGAAAACGAAGCTTTGCTTGCCGGGCGTCCACAAATCCGTTTTGACCATTCCGTGGGGTGGGTGGGGTGGGGCGCGGGGTCGAGGGGGCGGGGCGGACCGGGCGTCGATGGACTCCTTCATGAGATCCTCGATCTCCTCGGCCCCGTTCACGTCGTGGCCCCGGGCGTAGACAAAGTACCCTGTGCCCCACAGCCGAAGAGGGGAGGAGGAGGAGGGGGGTGAGCCGAACCGTGTTGTGGGTGGCCGGTGGGCATGCGGGTGGGCGTGCGGGCGGCCCTGGCGGAGCCCGGGGGGCGGACCTGGGCGCTCGGTGAAGTGGGACCGGAGCAGGTCGCGTCGCTCGCGGAGGGTCTTCCTCAGCAGCGGCTGCGCCCCGGGGCACCCGCGGGATATGAGAAACCGAAAATGGGGCGGCATTGACGATGGCGAAGCGCGGGAAGGACCCCAAGGCCCGGGGGGGGGGGGGGGGGGGGGGTGTCCAGGGATGTCCGGGGGGATGTCCGGGGGGATGTCCGGGGGGATGTCCGGGGGTGTGTCCGGGGTGTGTCCGGGGTGTGTCCGGGGGATGTCCGGGGGGATGTCCGGGGGGATGTCCGGGGGGATGTCCGGGGATGTCCGGGGGGATGTCCGGGGGGATGTCCGGGGATGTCCGGGGATGTCCGGGGGGATGTCCGGGGGATGTCCGGGGGGATGTCCGGGGGGATGTCCGGGGGGGGGGGGGGGGGGCGGAGGACCTGGTCGTTGAGGTAGAGCACGTCGAAGACGTAGAGGCACACCGGCTGGGTGATCTCCAGCTTGACCCCCTGTTGTGCGGCGGCCCCAGCCCCCCATCCCCAGGGCGCCGGCAGACAACAAGGGTCCGGGTCAGCCAACGAGACCTCTGGGCAGCGGCGGGCAGCAGAGGAGGGCAAGGGCAAGGGCAAGGGCGCGCGCGCGCGGGCGCGCGCGCGCGGGGCAAGGGCAAGGGGCGGGCAAGGGCAAGGGCGGCAAGGGGCGCAAGGGCAAGGGACGATGTGGCGCGGGCGACCTTGCGGGGCCGCTGGGTGAGGGCCTGGAAGGTCATGATGGTGTTGGTGGGCCGGTCGATGGCCACGATCTCGCAGTCGATGATGAAGACCCCGTCGGGCACTCGGCCAGCGGGGTCACCGCCTGCGGGGCCCATCAAGGGCACGGTTGAGGGCAGGAGGAAGGGCAGGCAGGTGTGAGAGAGGCGGAGGCGGGGCAGGGGAGCAGTGGAGCGGGGGGCGGGGGCGGGGGCGGGGGGGGGGGGGTCGACCTGGACGGCGTAGAGGGCCGCGTCGGGGTATCGGTCGGTGATGTCCTCCGAGTTGCGCGAGAAGATCCGCACCTTGCCGTCCGCCAGCCGGTGGATCTGCAGCCGCACACATCCCCCAGGGTCGCAGGGTCGCACCCACACCGTGGTTCAGGGCAGCAACAGCGGTGCCGTGCGGGGGGGGGGGGGGGGGGGCGAGGGGTGGGGGGTGGGTGGGAGGGTGGGGAGGGAGGTCGACCTGGGCCCGCTGGCCGTCGTACTTGTACTCGCATGTGAATGGGGTGTCCTTGAAGCGGGTCATGACGTCGGCGATGCCGTGGGTGGTGGGCAAGCATCGCCTCCATGGGCACCCTGCGCCCGGCACCCCATCACCCGATGGCCGTGAGCAGCCGAGGGGCCTGCAAGGGGGCAAGGGGCCTGCAAGGGGGCAAGGGGGCAAGGGGGCAAGGGGCAAGGGGCAAGGGGGCAAGGGGGCAAGGGGCAAGGGGCAAGGGGGCAAGGGGGCAAGGGGGCAAGGGGGCAAGGGGGCAAGGGGGCGGACCGGGCAGCATGTGACAGTCGCGCTCGACGGCCGCCAGGCCGCCTTGAGGATGGCCCGCACCACCTCGTCGAAGCTGTTGCACTCGCTGTACGCACCCATGACCGCCTTCTGGGCGGCCCCAAGGTCCAGGGCCGGGGGCGCCGTCCGGGCTGTGCCCGCTGCGATGCACCCCCCATGGGAAGGCGGCGGTGGATGGTTGTGATGAGCGGGCGGCCGAGGGGCGCTGCGATCGCCGTGGCGGTATCCCCGGGGGGCGCGGAAGCGGACCGGTGTCAGTGGCGGCGGCGGCGGCGGCGGCGGTTGCGTCCTGGATTGCGGCCGCGTGAGCGAGGGCGGCCATGAGGGTCTTGATGCCCAGCCCGGCGCGCAGCTTGCCCTGCAGCCGCCCAGCCAGGGTGTCCACCCCACCCCACCCCACCAGGCGCCACATCAACCGCCATATCAGCCGCCCAGCCAGGGTGTCCACCCCACCCCACCCCACCAGGCGCCACATCAACCGCCTGCCCGCCATCCCACCGCAGACCCAACCGCCCCAGCGGAAGGGGGGGCAGCCCCGGACAGGCGATGGCGGGGGGCGGGGTGGGGTGGGGCTGGGCAGGGCGCGGGCCTGGAGGGTGCGGATGAGGAACTGGGCCTCGTCCTCGCGGCAGGCGGTGAGCAGGCTCTTGATGCGGTCCTTCTTGCGTTGGGTGGACTGCTTCTCCTTCATCCGGGCGATCTCCTGGAACTCACGGAACACCCCGCGGGCCGTCAGCGGGCGCGGCTTGTCCAAGGTGCGCTGCCGGGTGCGGCACGACTGTCCCGCCGCCCCAGCAGACGCCCCGCCGCCACGTCGCCACCATGCCCATGCCCATGCCCATGCCCATGCCCATGCCCATGCCCATGCCGGGGTGATCCTCAGGGGCGCGGGACGCGGGGACGGGACGCACCGGTGCAAGGGCCAGGGAGCCGGGCCGATGGAGGGCGACGCCGGGGAGGGAGCGGACCTTGGCGACGATGCCCAGGTCGCCCAGGACGCCCAGCTGCTGCTTGATGGCCTCCGTCGTCGAGCCCGTCGACTGGCCGCCACCCACCCACCCGCCGCCCCGCGCCAACCCACCGAACCCACCGGCATGGTCAACCGTGAGCCCTTCTGGCGGGCACAGCCCGGGAAAGGCAGGGGACGGCATGGGGCAGAGGGGCGGGGGCGGGGGCGGGGGCGGGGGCGGGGGCGGGGGCGGACCTCGGCGATGGCGGCGATGAGCATGGCGTCGCCCACGCCCAGCTCGATGCCCGTGTAGGGGGGCGCGATCTGCAGGCCGCCCGGGAGCCCCGGCGGTGAGCCGAGCGGACGGAAGGCGAATCTCCGTGCGGGTGCGGCGGGGGGGCTAAGAGCGATGGCGGGGGGGTGCGGACCCTGTTGGAGCAGAGGTAGACGACGGGCAGCAGGTCGAGGGGCGTCAGTTTGATGACGGCCCGGAAGAGGGTGCACAGCAGCTCGATCGAGGCCAGCCTGGCCCCGCGGAACCCGCCCCACACGATGATCGATCGATCGATCATGCAGCCCACATCAGGCGGCAGGCCACCCGCCAGGCCACCCGCTGGCACGGGGTCGGGGCCACCGCACAGGGTATCTCGAGGAGGGCGGGGGAGATTCGGACCTGCCGGACTCCTGCTGGACCTTGGCCAGGGTGCGCGACAGGGTCAGGTAAGGCACCCTGGTGAGAGAGGAGCCCATCGATGGGGGGGTCGATGAGGTTTGGCGGCGGGAGGGGGGATGGGCAGGGCAGCAGCAACAGCAACAGCCACACCATCGTCATCACCACCACCCCTGATGATGATGATCTGTCGATGGCGGCGGCAAGGGCGCTGACGGACGGCTCGCCTGCCGGCCAGGGGCCCACAGCGGTAACTGGATCGGAGCAATGCCTGCGTCCGGCACCCCAGACCCGCAGGAACCGCGGCGAGGGCTTTCATGAAGCGTGGGCGGGCGGGCGGGCGGGTGCGGGCACGAGAGCCCATGCCCGGAGGCATCCCGGCCGGCCCTGGGTGGGCGGGGCGACCTGACGATGCGCGGGGGCTTCTTGGTCTTCTTCTTGGGCTCGCCGGGGCCGGCCGCCGGGACGCCCTCAAGGGTGAGCTGCCTCTTGGCGGGGGCGTGGGCGCGGGCCTTCATGGGCCCCCCGCGGGCGGAGGCCTTGGCGGGGGCGGGGGCAGGCCCGTCGTCCCCCTCGGTGCCGCTGGGCCGGTCGGAGTCATCCGCGTCCCCGTCCTCGACCTCGTCCTCGGCCCCCGAGGGGCCGCCCGCCTCGGGCTCAAGGGCCTCGTCGCCATCGGAGCCGCCCCCGCTCTGCAGGCGCCACCCCGCATCCAGGGCCGTCAGGGCACAACCACCAATAGTCACGGCCACCACGAGCGCCCCTCAGCGAAGCAGCGCGGCCCGGTTGGGGAGGGGCGGCGGGGGTGGAGTGACTGACCAGGGCGTCGTCTTCGTCGAGGTCGTCGTCCAGTAGCACCGCCAGGCAGCCGGCCTCCTCATGCGCCACCCCCGCACCCACCGGGGCAGCCGGGCTCGAAGTGGCAGTGGCAGTGGCAGTGGCAGCGGCAGTGGCAGCGGCAGCGGGAGGGACGGCGACTTCACGGGGAGCCATCTGGTGAAAGTGTGTGGGATGGGATGGGAAGGCGTGGTGGCCGAAGAGGGGCGCGAAGCGGCAGAGAGCGACGGGTCTCGGGAGCGTGGGCCCTGCGGACCTGCGGGGCGTCCTCTTGGGTGGGGCACTCGTGCAGGACGGTGGTCCCGGTCCGCTCCAGGGCCCCCCGATGGGCCGGGTCCGCCTCGGCGGTCATGGCAGCGTCCTGATCCTCGTCGTCGGCAACCCGCCGGCGGGCCGAGGGCTGAGCGGGGGCGGGCGGGGCGCGGGCTGCAGTTGAGGGGACCGGCGCTGAGGGCGCGGACACCTCCCGGTCGGGGCGGCCTCGGTCCTCGCTCCCATCCTCGTCCTGCCCGACGGCAGCCCGACGGAGCCGGCGGCCCCTCGGCCCGGGAGACCCGGGGCCCGGCTGTCCCGCGGGGGCACTCGGATTGGGCGGGGGCGGGGAGGCGGTCCGAGCCATGAGGGGGGCGCCGCCCTCTGGCTGCTCTTTGTCCATGGGGGCAGCGGGCCTCGCGTCGGCCTCCTCCGAAAGGCCCTCCGTCTCGGAGCCCTCGCCCGCGGACTGTGCCTTCTCCACCCGGGCGGCCTTGCGGGGCGCTGCATGGAAGGCGGCAGTCTCCTCCTCTGGAAGCTCCTCCGTCTCGGAGCCCGAGCCGGCGTCGCCCCCGCTGGGCGCCTTGGCGGACCCGGCCGGGACGGGAGGAGTGGCCGGAGGGGTCGACCCAGCAGCCACGGCGGAGGCCGAGTTGCGCGGGGCCCCGCGGCCCGGGCGGGACGACCGGAAGGCGTCCATGGGGCTGCCCAGGCCGTGTTTCGTGCCCGCGTGCAGGCCAGCCGAGGCCCCCGCAGCAGGATGGGGCGGTGGGGAACGGAGCGGGGAGCCCGGCGGGTGGGCCGGGGAAGCGGGCGTCTGCGCATGGCCGGCGTCGTCGCCATCGTCGTCGTCCACGATGCGGGGCGACCCGGGCCCCGACGAGAGGTGAGCCCCGGCCCCGGCCCTGGGCTCCTCGGGCCCGCGCTCGTCATCCCCGTCGTCATCGTCCTACAGAGGTCCCGTCGGGCCGGGGCCAGGGGCAGAACAGAAATCCGAGGATGGTCCAGCAAGGCGGATGGGGAGGGCAGACTTCGATCAGCATCCGCTTGAGCGGCAGCCGAACGCCATCGGCGGGCGCATCAGGGGCCCCCGAGGTGGTAGTGGCCAAGGTGGAGGTGGATGATGCTGCAGCGGTGGACGCGGTTGTCGCAGCGTCGGGATGGCGAGCGGGCGGGGCAGCCGCGGCGGGCTTCTTCTTGGGGGCCGCGGGCTTCTTCTTTGGCGCAGCGCGCCGCTTGGGCGAGGCTGGCGTGGTGGCAGGGGCGGCGGCTCCCGCTGCGGGTTGGGCCGGCAGGTGCATGCGAACTTTGGCCGCGTGCATGGGCTTCGGCGGGGCAACCCGTGCGGGACTCTGTAGAGGAAAACGCGCCCGGTGGGGGCGGGATGGAGGACGGTGAGCCGAGGGCGAGGACCGACCTTGACGTCCGCCAGGCGGATGATCAGCTCGGGGTTGATGTTCGGCGGGCGCCGTGGCGGAGAGACAGTGTTCGGCATCGGTGGCGGCGGAGGGTTGGCCGCCGGGGCAGGAGCAGAACCCGGCGCTGATGCGGCGGGGACGTTTGCTCCGGAAGCAACGGCCATTGTGGTGGTCGAGGCGGGATCCGTGGGGATAGCCGTGGGGGCAGCCGTGGGGGCAGCCGTGGGGGCAGCCGTGGGGGCAGCCGCGGGGGCAGCCGCGGGGGCAGCCGCGGGGGCAGCCGCGGGGGCAGCCGTGGGGGCAGCCGTGGGGGCAGCCGCGGGGGCAGCCGCGGGAGTGGCTGCGGTCGTGGCGGCACTGGGTGTGGGGGGAACGGTAGCACTGTCCGGTGCCGCAGGGGGAGTGGGCTCGGGTGCCAGCCCTGCGGCTGTGGTGGCTGAAGGGCTCGCTCCAGACGAGGCCGGTGTGATTGCTGTGGATTGGTTGCTTGACGACACAGCAGGGGCTTGTTCCTTTTTTGCCTAATTTGGGGAACAAGATGTCGGAGAAAACGATGGCGAATATGCAGACTGATTTAACAGTTTTACAGCTCATAAAATGAAGGATAGACGCTGCCCCTGTTTTGGGAACGGTCTCTCTTTTCTCCTTTTTGTCCTGTCCCATCAGGCCAAGCTGTCGGATTTTGAAAAAAACTTTGAAAAACGCGAGGAGCAGGAAGTCCCAAGTGGGAATCAGGCAAATTCGCGAGAATGCTGCGCCGCTTTACTCACGCGGAGAATGGAACTCCGTATATTTCCATGCGGGCGCACACGGTCACTGCCCTAATTATTGGGCTTGCTCTGCTTTTTTGGTGGGCAATGACAGCCACAACGACATCCACATTGACCAATGTGAAGACTGGCCTTGGTGCGTGTGTCCTTGCTTTCTTGGGATTTTTCATGATCCAGGTTCGCTTATCGACGAATTTAACGAAATTTCACTGTTTCCTCCAGAATCCCTTCAAGGCGAAACTTTTCGTTCGCCCGCACCCCGCTTTCTGGCGGGTTGTTCTTGGAGTCGCCATGATTTATATGCTCATTTTGACATTCTTCCTCTTTCAGGTCTTTTTGGTTTGACCATGACTTTGACCTGTTCTCTCTCTCCGTTAGTCGAAGGATGACGCCCGCGCCATTATGAAGTTCATCGACCCTGAGCTTGGGGTCTGGCCCATTGCTGTGGTTCTTTCCCCTGACTGGGTTTTGCGTGCGTCGAGGTTCCCCTCCCCGAGCGGAACTATGCGGTCGACTGCCGCCTGTACACCCCCGAGAACAACGTCTCCCACTGGATCAACATCCGCGTCCGTCGCCTGCCCCCCAGACACCCCTGGCACCCCTGGCACCCCTGGCACCTGGCACCTGGCACCCCTGGCACCCCTGGCACCTGGCACCCCTGGCACCCCAGACATCCACCCACCCCTGGCTCATTGCGGCGGACGTTGCGGTGGCCCATCTGGGGCGGGGCGGGGTCGTGCTTCTGGGCACGGCGGCCGGGGGGGCAGAACAACATCCAGGACGAGTTCTTCCTGGCCCACTTGGTGGGCTGGTGGGCAAAGGCGGTCCTCTTCCGCGACTACACCCTGACTTGGTCTGCTCTGCCTCCCCCCCCCCCCCCCCGCCAGCCAGCGTCTTCCGGGAAGCGGAGGGTCACAGGAGACCCGCCCACGCACGCACGCACACGCGCGCCCATCCTCCCTCACACACCCGTCTTGTCTTGGAACCGATTCGCGGGCGGGCCCTGGGGGGTCTGGGCCCGGGGCAGGACGAGCAGCATCCTCTTCGAGTTCGTCGAGCTGGCCTTCGAGTACATGCTGCCCAACTTCGCCGAGTGCTGGTGGGACAAGGTCCGCCCTCTCCGCACCCCCGGCCCGTTTGGCTCTGTTCCCCCTTCGGCGCATCCCTTCGGCGCATCCCCTTCGAATCTCGCGGAGCCTCACAGGTCGGGTGGCCGGGCGGGTGGGCGCGTGGCGGGTGGGCAGCTTCTGCTGGACGTCCTGGGCTGCAACGCCATCGGCATCTCCCTCGGTCGGCCCTCCCTCTGCCTCCCCCCCACCCTGCCTGCTCGGGTCACCCACCGCTCGCTCGTTCCTTTGGGCACGGCTCACGCTCCTTCCCATTGCGCTTGGCGGGGGCGGGGTTCCGTGGTTGTGGGCGGGGCTGTGGGGCTGGACGGGCAGGGATGATCACCTGCCGGCTGCTGGAGATCGACCACTGCGACTGGACGGGCGAGGAGAACGACATCGCCGACGAGGACGACCAGACGCCCGCCCCGCAGTACCACCACCACCACCACCACCATCACCACCACCACCACCTCTGCGCCCGCCACCAGGCGGCCGCCCTGGCAGCCACCCTGGGCCCGGTCTGCGCCTGGATCCCCGCCCCGCCGCCCCCTTCTCTGCTCCCCGAGAATGGGGTCTCACCGCCAGCCCGCCGTGCGTGCGTGCGTGCGTGCGTGCGTGCGTGTGTGCGCGTGCGTGTGTGTGTGCGCGTGCGTGCGTGGGGGGGGACAGTGCACCTCGCGGACACCCTCCCCGGTGCCCACGCCCTCGGCCACCCCGGTGCCCTCGCCCTCGCCCGCGCCCCTGCCGGGCAGCTTCCTGCACCACTCGAACGGCTTCTTCGAGTGGGTCTCGCCCTGGTCCTTCCGCACCTTCCGCTGGAGCCCCACCCTGACGGCCGGCCGGTTCTTCGCGGCCTGGCTGCTGGCCATGGTGACCCTGGTCATCGACGCGACGGCCTTCTTCCTGAAGACCCTCCTCTGGGTTCCCCCCCTCCACCCCCTGTCCGCGCCCCGCCATCCCCGCCATCCCCGCCATCCCCGCCATCCCCGCCATCCCCGCCATCCCCGCCATCCCCGCCATCCCCGCCATCCCCGCCATCCCCGCCATCCCCGCCATCCCCGCCATCCCCGCCATCCCCGCCATCCCCGCCATCCCCTCGTCGTGTCTTCATCCGGCACCTGTCTGTCCCTGGGCTCGCCAACCGTGTATCGGGCGGATTCTCCCCGTGCGGGGGGCCGGCAGGAACACATACCGGCTGCTCTTCTGGTTCTCGCTGGGGCTGCCGGCCTTCCGCGAGTACTACGAGTACATCACCAACCCGTCCGCCGCCCGCCCTCCGCCGCCCGCCCTCCGCCGCCCTCCGGCCTCCGCCGCCCTCCGGCCTCCCGCCCTCCGGCCTCGCAACCCCCGCCCTCCCCTCCCGCCTGCCCACTCGGGCCGATGGCTCACCGGTGGTCTGCCCCCGCCCCTCGGCCAGCCGTGTGCGCCGGATGGGCCCCTACTGCTGGCTGGCCATCGCCAACGTCTGCCTGGAGCTGCTGCTGTGCATCAAGCTGGGCCGGGGCGAGTTCCCCAACCGCATGCCCCTCCCCGTCAAGGTCCCTTGCCCCGGCCCCGCCTTGGGACGCTGCCCCTTGGGACGCTGCCCCCGCCCCACCGTGGGCAGCCTCTCACTCTCCGTCCATCCCCTCCTGCCGTGCCGTGCCGTGCCGTGCCGGACCATGCCATGCCATGCCATGCCGTGCCATGTCGTGCCCCGCAGGCCGGCTGGGCGAGCTTCAGCATGCTGAGCCTGGGGGCCCTCGTCTGGATCGGGGTCCGCAACTACCGCCGCCGTGCCCAACGCCGCGCCGCCAAGGCCGCCGCCACGGCAGAGGCACAGGCTCTCCAGGCCCCGGTGGCCATCCCCGCCCAGTAAACGCCGTTCCGTTCGCTCTCTCCTGCTCCTCTCCCCCTCTTCTCCTCTCCCCTCTCCCGTCCACCATCCAAACACAGCGAACGATGATTGGCTTTACATTTTGGTCGGGACGATGGGTAAAAACTTCCACCGGCGGGCGAGCTTTCGTTCTTCGTGGCCCAACCCGTGGCGGACTGCGCCAGCAGGCGATGAGTGGAACCAGCATTCGCGAGTGGGGTCCGTTTTTGCTCGCAAACGAAACCGTCACGTCCGCATCCCTTCTCCTCGCTATAGCCAAATCATTCCAGGAAGGGAAGGGACTTCTTCCGAGGCATCACATGCCGTCCCCCTCTCAAATATGTCCTGTCTGCTGCAAGCCAGCCACGTTCCGTTGTTCTGCCTGCCAGACACAGTGGTACTGCAACAGCGCCCATCAGCAGCAACATTGGACCACTCATAAGCTTGAATGTCACCGTTGCCGCCGGCTGCGGGAAGACCTGAGCACGGGTATATATCCACTTCCATCAGCTCAAGCCGAAAGACTCTTTCAGCGGATTTCTTCGATTGGGGCTTTCGAGAGGGCCGACAAGATGTTGATTCAGCCTGCTGGCGCCTGGGCCGCCTTCTTCTGCCCTTCCCAGGCAGCCCTGTTGAGCGAAGTCGCCTCGGCTTTCGGTGACACCCCGACCACTGTTCCAGCTCAGAAGCCCGTTTCCCCTGACCCCTGGTTCGATCTGGGGCCACTGAGATGTTTGACCGGACTTCTGTCACCCCTCTTCACGATCTCACTGGCCCTCCGCCGGTTGGGTCTGGGCACTGTGCGGCCCCGCGTAGACCCTCTGGCCCCCATCAGGGTGCAAATCATCGGCTGCGCCGAGGAGATTGCCCTCGGCCGGATGGGTCTCTTTGCACATCTTGCCTGCTTGCTGCCCCAGTACGGTCGTTTCGAGATCGATCTGGTCGGCCCTCCACAGCCCCAGCAGTCTGACTTCCCCCAGACGGATCGAGTGGCGGTGCGGCTTGTGCCCAGGGGTCAGTACAGCCCAACTCGGGCGCCAGTACCCGATCTCGTGGTGCTCCTCGGGGCCTTCCTTCATCTGGGGGATGCCCCCGGCTCGGTGGACCCGGATCCATGGGCGCTGATCCCTGCCGTGGCCGCGCTGCTCGATCAGGACATCCCGATCCTTTACACCGCGCCCACCCAGTCGGTGGCGGAGCAATCACACGACACGCTGACCAGTGCGGTTGGCATGTGGGCCGGATCACCCTTGATCAAGGAGCCCCAATGGCGCATGCGGCCCCTGCAAGCGCGGGCTGCCTGTCTGTGGGGTCCTGAACAAGCCCCTTGGCCAAGCATGCATCCGGAGGTGGCTGGCGAACCGATTGCCGGTGTTCCAGTTTTGGGATTCGCCAATTCGTGGTGGGGTTGTGTGGCTGGACGCATGAATGAAGAAGCTCCGGTTCGGCCTGCCAATTTCGCGGACATTTTGGCAGAGCATGCCGGAGATATTAAAATTTGTGAACGCCCTTCCAAATAATGTGACTTTCCCCAGTCCGAAGTCCGAAATCGATTGCGAAACTGTCCGAACTGACCAAAGCCTCGGGTGCTGGCCCAGAGACATGGCTGTATTGCCCAGGGAAAACTCCGTTGTGTTCCCAGAATTGGTTTTGGCCGAAAATCGATGGCCGATGGAGAGGAATTTCGCCAGAGACGTCGCATTCTCAAAATTGCCTTCGTAGGCCCACGACAAGCAGGCAAAAGTGAATTTCTGCGCGCAATCATGGATGTGTTTCCTCAGACGCGGAGTGAGGATGAGCTTGAAGAGTTAAAAACCGCCATTGTCAAGCGATGTCTTGCGTTTTTGAAGCAAACTCCGGACATTCGGCTCACAATGGCAGAACTTGCCGTTGTGACGCAGTTTTATCGTGTGCAGGCATCTCTCGAAGAATGCCAACCGGACGCTCGAGGGCCTCTTGGTTCTCCAGATCCGTACATCGACAGCAGCGATGCCGCATTGTCCGTGCCTTTGATCCGACCTCCGCCGAACCCATCCACCTTTGCCAGCTTCCGGCAGCACTACCGGCGCATCCTGCAGCCCAACTACGGGCCCAGCGACGAGGACGCGGCTGCCCTGGGCCTAGCCGCATCGTCCCGATCGGCCACCAGATGTGTGCGAATCGCGTGCGGCGGGGCCCAGTACGAGTCTGGAAGGCCCATTCCATCTGTTCGCCCTCTGACCGCCTCCAACCCTCCCTCCCGCCCACACCCGGCCCTGCGGGGCGCCCCGACAGCCTGATGGACGGCATCTTCCTCGACGAGCACGGCCAGTGGCCCCGGGTGATCGACGAGGTGGACGCAGTCCTGTTCTTCGTCCCCTTCGACGCGTCCGTGCGTCGGCCCGGCCTCCCTCCCATCCCCTCCCTCCAGAGGCCCCCCACCCCCCAGCCACCCCACGGGTACTTTTGCGATTGCATGGGCGTTGGGCTGCGTGCTGGTGGGGGTGCCGCAGGCCCGATCCCGACCAGCTGGCGGGGCTGATGGGCTCGCGGATCTTCCGCCAGATGGCCGACGGGCGCCTCACCGGCCCCGACCAGCCTGAGCCCAGGGTCAGCCCCCGGCCCTCCACCGGCCCTCCACCCGGCCCCCGTGGCCAGCATGGCCCGCCACGACTCACGCCATCTCGTCGGGGCTGTGGCTCCACCCACCTTACCCAGAACCACTGCCTGGCCTGCGGGTGGCGGACGCGCTGTCCATGTACGAGGCCCTGACCCGCACCTCGCGCTGCAAGCACATGGCCCTGGGGCTGGCCTTCGCCAAGTGCGACCAGTTGGCGGCCCTGCCGCCCCACCAGGCATGCGCATCTGCTTCCCCGAGTGCAGAGGTCCGCCAGCCCCGGCCCGCCCCACCCCGCCCCGCCCGCCACCCTCCTGGCGCGGCCTGCTGTCATGGCCATACCGTCGCTCCCCCGGTCGCTCGCACTCACGGCTGCCTCCTGGCTGCCCCCCAGCGGCGACCCCCGAGCAGACGGCGCAATTCGTCGAGCGCTGCTTCAACAGCATCGCGTCCGCTGCCATCCCTCCATCCCCCCACGCACACACACACACACACACACACACACACACACACACACACACACACACACACACACACACACACACACACACACACACACACACACACACACACACACACACACACACACACACACACACACACACACACACACACACACACACACACACACACACACACACACACACACACACACACACACACACACACACACACACACACACACACACACACACACACACACACACACACACACACACACACACACACACACACACACACACACACACACACACACACACACACACACACACACACACACACACACACACACACACACACACACACACACACACACACACACACACACACACACACACACACACACACACACACACACACACACACACACACACACACACACACACACACACACACACACACACACACACACACACACACACACACACACACACACACACACACACACACACACACACACACACACACACACACACACACACACACACACACACACACACACACACACACACACACACACACACACACACACACACACACACACACACACACACACACACACACACACACACACACACACACACACACACACACACACACACACACACACACACACACACACACACACACACACACACACACACACACACACACACACACACACACACACACACACACACACACACACACACACACACACACACACACACACACACACACACACACACACACACACACACACACACACACACACACACACACACACACACACACACACACACACACACACACACACACACACACACACACACACACACACACACACACACACACACACACACACACACACACACACACACACACACACACACACACACACACACACACACACACACACACACACACACACACACACACACACACACACACACACACACACACACACACACACACACACACACACACACACACACACACACACACACACACACACACACACACACACACACACACACACACACACACACACACACACACACACACACACACACACACACACACACACACACACACACACACACACACACACACATTACACACTGTGTGGACTGATGGCAAGCCCGTCCCAGTGGATGGTGCCTATGTTCGCCAACCCCAACCAGGTCCAGGCCAACCTCCAGGTCCGCCCCGCCCCCGCCCCCGCCCCCCGAGCCGCCGCCCTCCCTCATCGGACGGCCCTCACCGAATGCCCGTCCCCTCCCCGCAGGCCATCCTGACCTCCCTGCAGAGCCAGCTCAGGGACCGATCCGCGTCCGCCGCCCCGTTCCGCCTGCCCGGCCCCGCCCGGGCCTGCCTGGGTGGCGGGGTGTTGGCGGGTGTGCCTCGGGCTCGTGCCGCCTGCTGCCCGCTGGTCGGATGTGCGGCTCAATGGTGCTCAAGGGGCGTGGCGGCCGCGTATGGGCGACCGCAGGGCCGAGCGGCTGGGCAGGAGCAGCCGCCCCTCGGGGTCGGGGGTCGGGCCCGAGGTGCCCGCCGAGTGGGAGGACTTCCGGGCGGCCATCCGGGGGGGCCACTTCCCCGTCCGGCAGGAGGTCAGCTACGAGCAGGTCCTCACCGAGTACGCCTTCGACTTCGCCCCGCCCCAGGGCCCCACGCCCCCACAGATCCAGGTCACCACCCCCCCCCGCCCCGCCCCGCCCCGCCTTCCATCCGAGGGTCCCTGGGCCTGCACCGTGACCCTCACCCGACCCGAATCTTTGGCCCTGCTCGGTGATGGCGGGCGGGCAGGCGCACTCGCCCGGGTCGCCCTCCCTGAAGCCCGCCATCCGGCACCTGGTGGGCCTCCCGCTGGGGGCCGACCACCCGGCCGCCAACCCCCCCTCCTCGGGCAGCCTGCGCGAGGATGAGGCCGCGGGGGGCATGGGCGCCCTGCCCCGCTCCCGCCCGGGCACCCCCACGGGCGACGGCCCCGCCCTGGTCAGGCCCCAGCCCCACCTCATCGGTCCGCCCCGCCCCGCCCCGCCCCGCCCCGCATGATGCCCCTGCCCCTGCCCTGCCCCTGCCCTGCCCCTGCCCCTGCCCTGCCCTGCCCCTGCCCCTGCCCCTGCCCCTGCCCCTGCCCCTGCCGCCGCCGCCAGGCGCGCGACCCCATTCGCGGCCCTCATGCCCGCATCCTTCCCCATGGCGGCGCGCGCAGGGGTTGCCGGGGGCAGCGTCGCCGAGGTGTCCGAGGCGCTGGGGGCCTCGTCGGCCTTCCTGGTGCCCGCCTCGCGCACCCTGGCCACGCCCCTCCGCACCCGCAGCAGGCACACCCTCGAGCCCCTCGAGCCCCTCGTGCCCCAGACACAGCCCCAGACACAGCCCCAGATACAGCCCCAGACACAGCCCCAGACACAGCCCCAGACACAGCAGGTGGCCCCCGCCCCCGGTCGCCGGTCCCCGAGACAGTGCACGTACACCATCTACGACCACCGGGGGGCCCTCGTCCACCGGAGCGTATCCACCCTCGCCGGTCCGCCCCGCCCCTGAGCGACCCCGGCCATTTTCGCCTCCTGCCTGTGTGGGTGCGCCGCCCTTGGGGGGATGTCCGGCCCTTGGGCGTGCCTCTTTGGGCCCCGCGGTGGCTCCAACGGTGTTGCCGGTCGGGGGCCGCTAGGCCGCCGTCCGTGTGTATGGGGGTGGGGGGGGTGCGCAGGGGACCTGTCCAGCTCGCTGACCATCCAGGCCTTCGGGGAGGATGCCCGGGCGCACCTCCTCAAGGCGGCCCTGGCCGCGGCTGCGGGCAACGCGTCGGCCACCCTGCCGGCCCACCTGACCCAGGCGATGGCCGCCCGGCAGCCCGCCCGCCCCCAGCTGCGGGACATCTTCGGGGCCGCCCTGGCCGCCCTGCCCGAGGAGGCCGCCTCGCCCGGCGGCCCGCACCCCGACCCCGAGGGCGGGGCCCCACGCGGCTCGGCCGACTGGAACCCCGGCGGCAGGGCGGGGTGGCCCATCCGGCCCAGGCCCCGGGCTGGAAGTCAGCCCCCGCTGCCCCTGCCGCGCAGCCAGCCGACGGCCCCCCGGGAGCAGCCCGCGCAGGCTGAGGGGCGCGGGGTCCCCTCGGCCGTGGCCCCGCCGCCGCCCCCATCCCTCCTGCCGCCCCCCCGCGCGGTCCTGGTGGCTCCCCAGGGCGGCCCAGGGGCGGGCCGCAGCCGCTCGGCCACGGCCCTCGGGTCGGGGGGTGGCTCCGAGGGGGCCCCGCCCATGGGCCGGCCGGGCCTGCTGCCGCCCCCACCGGGCCCCCTCTCCCCGACCCGGTCGCCCAGCGTGGGGCCGCCCTGCCCCGAGGAGGCCCGGCCGCCCATCGATGCCGACGCCGACGCCGAGGTCGAGGCCCTGATGCCCCCCCAGGCAGCTGGGGTGGCCGCAGGCCCGCCCGCCGGCCCGCTGGTGCAGCCCTTCCGCTTCGGCAACGCCAAGGCCGCCCCGCCCGTGCAGCCCGCCCTCCTCGGCCCCGCCCCCTTGGGCAAGCTCCCGGGCAGCTCCGCCTCGCCCCTGGTGGGCCTTCATGTCCATCCGGGGGCCCTCGGGGTACCGGCGCTCCTCCAGCGGCCGGTGGTCCTCGTGGGGCAGCCCCAGCAGCCGCAGCCCCAGCAGCAGCAGCCCCAGCAGCCGCGGGTGCCCAGGGCGCCGCTGTCACCCGTCTGGTCGCCGGCCCCTGGGCGGGCGCGGTCGGTCTCGCAGCCGGCCAGCCCCAAGCTGGACGGGAGCCCCCCCATGCCCGCCCCGACGCCGACCCTCTTCTTCCCCGGCGGCGGCGGGGCCCCGGGGCGGCCCCAGGGGCATGGGGCCTCCGGCCTGGAGCCGCCCTTCATCCTGTCCCAGCTGCCCCCCAAGGCCGCCCAGGTGCCGCCCCCCGGCCCCGCCCCCGGCCCCGCCCTGCTGCCGCCCCTCAGCCCCGTGGCCACGGCCCCGGCGCGCTGGGCCCGCCAGCTGCAGCAGCACATCATCCGATACCGTCCGCCTGGCAGGCCCCCATCCCTCGGCCCTGGGGCGGTCCCCGCGTGCCCTCGATGGAGTGCCGCCGGTTCACGTGCCCTCCATCCCATCCCCATCCCCATCCCCATCCCCATCCCCATCCCCAGCGGCCCTGTTCGTGCCCCGGTTCACGTGCGGCCTGACGCCCGAGCCCTTCACGCGTCGCCTGCGGCGGTACATGGCAGTCGGAGTGCAGTCCCGTGTGCGCCCCCAGGAGGCGGCCCGGGTGGACATGAACCTGGTCGTCCTCGTCGACTGCTCGGCCACCATGTGCTCCCCCTTCGGCATGGTCCGCCCACCCGTCCCCGCGGTCGGGCAGATGGTTGATGTTGGGTTGGCCTCGCCAGCAGACAAGGAGACAAGCAGACACAGACAAGCACCATCATCGCCAGCACCACCACCGCCACCACCGCCACCATCGTCATCACCATCACCATCACCACCACCATCACCAACCACCACCGCCACCATCGTCAACCACCATCGCCACCCTCGATCGGGGGTGGCCGTGCAGAGCTTCACGGAGTGGTCCCAGCGGGGCCCGGGCGACCTGAGCGAGCGCCACTCCAAGCTGGCCATCCTCAGGAGGGTCCGCCCCGGCCTCCCCTCCCCCAGGACCGCCACCCCCCAGGGACGGCCACCCCCAGGGACGGCCACCCCCCAGGGACGGCCACCCCCCAGGGACGGCCACCCCCCAGCTCCCGTCCTTGCAGGGCGGCGGCCCACCGACATTCAATCGCATTTGCCTCTGCATGTGCCTCTGGCGGTGTGTGTGTGTGTGTGTGTGTGTGTGTGTGTGTGTGTGTGTGTGTGTGTGTGTGTGTGTGTGTGTGTGTGTGTGTGTGTGTGTGTGTGAGCAGGGCTTGTGGCCGCTGGGCCAGCTGCGGCCCGGGGACCGGTGGGCCTGGTCGAGTTCGCCGACGCCGTGCGGACGGCGGCCCATGAGCCCCCAGAACCTGGGCGCCCTCAGGGCCGCAATCGAAAAGCTCAGGCCCCGCGGCGGTCCGTTAGCCCCCCCCCCGAAGGGGGGATGGAGAGGGATGGAGGGGATGGGGGGGGGCTCTACCCGCCACCACGACCGCTGCTCCTCATCCGCCTTCTCCCCTCCTCCCACCTGGCGGGTGGGCGCAGCAACAACAACAACAACAACAACAACATCATCATCATCATCATCATCATCATCATCGTCATCGTCATCGTCATCGTCATCATCATCATCATCATCAATCAATCAATCAATCAATCAATCAATCAATCAATTAATCATTATCATCATCCCTTCCTTGGGGTGGGGGGCTCCAGTGAAGGGCAACATCATCAGCGCGGCCCTGGCCCAGGCCCGGGAGGTGCTGCAGGAAGGCGACCTGGCCGGGGCGGGCCCGGGGCAGGCGCCGTGCCTCGGGGAGCGCCACGACCGGATCCTGCTGATCACCGATCGGATGCCCGTCCCAGCCGGTCGGCCGCCCCCACGCACCCCGACCCCGACCCCGACCCGACCCCGCCCATCCCTGGCCCTGTCCGCCCGCCCAACCCCGTCCTGACCGCGCCGGGCGGATGGTGGGGTTGACCCAGTGGACCTGGCGGCGCCCCTGGTGCGGGCCGTGTCGGCCCTGGCGCGCTCCCACCGGGCGCCCACCTACACGACATACCTCAACCTCGGTCCGCCGGGCGGTGGGCAGCCCCGCCAGCCGCCAGCCTCGCCCACGCCCTCGCCCACGCCCACGCCCTCGCATTACCCCCATATGGGCTTCACGTGGCCGGTGGGTGGTGGGGTGCCGTGTGCCTGTGTGTGCCGCTGCCTGGGCGGCCAGGGCCCGAGACGCCCCGGCTGCTGGCCAAGATCGACCGCATCGAGGGCTGCAACGCCCTCGCCATCCTCGTCCGCCAGCCACCCCCTGCCGCCCCGTGCGCCGCCCCCCCCCGCCGCCTCCTTCGTCCCCTGTCGCCGTGGGGTCGCCCCGTCATGAATCTGCCTTGTGCGGGTGGCCGGGTGGCCGGGTGGCCGGGTGGCCGGGTGGCCGGGTGGCCGGGTGGGGGGCTGGGATGGTCTGGCGGCTGGGGGTGCAGGACGAGGGCCACCTGACACACACGCTGGCCCACCTGGGGGGCCTCCTCTGCCCAGTGGCCTTCCACCTGGAGGTCTTCGTCAACATGTCCGCTGCACGCTCGCCCGCACGCCCGGCAGCACGCCCGCACGCCCACCCACCCACTCACCTTTTCCGATTCCACACTGGGGGGGCCTCGGGGGGGTTGGGGGCAGTTCGGGGCCGCTGGCCATCCACCGCATCTTCGGCAACGAATCATGCTCCGAGGAGACCGGTCCGCCCACCGCCCATGCCCCTTCTCCCGCCCCTCCCCCTCGACCGCATCATGGCACATCATGGCGGGCTGTGGCTGTGGCTGTGGCTGTGGCTGTGGCTGTGGCTGTGGCTGTGGCTGTGGCTGTGGCTGTGGCTGTGGCTGTGGCTGTGGCTGTGGCTGTGGCTGTGGCTGTGGCTGTGGCTGTGGCTGTGGCTGTGGCTGTGGCTGTGGCTGTGGCTGTGGCTGTGGCTGTGGCTGTGGCTGTGGCTGTGGCTGTGGCTGTGGCTGTGGCTGTGGCTGTGGCTGTGGCTGTGGCTGTGGCTGTGGCTGTGGCTGTGGCTGTGGCTGTGGCTGTGGCTGTGGCTGTGGCTGTGGCTGTGGCTGTGGCTGTGGCTGTGGCTGTGGCTGTGCTGTGGCTGTGGCTGTGGCTGTGGCTGTGGCTGTGGCTGTGGCTGTGGCTGTGGCTGTGGCTGTGGCTGTGGCTGTGGCTGTGGCTGTGCTGTGGCTGTGGCTGTGGCTGTGGCTGTGCTGTGGCTGTGGCTGTGGCTGTGGCTGTGGCGCGGGGCGCAGGGCGGACGCTCTTCGTGCCGACCATCTTCATGGTGCCGCCCTACGTGCCGCCCGGCGCGCCGCCCGCCCAGCCGGGGCCCCGGGGCCCGGCCGGCTTCTCGGTGGCCCCGCCGCCGCCCCTGTCGCTGCCCGCCCTCGGCTCGGGCCCCGCCGAGGCGCTGCCGCCCGCCCAGCCGGTGACCCTGGCCCCCGTGCCGCTGCTCCCCCCCAGCCCCACCCCGGCCCCCAAGCCCCACGGCCCCGCCCCGGCTGCCGCCCCGGTCAAGGTCTTCCGGCCCTCCGCCCTGCCCCCCGGGGTGGGTGCGGTCAGACCACCCCCGCCGTCACGGTGCCGGCCGCTCACCTTGCGCCCGTGTGCTTGGGCTCGGCTCGGGGGCTGCCTGGTTGGGGCAGGGCCAGCCCCAGGGGCAGAAGGACGGGGCGAGGGCCGCGGGGCGGCGGCGGGCGCTGCCGGGGAGGATGGCGAGGGCGAGGGCGAGGGCGAGGACGAGGAGGGCCCCATGCGGGACCTGCTGCAGATGGCCCTCATCCAGCTGGTCCGGGTCGAGCCGGCCCTGCTGGCCCCCAGCCAGGCCGCCCAGCCGCCCAGCGCGCACATCATCGTCCGCTACAAGCGCTGGGTGGACTCATTCACAGAGGTCCGCCCCGCCCCGCCCAGCACACGTCCCCGCCCCTCGCTCCCCGCCCCTCGCTCCCCGCCCCTCGCTCCCCGGTCCCGTTGCCGCCCATGCCATGGGGGCACCCCCTGGCTGACCGTCCTGACCGCCTGGCGATCGTGGGGCCGCTGGGGGGCGGGCGGGTGGTGGGGGGGGTGCAGGAGCACACTTTCGCCTCGGCCCTGCCGATGGCCTTCGTCGACCCGCGCAGCCACCGCATCCCGCCCTACACACCCGCCCTCCGCAAGGCCCGCCCTCTGCCCGCCCATGCCCCAGCCCCGGCCCCGGCCCCGGCCCCGGCCCCGGCCCCGGCCCCGGCCCCGGCCCCGGCCCCGGCCCCGGCCCCGGCCCCGGCCCCGCCCGGGCACCGACCTGACCTTTTGCGGGCAACTGGCCGGGTGGTGGTGGTGGTGGTGGTGGTGGCTGTGGTGGCGGTTGGGCAGGCTGTGGTGCTGTGCCAGTACATCTCGCTGCTGACCCTCTGGCTCCGGGACCCGCGCTCGCAGAGCCCCGTCCCGCCGCTCCTCTTCGAGCACGGCCTCCAGTCCGCCCCCGCCATGCCCAGTGACCCGCGCCCTGCGCCCCATGCCCCATGGGCTCACCTTTGCTCCCTTCGGGCGGGCGGGCGGTGTCGCTGCTGGGTGGGGGCAGGCACCCCGTCCGGAACCTGTCCCGCTGGGGCCTCTGGTCCGCCTCCCCGCACCCACACCGCTGCCCGCTGCCCGCTGCCCGCTGCCCGCTGCCCGCTGCCCGCTGCCCGCTTCCCCCAGGGGATTGTCACCAGCGGATCAGGGCCGGGCCAGGGCAAGGGGATGCGCCTTCACCTGCGGGCGCTGTGCGGGTGCGGGACTCTGTGTGGGCCTCTTGCGCTTCCTGGGCGGGTGGGCGGGTGGGCGGGTGTGGGGGCCGCGTGCTGGCGTGGCTTGCCGTGGGCAGGAGCTGGCCCTGGGAGGCCGAGGAGGACGCCCTCTACGTGTCGGCACCCTACCAGCGGTCCGCCCCCCCGGGGGGGGGGGGGGGGGGCCGAGGGCTATGCCATGGGGGAGGATGGGCGCGCCCTGTGCCCGATGACGGGCTGCCCGCTCCTCCTCCTCCGCATCCTCATCTTCATCCGCATCCGCATCCGCATCCGCATCATCCTCATCTTCATCCGCATCCGCATCCCCCCCGGCCCTCCCGTCGCGGCAGCCTCTTTCGGGCCTTCCTCTACCACCTACAGCGGTCCGCCTCGGCCCCCACCCACCCACCTGCCATGATGGTGCCCCCGCCCACCTGTGCCCACCCAGCACCAGCACCCAGACCAACGCCCAGCACCCAGCACCCAGCACCCATACCCAGCACCCATACCCATACCCATACTCATACCCGTGCCAAATCGGAGTTCTGGGCCGCCGCGGCGGTGCGCCCCTGGCTGGGCGCTGTGGCTCACCCACCTGGCGGGCGTGGGGCCGGTGTGGGCGGGGGCAGGGAGATGTGGATCATGGACGACCCGTCCCTGGCCCGGGAGGAGGCCGTGTTGCTGCACCTCATCAACGCCGTCCCGCCCTACCCGCGCCACCGGGCCGCCCTGGGCCCCGGCCCGACCCCCGGCCCCGCCATGCCGCCGCCCCGGGGCCCCGAGCAAGACCCCGACCAGGCCGCCTTCTGAGCTGCCCGCTCCACCTCCATGCCCCTCCCCCCCGCCCCTCCTCTCACCCCCGCCCCTCCTCCCCGCTCGACCCTCCCGTGCCCGGTCAAGGCCCCTCGTGTTGGCCTTGGCCATCTCTGGTCCCCTCCGTGATCGCCGGCTCTTTCGATGTCGATCTTGTTTGTTCGGCTGCCATCCATCCCGACCTCGCCGTTCTTGGTGTCGTGTCCTCGGCTGTGATCCCGCCCTCCCTCCCGCCCTCCCTCCTGCCCGCCCGCCCTCCTGCTCTTGTTGTTGTTCGGTTGCTGATCAGCTGCTGGCTTGTTCTGTCGAGCGGTTTGTCGACCACGCGCCCTCGTGTTTTTTTGCCCCCCCCCCCCCCCCCCCCCTGCAGCCCCCCCCCTGCAGCCCCCCCCCTGCAGCCCCCCCCTGCAGCCCCCCCCTGCAGCTCCCCCCTGCAGCCCCCCCCTGCAGCCCCCCTGTTCGGTCGGTTTCCCATCCCTCCCATCCCCCATTATACACATCCCTCCCTTAATGTCGGGTGGGCTTGATTTTCGAGTGATTCCGGGCGATTCCGGGCGATTCCGAGCGATGATGATGATGGCGATGGCGATGATGATACACGACGAGCAGTGCGCGTCCCCCCGTCCCCCAGCCTCGGCAGCCAGCACGCAGCAGCCGCACCACCACAGGTGAGAGCGCCACCCTTCCCTGCCCCCGGGCCGCCTCGTCGTCCCATGGGGGCCGGTCACCTCGACGGGGGGGCCGCCCCGGCAGGGGGTTGCTGCTGCTGCTGCTGCAGGTCGCGCCAGAAGGTGGGGCATGGGCAGCGGGCGATGTGCTCCTTGAGTGCGGGCATGGTGGCGCATGTGCGGCCGCAGCGGTGGCACTGCAGAGGGCACTCGGCCACCAGCTGCTCGGCGGCCCGCTGCTCCTGGGCGGGGTCCGCAAAGACCCGGCCCTGGGTCTCCAGCCGCCGGCGCACCTCGGCCAGCGGCAGGAAGAAGCCCGTCGTGAAGCTGTTCCAGTGCCTGCACCGCCAGCCGCCAGTGCGCCCAGCACGGCACGGCACGGCACGCACAGCAGAGCGGAGCACCACCCGATGGAGGATTAACAGCCGGCCAAGCGGCGGGGGCGCGGACACTTTCTTCTTGAGGCCCGAGCCGGCGAAGTCGCGCGAGATGATGTGCATGTGGAGGGGCCGCATCGAGGGGACGCTGTGGAAGCCCACCTGGAAGCCCGGCGCCGTCCCGGCGGGGTCCTCGGCCTTGAGGCGGCCCACCAGGGCCTCGGCCGCCCGGGCCAGCTGGCCGAGCAGGTTCAGGTGGGCCCCCGTCAGGTCGAGGATGTTGTGCACGGGCGGGTCGCTGGGCAGCACCAGCAGGTGGTGCCGCGCCTTGGGGTACGCGTCCTTGATCACCAGGCACTGGCCGCCAGCGGAAAGGAAAAGAGGGCAGGAGAGGCGCGGCAGTCGGGGCGGGGCGGTGAGGGCGGTCGTTGAGGGTGAGGGCGTCGGTGAGGTGAGGGCGGTCGGTGAGGGCGGTGAGGGCGGTGTATCCCAGGAAGAGAAGAACAAGAAAGAAACGAACGGGATCGTCTGAAGGGCAGGGTCACGGTCATGCGGGGGGGGGCGCAGACGGACGCCCGGGTGCTGCTCGACGATGACCTCCCGGTGGCGCTCGGGGTGTTCGATGTATCCGTACAGGGCGTTGGCCCAGTCCCCACGCGGGGGCCCTCCGCCCGGCCGGCCGGCCCGGGTGGGCCCCTCGGGCCGCGGCTGGTCGCGGATGGCCTCCTTGGAGCGCCACCCGAAGACCCGGTCCCCGGCCGGCGGGGGAGGTGGGCTGCCGGGGCCCGCTGCCCGGGGCGGCCGGCTGGGCGTCGGGCGGGGCCGCCCCGCGGAGGGGACCCATCGAACGGGGGCCTCACCTTCGACCCCGCAGCAGCGGGGCTGGGGCTGGGGCGGGGTGGGGGCGGAGGTGGGGGCGGGGCCGGATGTGGGGTGGGGTGGGCGTGACGGGCGGCGGGGGCGCCGCGCTGATCCCCGCCAAGCGGGCGAAGTCGTCCAGGGCCCGGCTGTAGGCCCGCCCCACCAGCTCGCGAGCCTTATCCGCGTCTCTGTGGACCCGCCCGCACCCCAGAGCGCTGGTGGATCGGCAGCCTCCAACAGGGGGGGCGGGGCGGGCGGGGCGGGATGGGGACGGACGGGGTGCCGGGGGGCACACAGGTCGGGCCCAACGGCGCTGATGACGAAGCGGACGCCCTCCTCGGCCCTGAGGGCAGCCTCGAGGGGCAGCTCCACCGTGTAGACGTGGCCGGGCCGCCCCTCGCTCGAGTGGAACTTGGCCATGTGCGCCGCGTGCAGGAGGCTCTTCCCGTGCTCTGGGTCGGGGTGGGTGGGGTGGGTGGGTGGGTGGGTGGGTGGGGGGACGAGACGGATGTGGGATGCGGGCGCAGACGGGAATGGGGGCGATGCAGATGGGGGTGGTGGGGTGCTTTCGGGATGTGCCAGGGCGAGACACAACCGTGGCGGCTGGCAAAGATGGGCGGATGGGGGTGGCGGATACGGGAGGCGGGACTCACCTCGCTGGGCCATGGGTCTGCAGGCGGCGTGGAAGCTCGACGCGGCCGGGTCGCAGCTCAGGTCGGGGCCGGCCGCACGGACAACAAAGTCGGCCGCCGGGTGCTCTGCAGAGGGCAAGCGGGATAAGGACTGGGATGACGACGGGGAGTGCCAATGGTGCCGATGGCCGAAGGCATGGTCGGGTGGCGGGAGGCCCCCGGACCGGTCGCGGGATGGAGCGGGCAGGGGCATGCCGGGCAGTACTCGTCGGGCATGGCGCAGGGGAAGCCCACCCGGGCCTGGGAGAGCCTGCTCAGAGACCCTCGGACAAGCTGCAGCCGGGGGTCACGGGCCCCGCCTGCCCCGCACCGAGCGGCCAGACGGACAGGTGTGGTAATGTTGGTGGTCACGGGGTGAACCTTGGCCCAAGGGGCGGACGGGAGATGCAGGAGATCCCTCTACGGACCACGGTCGAGCCACTGGCTCAGGAAATGCCCCTGACGCGCCGTGAGGCCCTCGGAGCGGCCGGCCGGGCTCGGGACTGGAGGCAAATTGCCGGAGGTCGTGGGTGGGCTGGGGGGCGTGGGCGGGGGTGGGGCCTCAGAGCGGCCCTCGGTGGCGGCCTCCTCCTCGGGGCCATCGTCAACCAGGTAGAGGCGCATATGCGGGTTGGGGTGGGTTTCCATGAAGCTCTGTGCGGCCCGCCCCAGGGCATCCATCAGGACGGGCATGGCGAAGGGCGGGGGTGTGCCCGCAGCCCCCCCGTAGAGGAAGGGCAGGGCCAAACACTGGGCCCGGTGAGGGCACGCGCAGTAGGACGGCTGGGCGCATTCATGGGCGCCGGAGGTGGCATCGGGGGGGATTGGGGCCGAAGGGGCGCCCGAGGGGGCTGAGGGGGTCTCTGAGACGACGGGACCGGTGGCAGTGGCGGCGGTGGCGGCGGTGGCGGCGGTGGCGGTGGCGGCGGCGGTGGCGGCGGTGGCGGCGGTGGAGGCGGTGGAGGCGGTGGCGGTAGTGACAGTGGCGGTGGTCGTGGGAGCGTCGGACTTCTGAGGCGAGAAAAACTTGGGCGGAGAGGCGATCACCCCTTTACCCGCCGAGGCCGTGGATGCGGCCGGGGTCCCGGGGGGGAGGGGGAGGGGGCCGGGAAGATTGCCCCCCGTGGCGACACGTTCGGGTGGTGGCGCCGGAGCGGCAGCGGGGGGAGGGGGCGAGAGGACTGTGTCGACCTTCGATTTCTTGGCGGCGACGGGGGGCGATGTGGGCCCGGGTTGCTTAGTAGGGTCGACCAGGCCATCGGTGGGCGGCTGCTGCGGTCCCAGCGAGGGCGCCAAGGGGAAGGGGCCCGACGGTGGGGCAGGCGTGCGGAGCAGCAGGTTGGAAGCAGGCACTGGGGTCGACGTGGCCCCGGCACCATCGGCCGAGGCAACCAACGGGCCCGCAGACTCTGCTGGCGGCAGGCGGACAAAGCGGATGAGGACAAATACGACCATTGCGATGACCTGCGCCAGAACGCGGGTGCTTCCCGTGGCCAGGAGCAGGGCCGACGTTGTCATTGGGATGATGAGGCGGGGGCAGGTCAGCGCGAGCCGGAGGCGCCTCGGGGCTGGTGGCTTGCTCCTTGGACCGGATGAGAACTGCGGGACGAATTTGGGTTGTGTTCGAGCCCTGTTGCGAACGCGGACCTGTAAAAGAGTAATCGGTGCCCACGAAAGAGAGCCTGTCTTCGTTGTGGAGATAGAGCCACCCCATCTCTGATGTCAGCTGCATTCCATTGATGGCGCCCGGACGCTTGCCAGTCAACCGCACCTTGACTTTTTCTGCAGGACTGTCCACGAATATTTCTAATTGTTTCCGACTGCACTCGAGCGAGGAAATGCCGAGCTCTTCAAGGGGCACTTGAGAAAACAAGGGAGTAGAAAGAGACCTTCCGACCGTCCCAACACATTGTACCCTTCCTTGAGGGTGTGGACAAACCCTCCGGCAGACACGAAAACCACATGGAACACTCCGGCGTCCATTCTTGATACAGTGTCCCTCTCCCGACGCTTTCTCCCTAACCCACGCCGTTTCTCGCCTTTCCCATTTCTCGGAGTTATTTTTCTGTGCTATGGGGTCGGGGGAGGAGTTCAAGCAGCAGGACTCTATGACGGGTGCGCCTTTTGCGAGCGTGCGACTTCAGTAGCTCGAATGAATTGGAGTGAGCCGCGTGGACACCCAACCAAACTGGATGACTCGAGCCCATTCCAAAGAGTTGATGCCCCTCCGCAACGAGATGGGGTGGGGAACCGTGACAATGCTCTTTTTCTTGCTTAGGAGATTGTTCCGGGGCTCTTACCGCAAAAGAAGGAAGAGGAAGAAGCCATGAAAAAGAAGGCCCGTCTCGGGTACGTTTCGTGTCCCGCTTATCGGGTTGGTTAGGTTGATGCGCGCATTCGGACTTTGATCGAGAACTGCGTGAAAACGAACCACAGGAGCTTTTTCGTGATTGTGGGTGACAAGGGCCGAGATCAAGTCGTAAATCTCCATTACATTCTCTCAAAGGCTGCCGTTCGGGCTCGTCCCTCCGTTCTCTGGTGTTACAAGAAGGAACTGGCAATGAGCAGGTGCGCATCCCAATCTTCTTCCCGGGCGTTCCTCATGCGCATTCTCTCTTTGTCAGCCATAAGCAGAAGCGTATCCGTCAGCTGAAGCGCCAAGCGCAAAAGGGCCTTGTGGATCCGGACAAGGACAACCCGTTCGAGATGTTCGTCTCGTCCACCCAGATCAGGTGGTGCTACTACGCCGAGACTCACCGCGTCCTGGGGCAAACCTTTGGCATGTGCATCCTCCAGGTTTGGTCGCCATCCCCCATCCCCGCTCAGCTGCTCCACCGGTGTCTGCCGCAGGACTTCGAGGCGCTGACCCCCAACCTGCTGGCCCGGACCATCGAGACGGTCGAGGGGGGCGGCATCGTGGTGCTCCTCCTGCAGACGATGAGCTCCCTCCGCAACCTGTACACCCTCTCCATGGTCGGTGCCCTTTCCGACTTTCCCATGTCGTGGCAGTGGCATGCAGCCTGCCGCGGTGGGGTGTGGGCGGTGGGGTGTGTGCCCCTTCGGGCGGTGGGCAGTGCGCGTCCTGGGGTCCTGATGCGCGCTCACGGGCTGCCCGGGCACTGGCGCAGGATGTCCACTCGCGGTTCCGCACGTCCGCCCACGGGGACGTGGTGGCCCGCTTCAACGAACGCTTCCTGCTCTCCCTGGCCTCGTGCCCCAACGCCCTGGTCCGCCCTCCCGCCCCTGCCCCGTGCCTTCCGACCGTGGTGGGGGACGCAGGCTGACGCTCCGGATTCTGTCTGCGGCTGGGGATGACGCGCCGCGTGGGGTGGTGGGTCTGCAGGTGGTGGACGACGAGCTGAACATCCTGCCCCTGAGCGCCCGCTCCCGCGAGATCGCCCCCGTCCACATGCCCGATGGCGCCGTCCGCCCCGCCCGCCCCTACGCCTGCCGTCCCGCCCCGCCCCGCCCCGCCCCCCACCCGCTCACCCGCATCGACAACACCCCATCCACTCGCCCCCCGCAGCGGCCCGACGAGGTTGAGCTCGCCCAGCTGAACGAGACCCTGCGGGCCACCCCCGTTGTCGGCCAGCTGGTGGCCTGCGCCCGGACGGTGGACCAGGCCCGGGCGGTGATGCTCTTCATGCAGGCCATCACCGAGAAGACCCTCCGCACCACCGTGGCTCTGACGGCCGGCCGTGGGCGCGGCAAGTCGGCCGCCCTGGGGCTGGCCATGGCCGGGGCCATCGCCTACGGGTACTCGAACGTCTTCGTCACCTCGCCCTCGCCCGAGAACCTGCAGACCCTGTTCGGCTTCGTGCTGAAGGGCTTCGAGGCGCTGGGGCTGGTCGAGCACGCCGACTTCGAGGTGCTGCGGAGCCCCGACCCCGACATGCACGGGGCCGTCCTCCGGGTGAACGTCTTCAAGTCCCACCGGCAGACCATCCAGTACATCGGCCCCGAGGAGGCCGACAAGGTGGCCCAGGCCGAGCTGGTGGTGGTCGACGAGGCCGCCGCCATCCCGCTGCCCCTCGTCCGGCGGCTGCTGGGGCCCTACCTGGTCTTCCTCTCGTCGACTGTCTCCGGCTACGAGGGCACCGGCCGCTCGCTCTCGCTGAAGCTCATCAAGCAGCTCCGCCAGCAGAGCGCCGCCGCACCCGTCATCGCAGCCGACGCGGCCCCCGCCGCACCCGCCGACGCGGCCCCCGCCACCGAGGGCCCTGCCGACGCCGCAACCGCAACCGCAACCGCCACGGCCCCCCAGGGGGCCACCTCGGCTGCCGGTCCGCCAGCCCGCCAGCCCGCCAGCCCGCACACGCCCACACCGGGTGGCCGGCCCCGTGATGGGCACGGGGTGCATTTGGGGGGCCTGGTGGGTGGGTGTGGGGGGACCGCGCCTCACTGCGGTGTCTACTGCGTTGTGGCTTGTGGGGGTGGCGGCAGGGCGGGTGCTGCGCGAGCTGCAGATGGAGGTGCCCATTCGGTACGCCAGCGGCGACCCGGTCGAGCAGTGGCTCAACGAGGTGCTCTGCCTCAACGCCACCGTCCAGGTGCACCCCAACCCCACCTGCCCCCACCCCAACTCGTGCGAACTGTCCGGTCGCCCCCCCCCACCACCACCCCACCCCACCCTCCGCCCCGCCACTCCTGGGCCCCGCCACTCCCTCCGCCCCACTCCCTCCGCCCCGCCACTCCCTCCGCCCCGCCACTCCCTCCGCCCCGCCACTCCCTCCGCCCCGCCACTCCCTCCGCCCCGCCACTCCCTGGGCCACGCCACCTCCTGGGCCCCTTTGACGGCGCTTGGTGAGGCTGACGGCTCGGCTGCTCCCTTCGGGTGTGTGCGCCGGTCACCTGGCAGCTTCCTGGTGAACCGGGACACGCTCTCTCCTACCACAAGGCCTCGGAGGCCTTCCTGCAGCAGATGCTGGCCCTCTACGTGGCCTCGCACTACCGCAACAGCCCCAACGACCTGCAGATCATGTCCGACGCGCCGCGCACAACCTCTTCGTGCTGCTGGGGCCCGTGGACGAGGCCTCCAACGTGCTGCCCGAGATCCTGTGCGTCGTCCAGCTGGCCCTCGAGGGCGAGATCGCCAGGGAGGCCGCACAGGCCGCCCTGGCCAGGGGCGAGCGGCTGGCCGGGGACCTCATCCCCTGGACCATCTCCCAGCAGGTCGGCCCCCACGTCCCCGCCCATGCGGCCCATGCGGCCCATGCTCCCGCCGCCCCCCCTCACTCCTGCCCTCCACACATGCCCGGCCTCGCCCTCTGATGCTCACCCGACCCTCGCGCGCGCCGCCCCCCTCTCCGCCCCATCCGCCAGTACCAAGACGTGGAATTCGCTTCGCTCTCGGGGCCGCGTCGTGCGCATTGCCACCACCCCAACTACATGCGGGTCCGCGACCCGCCCTTGGCCTGGCACGCCCTGGCCGACCCCACTCGGCACACCTCTGGTCGCGCTCGGCGGGTCGGTGGGAGCTGAGCCTCTTTCTCTTTGCCCCGGGTGCGGGCGCGGCTGCACTGCGGCCGCAGATGGGCTACGGCCAGCGGGCCCTGGACCTGCTGACGGCCTTCTACGAGGGGCGCCTCTTCGACGAGCAGGCCGCCACGGCTGCCGCGGGCGCCCTGGCCGCCTCCCCCGCCACCATGGGCGGGGCCGCGGGTGACATCCACACCGAGGCCATCGCCCCCCGGGCCGCCCTGCCGCCCCTGCTGGCCCCCCTGCGGACCGTCCGCCCGGCCAAGCTGCACTACCTGGGCACCTCCTTCGGCCTCACCCTCGAGCTGTTCAACTTCTGGAAGCGGGCAGGCCTGAAGCCCATCTACCTGCGCCAGACCCCCGTCCGCTGCCCCCGACCGCCCCCACGTGAATGGGCGCCGCTTGGGCTGGGCTGGGCTGGGCTGGGCTGGCGCGGGGAGAGGCGGATGGAACGAGGGAGGGCGGGTTGCCCCCCGAGCCTGTCTGACCCGTGGCCTCTGCCTGACCCGTGGCCTCTGTGACCACCTCTGTCTGTCTGGCCCCGCAGAACGAGCTGACGGGGGACCACAGCTGCATCATGGTCCGCCAGCTGGCCCCCCAGGAGGACGCCGCCGAGCCGCCATCCCCATGGCTGGACGCCTTCTGCGAGGGTCCGCTTCCGGGGGGCTGTGGGGTTGCTGCCTGGGGGGAGCTGCTGCCTGGGGGCTGCCTCCTCGAGCGGGATGGCTGACCGGTGCCGGGGGCGGCGGCGTGGGGGCGGCGGCGTGGCGGGCGGCAGACTTCACCCGGCGGATGACGGCCCTGCTGGGCTACGAGTTCCGCCAGTACGCGCCCCCGCTGGGGCTGGCCCTGCTCGACCCCACCCAGCGCCTCATCAGGAACGGCGGCGCTGCGGCCGCCGAGACGGCCCACGGTCCGCCCCCCAGGCACGGCCTCCCTCTCGCCCCATGCCCAGCCTCTCGCCGTCCTCAGCCCCCGCCCCTTGGTCCCTTTGGCCTCCTTTGACCCCCTTTGGCCCTTTGGCCCCTTTGGGTCACAGCCCTGACCAAGGCCGAGCTGGACGTCTTCATGACCTCGTACGACCTCAAGCGCCTCGAGAGGTCCGCCCCGGCTGGCCCCCCTGCCCGCCGCCCCTCGTCCCACCCCTGGCTGGACGGTCCCTGCTCTTTGGCGGGCGGCCCGTTTGGCCGATGCTCACCGTGTCGGGGGCTGGTGTGTCCTGGGGTGGCGCTGGGCAGTTACTCGCGGGGGCAGCTGGACTATCACGTGGTGGTGGATCTGCTGCCCCTGGTGGCCCGGCTCTACTTCACCCTGCGCCTGCCGGTGGCCCTGAGCCCCCTGCAGGCCACCCTGATGGTGGCCCTGGGGCTGCAGCACAAGACGGTCACCCAGCTGGAGAAGGAGCTGGGCCTGCCCTCCAACCAGATCCTCGCCCTCTTCGGCAAGGCCCTCAAGAAGGTCCCCGCCCTGCCCTGTGCTGTGCTGTGCTGTGCTGTGCTGTGCTGTGCTGTGCTGTGCTGTGCTGTGCTGTGCTGTGCTGTGCTGTGCTGTGCTGTGCTGTGCTGTGCTGTGCTGTGCTGTGCTGTGCTGTGCTGTGCTGTGCTGTGCCGACCGGATTCCCTCCTCCTGCAACGGCGCCTCCCTCGGCCGCCCCGTGCTCACCCGTGACTTGCATGGTCCGTGGCGGGCCTGGCGGGTGGGGCGGCAGGTTGCGGGGCACCTGAACACCATCGTCGAGCAGGTCATCGCCACCCAGATCGAGGCCGAGCAGGCCGCAGCCCCGACCCCCGTCCGTCGCCAGCCCCCCTGCCCAGCATTCGCCCGCTGACCCCCCCGTGCCTGTGAGCTCACTCGGCCACCCTTCTTCCTGTCCCTCCATTGGTGCCCTGCAGGCGCTCCCCGAGGGGGCCGCCCCGGCTGGGCGGACGCTGGACGAGGACCTGGCCGCGGCCGCCAAGGAGGCCCAGCGGGCCCTCACCCGCAAACAGCAGGCCCTCCTCAAGGACCCCGCCCTCCAGAAGTCCGCCCCAACCCCACCCTCCTCCTCCCTGCTGCCTCGGGCGGGTCGGGACATGGGCTCATGCCGTCTGGGTGGCCCGCCGCAGGTTTGCCATCAAGGGCTCCGATAAGGCCTGGGAGAGCGCCCTCAAGCTGAGCCGCGACAAGATTCCGGCCTCGCTCTCGGTGGCCACCGGGGCCGCCAAGAAGCACGCCCGGGGCAAGGTCCTGGGCGAGGACGAGCTGCCCGCCGAGGAGCCCGCCGTCCCCACCCCGGCCAGGGCCCAGCCCCAGCCCCAGGACGAGGCCCCAGCGGCCCCGGCCCAGGAGCAGACCGGCAAGCCCCAAAGGAAAGCCGCCCCCCAGCAGCCGGCCGGCAAGAAGAAGCCCCGCAAGGAGGCCGCCTGATGATGAGCGCCACCCATCGGCCGAGCCTCGCTTCCTCGCTTACTCGCTGCTCGCTTGTGCCCTGTGCTCCCGTGTCCCCGTGTCCCCGTGCTGCTTCGCTCGCATCTTTAACGGTCTTCGACAAGAAGCCCCGGAAATTCACAACATTTTGACTGACAGGGAAGGGGATATCGCCGGAGGGGGTGCATCATACAAAGCCGTTCGTGCAGTCAGTCATGGATGAAGAAGGCTATGAGCCGGAACGATTCAGTCAACCAGAATCCATTTTTCCTGAGGTCCCATTTTTCCCTGGGTGGTATTGGTATGTTGATTATTTTTTTCCGGACAGTTTATTTGCCCGTTATGTCAATGTGTGATGCGTAATTCGGTAACTTTTGGGTGTGCCGAGGCTTCCCATAAAAGCTGCGCCCAATGTGCCGAACGGTGGTTCCGAGCCGGCTCTCGGACCTGTCCCATCGATCGGTCGACGGTCTCCCCGAAGGCCCCCTTTCGGGACCTTTCGATTGACAGCATGATCGGGCGGCTCAACATCCATTGTCGAAATCAGGTCCGATCGCCACCATCACCGCAGCGACTGTCGTCACACCCCCGGGGCCCGTGCAGCGGGGCGGCTGCGGCTGGGCGGGGCTGGTCAGCCAGCTGGGGCCCCACGAGGCCACCTGCCCGCACCGCCTGGTGGGGTGCCCCAACGAGGGCTGCGGGGAGGAGGTCCCCTCGGCCCAACTGGAGGGTCTGCCCGCGTCCCGCAGCCTCGGGGGGCGCTCACCATCCGCCCGGCTCCCGCAGCCCACCGGGCCGGCTGCCCCTGGCAGGTGGTCGAGTGCCCCCACTGCCGGGCCCGGCACCCCCTCCGCGAGGGCCAGGTCACTACCCGCCCTTGCAGCCCCTGCCCTACGCACGCCCCCGCCCCGTGGGGGGACGATGATCATTGAGCGGCCGAATGAGACTGCCCCGCCCCACCCGCCCCATCCGTCCCTCGGCAGGCCCATCTGAGCGTCTGCCCGAAGGTCCCCGTGGGCTGCCCCAACCAATGCGGCGCCTGCCTGCCGCGGATGGAGCTTGAGACCCACCTGCGCGCGGCCTGCCCCCGGGCCGTGCTGCCCTGCCTGGTCCCCGGCTGCCCCGACATGGTCCAACCGCCCTCACCACCGCCAGCCCACCACCCCAATCACGGCCTGACGCCGACCCTCTCCTTCGCCCCGGGGGGATGCAGGTGATGCGGATGGAGATGGCCGCCCACCTGGGGGCCGAGGGGTCCCGCCACGTCGCCCTCCTCGAGGCCCACCGGGCCGCCGATGCGGCCCTGGAGACCCGCCTGGCCGCCCTCGAGGCCCTCCAGGCGCCCCGGGCCGCCCACCCCGCCGCCTCCGCCGAGAGGGCGCCGCCGCCCCGCCGCCCCGCCGCCCCGCGGCCGGACCTGCCGAGGCCGAGGAGGAGGATGAGCCCGAGGCCGCCGACCCGCTGGTGCTGCCCGACGACCGGCCCGCCCCCGGGGCTGCGGCCGGGGCCGTGGCTGTGGCTGTGGGGCGGCCCCTGGGACCGGCTGGCGGGGCCCCCGGCGGGGCGGGCGGGGAGGGGCGTGGCCGGCCGGGCCTCATCGGCTTCTCGGAGCGCTTCAAGTCGGACGCCATCACCGTCTCCCAGGGCGGCGCCGTGGCCACCGTCACAGGCCCCACCGCTGGCTGTCCGTCCCCCCCCCCCCCCCCCCCCCCCCCCCCCCCCCCCCGCGCACGCACATACACATCTGACCCCCCCGCTCTCGGGCCCATGGGGTGGGACGGCATGGCGGGCGGGGCAGACCACAACGTGTTCATGTCCGATGAGCGGCTCACGGGCGGCGTCTACGAGGTGACCGTCCTCGTCAGGGGTCCGCCACCCCTTCCATCCCCGCCCCCGCCCCGCCCCCGCCCCCGCCCCCGCCCCCGCCCCCGGGCCCTTGCCTGGCTGTGACCCATCCCGGCCTTCCCGGCTTCGCCTGGATTGGATCGGTTCCCCCTCCTCCTCCCCTGACCCCATGTTCCCCTGGCTGGGTGCGGCAGCGATGGGGGCTGGGGCGGCTTACCACCTGGGGGCCGCGGCCCGAGTGCACCTGGGGGATGCAGCTCAAGCTGGGCTTCGGCAACGCCAGCAAGGCCACCGGCTGGGGCCTCTGCGACGTGCCCAACGCCCCGGGGGCCACTACGCCATCTGGTCGCGGGGCCAGCCCCTGGCCCGGAGCGAGCGGGGCTTCGGGACCGGGTCCGGATGCGGCTCGACCTGACCCGGGGCGAGCTGGCCTACTGGCTCAACGGCGACCTCGAGCCCTGCGCCGCCCTGCGGGGCTGCCCCCAGATCAGGGCGGGCCTCTACCCGGTGGCCGTCCTCTGCGACCCGTCCGCCCCACTGCCCCCCCCCCCCCCCCCCCCCCCCCCCCCCCCCCCCCTCACGGCCATCCATCCTCTGGGGCTCTGGCGGTCCTCATCCCCGCAAACGGGTTGGCGGGCCGTGGGGGGGCACAGGGGTTCCTCCTTCGAGATCGTCGACGTCCGCCAGCCGACCGACTGATGACCGGCCGACCGACTGATGACCGGCCGACCGACTGATGACCGGCCGACCGACTGATGACCGGCCGACGGGGTCCTCTCATGGGGGTATGCGAGGGTTTGAAGGACCGACGTCTTTCGCCCGACCGGGCGATTCGAGTTGCGCGAAGAAAGCCGGTTTCTGCTCCTGCCGCTCTTTCTTCGTCTTCATATTGCTTCATCTTCATGTTGGGCTTTCTTCTTCATCTTCATGTTGGGCTTTCTTCTTCATCTTCATGTTGGCCTGAAAACCGGGCGATTTCTTCTCTTCCCTGACCCGGCGGACGACCCCTCGACCACAGCCCGCCCGACCTCAGGCCCAACCCGCCGGATGAGGGGCAGCAGCTGATGGATTGGAGGATCCGAGGAGGGGAAGCGGAATAAATGACAAACAGCGGGCGGGCCGCTTACTGGGCGGCTTACTGGGCGGCTTACTGGGCGGGGGCGGGGGCGGGCTTGAGGATGTCGTCGATCTTGAGGATCATCCGGACGACCTGGGTGGCCAGCAGGTACTGCTCCTTTTTGGCCAGCAGCGTCTCGAAGACCCCGTGTGTCCTCATGTCTGTGTTGCCCCGGCAGGCCCACCAGCCCCCCAGGAGCGCCGAACAGGCAGAGGATGAGAGCGGGCCCGCCGCAGCCACCACCACCACCACCACCAGAATTTCCATTCTAGTGCTGAGGAGGGCCGGGGCATGGGGGGCAGGGGCAGGGGAGGGCCGGGGCGGACCCATGTTGCCGGTCTCCATGCAGTCGACCCCGAGGCGGGGGTTGTGCTCGCGCACCTGGGCGGCCTTGACCCGGGCCAGGGTCTCGATGGGCGGCAGGCCGCTGTTCTCGGCCAGGGCCACCGGGACCGCGTCCAGGGCGTCGGCGAAGGCCCGCAGGGCGTACTGCTCGATGGTGCCCACCTGGTCGGCCATGTGGCTGATGTGCAGCGAGCAGGCCACCTCGGCGGCGCCGCCCCCGTAGATGATGCGGTTGTCGCGGATCAGGTTCCGGGTGACGCACATGGCGTCGTGCAGGGAGCGCTTGGCCTCCTCGAGCAGCATCTTGTTGCCGCCCCGGATGAAGACCGTCACGGCCTGGGTGTTGGCGCAGCCCTCGATGCTCAGCATCTCCTCCTTGCCCGACGTGCCGAAGTTCACCTCGCGCACAAGGGCCGCTGGGCAGGGCAGGGCAGGGAAAGGGCAGAGCAGGACAAGGGCCCAGGTGAGCGGGTTGCAGAGGAGCGGCGCGGATGATGGGCTTGTGGCGGTGTGTGGGCGGTGTGTGGGCGGTGTGTGGGCTGCGTTGTGGGCTGTGTGTGGGTGGGCAGACCGTGGCCGAGCTTCTCGGGGGTGAGGTCCTCGAAGCGGGGCACGATGCGGGCGCCCGTGGCCATGGCCACCAGCTCCAGCTCGAGGCCGCCCACCCAGCGGACGGCCGGCAGGTCGGCCTGCATGAGCAGGTGGTTGGCCTCGTCGTCGAAGCCCCACTGGCAGAGGACCAGGTTGGCGCCGGACTGCTTGACCAGCTGCACCATCCGGTGGAAGTAGTCCCGCTCCTGCTGGGCCAGCTGCTGGTACTTGGCGGCGCTGTCGATCTCCACCTTGTACTTGGTCTTGGGCTTGGGGCACTCGAAGGGGCACGTCAGCACGGCGATCCGGGCGTCGCGGATCTCCTTGCGCATCTGCGGGTGCGAGATGCCCTTGTCCAGCATCAGGCCCTGCACAAGCTCGGTGTCCTCCAGCCGCCCGCCAACCTGCACGGGCCACGGCCAGGGGGGAAGGGAAGGGAAGCCCGGCGCACGGGGTGAGTGGGGGAGGGGGGTGAGTGACAACGGAATGGCATCGGGACGCCGCCCACAGGCATCGGGGCGCCAAGCCAAACTCAGCCTCGCCTTTGATCGACAGGACCTCCGGGGAGGGCGCGCGCCGGGCGGGACGGTTGCCGCGAGGGCAAGACATCCCGCCCGGCACAGCCGTCAGAGGGATCGGAAAGAGGGAGTGGGGTCGGGGGAAGGAGGCTCCGATTACTAATTGGATCCATCTTTGTCTGGCATGGCAGGGAAGGGGGCAAGGGAACCGGGGCAGCAGAAGCGAGGGAGGGACCTTGGTCTCAATCTTGATGTGGTCGAAGTTCACGTCACGGCGGTCCAAGTCGGCAACGTCCAGCACAGCCTCCACGGCGATGCGGGCCATCTTGGTGCCGTGCCGATTGACGCTGTGATCATCAAACAGCGGTGAAATTGATCATGTGAGTCAGAGAATGCGCAGACATCTTCGAGCTCAAGCAAGAGGTGGCAGGGACATAAAGAGGCGCAATATTATCCTTGGTGAACTCCAGGCGATCGCTGATGGTCTCCATGTACTGGCAGGCATGTTGGCAAGCCATCTCGAAGCCATCGGCAATTCGGATAGGGTGAATCCCCTGTAATCCAAACAACAAGTCCCGGTGAATTTTTCAGGAGAAGGACAACCAGACCTTATTGATGAGAGGGAGAGCCTGCTCCAAGAGAGAGCCGGCAAGAATGACAACACCAGTAGTGCCGTCGCCGACTTCGTCATCCATCGACTTGCTCAGCTCAACAAGCATCCGAGCAGCCTGGTTTTCCACTTCCATGTGGTCCAGAATCGTACGACCATCATTGCTGACAGTCACATCACCGTCCTTGCTCACCAGAGCCTTATCCATACCTTACGGAAGAAAAGAATCGTCATATGAGCTCAGCATTTGGACAGACCCTTTGGGCCGAAGCTAGTACGGATGGTGTTGTACAGGTAAAGGCAAGCTTGGATGTTTTCCTGCAAGAAATGGATAAAGCCAGTTGTAAAGGACGAGCGTCCGAACCTTAATGGCCTCAACACCAGTAATACGCTGCTTCTTATCCTGCTCGCGCAGAACAATGAAGGGGTTGCCGTACTCATCGTAAAAAACGGGGACTTGCTGCTGCATTGCGGTCGCTCGGCAAAGTTTTTCGAAACCCGAAGCGCGAGTGGTACCGGGACATGGCTGCCATCTGCCGGACAACCCCTTCGCGACTCGATGCTGTCGCTTCTTTTTGCCCTTCTTCTCCCTGCAATCATCGCGGAGTCTACCGATCCACTCGTCGTCCTCAGTGCTAGCGGGAGCGGCACGCTTTCTCTGAGCAACGACGAATTGATTGTCAATCGCGAGGGATATTGCAATCATACTCTCTCTTGGGTCCCCTATTCCAGCGGGTATCTTTCGATGAAAGATTCCCCGTTGAACAAACCATATTTGGGGACTCCTTACACACGCTTCCGCGATTTGGACACACTCTCCCCAGCCCAGAATCTTTCCGTTGTGGAGCGCTTCGATCTGGCAATGGAATTGGGGACAGGCCGTCCGGGGCGGCTAGAACAGAAGTACACGCGGGTGGGCAAGAAGAAAACACCCCAATTTTGGGAGGTTTGTGTCTGCCGCCTACCACCTCCAATTCCATTTGTGATGCAGGGCCTTTGCGATCGATGGAGTGCGCAGGCACTGAATCCAATCCTCGCCCCTTTTTTGAAGAATCACATCCTTTACAAGGGTCTCTTTTTCAGCATTGCCGAGCAGCGAGCCCTGGCCACAGCGGTCGGGGCAACCCGAAAAACAATCGTTGGACCCCTTTTTGACAAGCACGTTACAGCTGCAGATATTCTCAAGGTCAGCACCCAGCTTTTGTCCTTCTAATCTCCTCACCCCCCTCACCCCCCTCACCCCCCTCACCCCCCTCACCCCCCTCACCCTCACCATTCACCCCTCTCTCCTCTCTCTCCTCTCTCTTTCTCTCCACGTACGGCGCCAGATGCAAAAGTTTTTTGTCGCAGACATTGGGGTGGTCGGAAACACCTGGCTGGTCGTGGCCAACGAAGGACGGAGGGAAGTTTGGAATTTCCCTTTCTACAGCATCGCCCACAACATCACCCTGGCCCCTCCGGGTTCTAGTGCCTATCTCGCTGCCATCCCTCGCTTCCTGAACCATAGTGACCACCCTGTCCGGAGCCGGACCCCGCTGGAGAGCGGCGGGACCGACCAGTTGCGATGGGAGCAGACGCTCCAAAGTGGCAATACTACTGTAATTCAGCGAGACTATTTTGTCTACGATGTCTCGACCAACGCACTGTGCGCATTGGAAAAGTCTGCTGCTGCTTTGACCTTGCTTTTTGGAAGTTTCCGGCCGGCCTCAGGTACCCGGACGCGGACGGTTGGGAGGGACCGACCGAGGTCGACACGATGTTCTGGCATACCTACCTCTTGGTCAACGCCTCCACTGGCGCTGTTCTCTCTGCTGTCTTCGCGGCAGATAGCAACGACACCTTAGGTCTGTGCCGTTTGCTCCCTCGTCCTCGAGGAACGCCGTGTAGAGTTCCTGTGGGTCCCCAGGGGGGTCGACCAGAGTCCCCTTGCCCCCGAGGAGGAATTTTTCTACGAGATGTTGCACCACGCCACCCTTTTGCCCACGGACGCCTATCCGCCTGCCCCGCCACAAGAGTATCCACCACCATCGCCGACTCCAATGCACGTGGAACGCCCCGTTGTTGCTGCGTCATGGAGTCTCTCCGCGCACCCTTGGCTGACCCTCTTCTCCGTGGTGGCCGCTTTAACAGTGGGACTGTAGCCACTCACTCTTGGAGCGGGCTGTCACTCTGGCGGGCTGTCTTCTCTTTCCCCTCTCGTTCTCCCTCGTTTCTAGACGGAATAAAGCAAGGAATTCAGCGTGAGCGGCGTGTTGTGCGACGCTCAGCAGTTGAACTTCTCCTGGGCGATGAAGCTCTCGGGGTACGTCCAGACGGCCGTCTCGCCCGTGGCCAGGGTTTTCCCGCGAACGGCATCGGCCGGGACGGGGGCGCCGGGGGGCAGGATGCGCAGGGCGGGGAAGATGTATCCACGGCCCTGGACCAGGTGGGCCGTCCGCTCGAGCAGCTGCCGGCGGATCTCCTCCTCGTAGATGCAGTACTCCTCCCGGAAGCGGGTCGCCCGGGCCTTGTCGCCCGTGCTCTTGATCTCCTGCACGATCCCTGGGGGGTGGACATCGGTCGGAGTGGAGAACGGCGGGGGATGGCCGTGAGCCCACGGCCACCACGGCGGCGATGCCCGAGCGAGGGGATGACCCGCTGGAGGAGGGGGTGCTGAGGGGCGGGGCTGCGGACCGAGGAGCTGGTCGACGGCGGGGACGAGCTGGCCGAAGACGAGGTCGTACTTGGTCTGGCCGGCCTCCTCGACCGTGACGATGGCCCCCGCCTTGCGGAAGAAGTGGAACATCATGTTGCGCGCCTGCGCCACACCCCGCCCGGCGCCCATGGGGCCACCGAGCCGCCCAGAGATGAGCGAGGCGAGCCCGAGCCAGGCCAGGCCAGGCCAAAGGCACTCGGCGGTGGTGGGTGGCGGGTGGGGCCCGACCTTGGTGTGGGCCTGCTGGGGGGGGTGCTCGAGGGCGGCCAGCATGGTGACCAGCATGTGGTAGTCCGAGGCCTCGGCCAGCTCGGGCGGGAGGACCCCCCGGTGGGCCAGGGCCCGGATGGCGTGCATCCCGTAGAGCTCGGCCCGGGCCTCCTCGAAGGTGGAGTACTCCTCGTTGAGGTAGTCGCGCGGCTCGCCCCGCTGGTGGTCGGGGTCCATCTGGCCCGTCGTGTGGCCGATCTCGTGCAGCATCGAGTGGATCTACTCACGCCCCGCCGCCCCGCCGCCCCACCCGGTGCCCCCACAGAGAGTCCACCGCTGAGCATCCGCTGCGGCGCTGCCCGGGGAGGGGGTTGGGGGAGGGGGGTCCGGGGCTGGGTGTGCCTGGGTGGATGTGCCTGGGGGTGGGGGGGCGGACCTGGTCGCCCTGGAAGAAGAGCTCGCGGTAGCGGCGGGCCACGGGGGCGGGCAGGGAGGCCTCGGCGCGGGCCTGGCCGACCAGGGCGTAGCTGGCGTTGCCAGTGTTGTAGTAGAGCATGTTCACCGAGCCGGCCTGCTTGACCAGCCACTCGTCGTTGGGCAGCGACTGGCCCCACCGCCCCGCCGAGACGGCACCGCCCCCACAGCCCAGCCACCCCCCCATGCTGGGTGAGCGGGCGCCCCAGCCCAGCGGTGGGAGGGGTGCCCGCGGGAGAGGGGGGAGGGGGGGAAGGGAGGGGGCGCGGACGGACCTGAGCGATGACGGTGAAGGGGGAGCTGACGTAGTCTGCGGGCCATGTTCATGTCCCGGCCACGAGCAAACCCGCGGCCCAAAAAAACAGCGGGCGAGTTCGCAGGCAGGTGATGGGCCAGAGGCCAGGAAGGCGGGGGCGGGGGCGGGGGCGGACCGCCACTCCAGGTGGCCACGTCGACGACGCGCAGGTGGGGCAGCTTCACCTGGCGGTGGTCGTGCCGGAAGAAGGGCGACGGGGCGTGGGCCTCCACGTGGGCAGCCAGGGCTTTCTGGGCGGCCACCGTCCACCACAGCCAGCCCCACCCGGGACCGATGATCTCGGTTGAGCGGGAGGCAGATGGGCGCAAGCGGCAGGGGCACGCAAGGTGGGCATGTGAAGCGGCACGCTCAAACAGGGGTGGCGGGGGCAGGGTGGCGGGGGCAGGGTGGCGGGGGCAGGGTGGCGGGGGCCGCGGACGATCTTGGCGAGGATCTCGTCCATGGCGGGGTTCCGCAGGACCACACTGCCGCAGGCGGCCCCCTTGAGGTTCTTCCAGTCATCCAGGTAGACTGCCCATAGCCCCCCGCCCGCCCCCGCCATAGTCAAGGTCAAAGTCAAAGTCGAGTCCGGGTACGAGACCAGGCGGCCCGGCCCCGACATCCCCGATGGCTGGGCCTTGGGGAAGAGGAAGGGAGGGGGAGGTGGAAGGGAGGGGGAGGTGGAAGGAGGGGGAGGTGGTGGTGGTGGTGGTGGAGGAGGAGAAGGAGGAGAAGGAGGGGGGGGGGGGGGGGATATGCGGTGCGGACCCTCGAGGGCGGTGGAGAGGATGAGGTCCATCTTGAAGTCGTTCCGCACCCAGAGCGCGTCGGCCACCCGGCGGGCCTCGGGGGAGCCCGTCCGCAGCTCCTCGATCTGCGCCTCCGCCCCCGCCCCCGCCCCCAAATCCGAGAACGCAGTCAGGCGCCGGCGGCCCGCCCATCCCACGGTCTGGGCCCCTGCCCAGGCGAAGGGCAGCCGGCCGGCGGGAAGGGCAGGGTCGCCGCGGATGGCGGGCGATGACCGCGCGGCAGAGGAACCCAACCGAACCGGGGTCGGGACCGAGCAGTGTGAAGTTTGGGCAGTGTGATGGTTGGGCAGTGTGATGGTTGGGCAGTGTGATGGTTGGGCAGTGTGATGGTTGGGCAGTGTGATGGTTGGGCAGTGTGATGGTTGGGCAGTGTGATGGTTGGGCGGTGGGCGGGCAGGGGGGACGGGCCTTGGCCTCGAGGTAGAGGCAGAAGTCGGGGTCGGCGGCCAGCTTGCGGGCCTCGGTCAGGTGGTCGATCACCGGCCTGAGCACATCCCCGAACCGCTCCTGCAACCGGCCCCGGCCAGACAGCCCCGGCCAGACAGCCCCGGCCAGACAGCCCCGGCCAGACAGCCCCGCCCAGACCAGACAGCCACAGGACCCGAACGTGAGTCGGGCGAACGGCGGGGGCGGGCGGCGGGTGGTGCGAAGCGAATGACGGACCTCGTTGCGCACAACGCGGAGGCGCCCATCGCGGCGCTCGACAGTGGTGTTCACGAGGGTCGCCTCGTCGCCCAGCGCGCGGAATTCCTCTGGGGATGGGGGGGGGGGGGGGTCACGAGGGGGCGCGCATGGGGTGGGGCGGCGGGGGATGGAGACGGACCTTCGGTGAGGTCGTGCGGGTAGAAGGAAGCCATCGAGTGGGGCTCGAGACCCTTGAAGAGGTACTTGCTCAGGGCCTCGTACTCGGGGGCCGGCACACCGGCCTGGGCGGCCAGAGCAGCCACCCGCTCCGGGGCAAGCGAGAGCAGGTTATTCTTCCGGGGCTGCTCGCTGAAGGGGGAGTTCTGCAGGTGGATCATGGTCACGTAGTCGGCCACCTTCTGGCGTTCGTCCGGCGTCAGGGCCGGCAGAGACAGAAGCTTCTGGCACAGGGTGAGGAGTCGCGGGGTGTCCTCGCAGAATTGCCACCGGAAAATCTGGTTCATCAGGTCGCTAGCCTTCATGAGATGAATCAAACAGCGGATCTCATCGTCCGTAAACGTGTCAATCGAAGGCTGGAATGAGACAAAGTCAATAAAAAAATGACAAAGAAAAGCAAGAAGAAACAAACTGGGGTCATTCGAAGGATTCCAGCCTTCTTGAGTCGTTCAGCTTCTTGTTGATAGTTGACAAACGAAGGTTCGGAGGCCGACATGATGACGAGAAAATGTCGATGACACCAAGGGAGCACTCGGCTGTTCCCACAGTTCAAAAATGGCGGCGAACGAGCAGCTGGTCAGCGGACAACTGCGCGCTCGGGTCTGAAATACCGTCCTTTCGAACATTACGACTTCTGTGGCATGTAGGTTGGCGCGGTTGCCAAGGCCAACGCAAAGCTCTGGGATAAGGCGAAGGTTTTTACGACGGTCAACAAAGGGCAGGAAAAAGTAGTGACCGAGATTTTAACTGAGTTAAACCTTTATGCAACAACCGAAACAGAGGGACTAAAACAGTCCTTTCTCCAAATATCTCGCGGCTTCGGCGATCTCCTCGAAGAAGAGAAGAAATTGGTCTGATCGATCGATCCCCCTCGGATAACTTGCCCCAGAAATCCACACTTAGAACTGAGCTTGCTCCCATGGCTACGTACTCCGCGATCTGTTCAAACATGCAGGTCTCGAGCTTTTGTTCATGCCCCCCATATCTCTCGCGGCCACGTCAATAGGAAATTCTCAAGCGACGCGACAGCGATCTGAAGACTCGTATTAGCAAGGAGCGCAACTACCAGGAGGCTATCCCCAAGGGGTTTAAGAAGGCCCAGGAGGTCCTGCCCCGCGCCGCGCCCCTGCCCCTGCCCGCCCCCTCCGCTTTCCACCATCTGCTCTCCACGAGCCTCGCCCAGGGAACCATTCAACACACGTTTATTTATCCCCGGCTCCGGGCCGCGTGGCCTTCTCCAGGCCAAGGAGGAGTGGGACCGGAGCGTGGCCGCCCTGGTGGGGTCCGACCGGGAGATGGGCGAGAAGATGATCGCCTTCGAGCGCAAGAAGCTCGTCGACTACAAGGTCCGCCCACCACCAGAACCTATGCTCCCGTCTGCCAGCTGGCCGTGAGCAGCGGCTCCCAACTCCTCCATCCCGATCTCCTTGCATCTCCTCAACACAGAACTCGCTGCGGAGTGTGTCGCATGCCTACATGACCTTCTTCGGGCGGGGCCTGGAGATCATGACCGAGGTCTACAGGCGCGCCTCGGCCATCGACATTGACGCCAATCTCCAGGTCCGAGGGTGCGCCTCGACCCACGGGCCGACCTCACCCTGATGTCATCGACTGAGCCACCCAGCCACTAAATCCATCTGATCCATCCACTCCTACCAACACACAGGAGACCCTCCAAAAGCTCCAGTCTGCCTCCCCCGCGGCCAGCGCGGCTGCGAGCACCGCGGCAGCTACGACTCCTGTGGGAGTAACGACCAGTCTGACCACCGTTCAGCCCATCACTCCCGCCATGGCCGCCGGCAGCCCCGGCGCGACAGCATCATCTCCTGGAACGACGGCACCCCTGCCCTCCGGCAATGCTACTGCTACACTCACCGCAGCTGGCGTTGCGACACAGTAGTACAGCGTTGTTGTTTTGTAAATGATATCGGTTGATTTCCCGGAAGCACGCTAAATTTTTTTTTTTTTGACATGCCGTGGTTTGAACAACAGGGTGCCATTCACTCAGCTTTGCGAGGGCTGATGCCGACTTCTGATGAAGAGATGGAGGAGCTTGCATGCCTCCCGGAAAATCATTACTGCTCCGAATGTCACACCCCGAACCCTCGGTGGTGCTCCATCTCGCTCGGGGTGTTTGTATGTCTAAATTGTGCAGGCGTCCTTCGTGGTTTTGGACCCGTCACAAAAATGCGGAGTGTTACTCTGGACAACTGGACACCAGAGCAAGTTGCTGTTTTCCGCCGCATTGGGAATCAGCGAGCAAACTCTATCTGGGAAGGGAAACTTCCCAAAGAGAAAAAACCCACCCCTTCCGCTGCTCCTGACGAACGGACAGCCTTTATTGCGGCCAAATATATCGATTGGCAATTTGCCATTCCAGACCCAGAGGGGGCCGTTACCGGCCCCTGGCGAGAGGCTATCAAACAGTCACCCCCACAGGTTGTCATTTTTCCACTTCGGCGCTTCATCCTGGCACAGGTCAGCCACTATGTTCCGGCGAGTCGCCTCGAGGGCGTTGGAAGCAGCCCCGCCCCGACACACTCGGAGACCGAAGCGTGTTGCTCTATTATGGTCTGTTGCACGCGTTCGGCCTCCACCCTCTATCTCGCGGCGGCAATTGAAAAATTCTCTCGCCTTCCGTGCAGTGACCGTCGGACCGGACTCTGGTGCGCGAAGACCCATGCGGCCCGGCCGGTCGATGTTCGTTCGGCTCGCGACCGCCCCCATTTATTGACTGGCAACGCTGCCGTCGGGCCTCCAAACTCTCTGGGTTGTGTTCTCCTCTCCCCGAAATAACAGCGATTCGAGTTCGTCCCGCCCACGTGCTCATGTGCCTCCTTACTGGTGTGGCGCCCCGGCGGCATGCTTGCCCTGGGCGAAGTTGGTGAGAGCCTCAGCCGCAAGGCGGTAGGTGGTCCACTCGTCCATGGGGACCGCGCCCTGCGCCTTGTAAAAGGCGATGGAGGGCCGGTTCCAGTCGAGGCAGGCCCACTCCTGAAGGGACAGTGAGAGCCGTGTGGCTGGGCGAGCAGTCCAGACCAGGCGGCCGTAGCCCCGCTCGACGCACACCTGGGCCAGCGAACGAAGGAGGGTCAGCCCGATGCCACGACCGCGGACTTCGGGCCGAACGAAAAGATCCTCGAGGTGGATGCCGTGTTTGCCGACCCCTGGAGGATGGTGGGAACTCGCGAATGAGAAGGAGAGCAAACGAAGGCACCGGACAAGTCGAGAATGTCATGAAATACAGTGCCAGTCCAGCCAGACGCTTCCCGGAGGCAGGGTCTGGGTGGTCGACTACATGGCAGAATACGTTCGGCGAGGAGCTGAAAAGGGCAACGCGCAGGTCCTCTTCGGACGTCTTGACAGCATCGGGTTCATGTTCGTAGAGGGCGAGTTCCTTGATCAAATTCAGCAGATCAGGGACATCATCGGGAGTGGCGACACGCCAATGGACAGCCGGATGAGCTGTTCCTTGGTGCGCCAGCCTGGAAAGTTCCTCGGACCCAATGCTCTGCATGATTCTCCTGGTGTAATTCCCCCTCCTTTTTTTTTTTTTTGGAAAGGAACAAACCCATCGAATGATGACTGAACAAAGGGAGAACCGTGACATCAGCCCGGGTTCTCTTTTTCATGCCACTGTTTGCCGCCGTTTGAGAGAGATAGTCGATGTATTCTGGCTCTACCCGCAGACACCGCCTGATCTCTCTGCAGGTCCGAGGCCCGTGTCCAGTCTTTCTCGGAGTTGGGCCAGAGACACCCGGAGCAGGTTGAGCTCGGCCAGGCCGCTCTCGGCCCAATCTGTCGGGGAAGCAGAGAAGGCAATGAGCCCGGGCGGGCGGCGAGGGCCGCAGACCAGGGCCCCTCAGCTGCAGGTCCCCGTGGCCCGAGGGCCTGCCCAATTGCTCGTCGATGGCCGATTGCAGGCGGTCGGTAGCCGCTCGGAGACGTCTGACCGAATTCGAGCCCCACAACTGCTCAAGAAGGAGCAGGAGCAGGGCAGGAGCAGGAGCGGGAGACCGAGAAACGATGAGTCTGGCGGAGTCCGAAGCCTGGGATGAAGCGACGAACCCCGGTGTGGCGGTAGGGCGCGTCGCGCCCGAGGGCGATGGTGAGCGTCGATGCAGCTGCCTGGGCGGGCTGGCCCACCATCGCCACCCGGGGGCACTGGGCGCACTGCTCGAGGACAGTCGTCAAGGCCTCCGCAATGTGCCCCCACCGCAGCAGCCCTGCCAGTGGGGGCCCGACCGTCGCCTGGCCGCAGAGGTGCCCCTCCGAAAGAGCAGCCCCGCCCTCGGGCGGGACCGGGAAGGGGCGAGTCGGGTCGGGCGGGGCCAAAGCCGGGATGAGCTCCTGGGGTGTGCGGACGGGGCGTGTGGAGGCGCGTGGTCGATCGGGGGACGGAGGGCGCGGGCCGCAGACCCGACGGAGGATGTCGATGAGGGCCGCCGTCACGGAGGGATGCCCGCACATCCGTAGGGCTACCAGAAGGGCCCCCACTCGGTCGGGGGCCGCCAGCCTGGCGAGGAAGGACCGCAGCGTGGCCAGGGCGGGGGCCGTCTGGTCGGGCAGGGCGGCCGCGTGGCCCAGATGGCGCACCAGGGCCGCCACCACCCCCAGGCAGCCCTGGCCCAGGGCGGCCAGCTGGCGGACCCCCTCGGCTTCATCCAGGACCAGCAGCCGCTCCCAGAGGGCCGCCGCCTGGGCCGGCTGGGGGGCCTCGGGCAGGGAGATCATCACCGGGGGCACCCCGCCCCGCCCGCTGCCCCGGGGGACCGGCCACTGGTCCAGCAGCCGCCCCAGCAGATGGCGCCCCCGCAGAGCCAGCACCTCGTTGGGGCTGCAATGGGGCCCGCCGTCCCCCCCCGGCACGGTCAGAGGCGATGGGACGGGGCCAAAGGGGCGGCCGAGCTCGGGAGGGCCATGGCGGGAAGGCGCGGACCTCTCGAGGAGGCGGGTGTAGTGGGGCCGCAGCAGGGCTGCCCGATAGACCTGCCCGACGCGACGCCCGGTGGGCCCAACCGCCGGACGTCAGGAGGCGGCCCGATGGGCGCGGGCAGCCCGACAGGGGGCCAGGCGCCGCCTCTTCCTCCGCTGCGCCTTCGCGGGCGGCGCCCCTTCGGCGGTCCCTTGCTTCTCCCTCCCCTCCCCCCCCCCCCCCCCCCCCCCCCCGGGACGCACGCACCCACCCACACCCACCAGGCGGGGCGGGGCGGGGCGGACCGGGGACAGGACAGCCGGCATGCCGCCCACAGGGACCCCGTGCACCGTGTGGAAGTACCAGAGGGCCGAGTCCCCAGAGCAACGGCGGCCCGATCTGTCCGGTGGCAAGGGGCCACGGCGGGGAGGGGATTGAGGGGTGGTGGGGCGGAGGAGGGTGCGCAGACGCTTCCTGGCTGCCTGGATCTCGTCCTGGTCCTCGCCCGTGAGGGCGGGCCGCAGGGGGGCCTCCCAGGGGGCAGCAGTCCCAGACCTCCCGAGGGGCGGCACACCCCGGGGCGCGGGCGTGGGGGGCGCTCGTGTGGATGAGCCTGTAGGCCGTCATGCCCGCCGGGGGGAGCAGCCCCTGTCGCCAGGCCGCAAGGGCCGAGAAACCCGCGGAGATCACCCCAGGCGGTGTGGTGGTTGGTGCGGCTGGAGCAAGAGCAGATGGTGGGTGGCGGTGGCGGTGGCGGTGGCGGTGGCGGTGGCGGTGGCGGTGGCGGTGGCGGTGGCGGTGGCGGTGGCGGTGGCGGTGGCGGTGGCGGTGGCGGAGAGGAGGAGAGCGGACCATCAGCTCGCGGGCCATGTCGATCCAGCGGTCTGCGGCTGCCTTGCAGATGGCATCTTTGGCATCCCGGTCGCGGGTTTCCTCGAAACCCGCCGGCGGGTCTGCGGCTGCGGGGCCGGGGTCGGGTTGCGGGGCGGTGGCCGGGTGGCGGAGGCCGGCCGGCTGCAGGCAAGCCGGGGGCCCAGGGGACCTGCGGGGGGGCTGCCCAAGGGGCCCCTGGTCCTGCAGCTCCTGGGGGAGGAGCGGCATTCGGCTGAGCAGCCCGCCCAGCAGCTCCAGGGCAGCGCCCGCGCAGCGGTCCGCGAATGCGACCAGGGCGTCCCGCTCCTGTGCTTCGGGGTCCCCAGAGCAGGCCCCACCACTGTCGGGCGTGGCGGAGAGGGCTGTGGCCGTGTGGGCGATGGCTGCTCGGAGCAGGGTCGCCATGGGGCCCACCAAGGCCCCCCCACGCACCGCGTAGCGCCGCTGGAGACGCTCCAGGGCCTTGGCGCGCCTGGCCTCGCGCCCCTCTTCAGCATTTTCACCTTCCTCTTCGTCATCTTCGTCCTCCTCTTCCTCCTCCTCTTCGCCCTCTTCCTCCCTGTCTTCCTCCTCCCCGTTGGCGGGGGGTCGTCTGGGGCGCCTTGTGGTGCCGGCCCTGAGGGCAGCGGGGGAGGAGACCTTCCCCAGCAAGGTGGGCAGCGCATCCGAGAGGAAGACGTGCGGCCTGGTCAGCTTGGCCACCACTGGGTGCGAGCGGAGGAAAGGCGGGCGGGCGGGGGGGGGGGGGGGGGGCGGTGAAACTGGCGGGGCAGGGCGGGCCCTCATACAGACGGTCGCCCAGGAGGGGCAGCAGGTGCTGGGTGACAGTCAAGCCGAGAGACTCGTCCAAAGTGATCCCTTCCATGATCAAAAGAAAAGCCTCTTGGGATGGAAGTGCCGAGATGATGCCCCGCAAAACCTTTCAACACCATCAGTATGTACAAGATGAGATGTTGCGTCGTCGGACCAGCACGCGTTGAGTGTTGTCCCCTGGTCTGAATGATGCAAGAACAGTGTGGAACTGTTCCCACCCGTCCGTGTCATCGGCGCCTGTCAGGCTTGTCATCTCTGTGAGCTGAAGAACACAGGACGATCTCCACAGATCAGCGATCTCCCGATGCTGAGCCGCCTCCCCGCAGCTCCTTCTTCGCTTTTGCTCCCATTCGCTCGGAGTGCTTGCGCTTGTTCCGGTGGAAGTTTCGCTGTTGCGACAACGGTGAGCGTGACAGTCACTGACGATAAGAACGCTCAGAAAGAGAAGAAACAGATAGACATGGCCAAGGTTGTTTTCTTGAGACTGAAAGCGACAAATTAAACGAATCTCAATCTAGATCATGGGACAACTCATCTCGCATACTCAACTGATCAATCTCCATACCACGTATCGGACTGCCCTCGGGGCGAACGCGGTCCAGCACCCACTCTATTCGATGGTGGTTCCATTTTTGGCTGCGACAAGTGGTGGAATTATTACCAATCTGGCGATCCATCAGCGGCCCATCGGCTGGTTGGTCGACAATACCCCCGTGTGGAAGTCGCTCCTCTACTGGGCGCTGACGTACCACTCCCCCGGCGACCGGTTCTATAAGTTCTTTTCGGGCAACCAACTGGTTAAGGTCTTCCCGCCCGGCCTGCTCGCTGCTAATCCTCCCGCCCGCCGGCCCCAGGACACGTTCACCATGCTGGACGCCTGGTCGGACCCGCAGGGCCTCTGCGGCAACGTTCAGGGGGCCCTGGACAAGTACCCCGGGGCTCCGTTGGGGGGCTTCCTGGCCGGCGTGGTGTTCTGTCCGCACCGCCTCCTCCCCCCGTCTCCTCCTCCTCCCCCCGTCTCCTCCTCTCCCGCTTCGTCTCCTCCTCCCCCGCTTCGTCTCATCTCCCGCTTCGTCTCCTCCTTCCCCCGTCTCCTCCTCCTCCCCCGCTTCGTCTCCTCATCCCCGGCGTTGGCAGCGTGCGGCGGCGGGGCCACGGTTGGTTTCCTGGACGCCCGGACTCGGGACCCGGCCCTCAAGTGGCTCCTCTCGAACCCCAACCGGTCCGTCAGATCAGGCGGCCCCTCCGCCGCCAGGCCCTGACCCCCCCTCCCTCCTCCCACTACACGCAGAGGCCTCAAGATGGCCGCTCTGAGCAGCGCCGCCTACATTGGGCTCTCGGGGCTCCTCGAGCGGACCCTGCCCGTGGCCGGGAGCCCCCAGGCGCGCAAGGCGCACGCCCAGCGGGTGGCCCGGGGGGCCGTGATGGCCCTGAGCATGGCCTGCGCCGCCCAGGCCGTCATCAAGGGGCGCCGCGACCGCCAGCGGCAGCAGGCCGACGGCGAGCGGAAGGACTGCGGGTGTCGGGGCCGCTGCAAGACCACCTGATGTTGCCTGCCTCCCCAGTAGAAACACCGACGGACGGGCATGTACACGACGGAATCTCTTCTCGCCTTTGGGGGGGGAGTCGTCTTCAGAGTGGGACGGACGAGGGGTTGGGAGAAGAGGAAGAGGAGGTCCAAGAGGCGGGGCGAGAGGGCGGATGAGAGGGTGGAGCTCTACAGGGGGGGAAGGCGCGTCAGGGAAGGGGCGTGCCCGATGGGGAGGAGGGGAAGGTTCCGCTACATCCGCCGGTGGCGGTGGTCGCCCATGGCGCCCATCATCATGCCCATGAGGCCACCCATGCCGCCGCCCATCATGCCCAGGGCGGCCATCATGCCCCGGTCGCGCCCGTCGAAGTCGGCCTTGGGGCCTTGACCACCAGGCCCTGCCGCTGGATGTTCATCCGCAGCAGCATGGCCTGGCTGCCCTCGACGAAGTCGTCGCCCGTCCGGAGGCAGGTCTCGTACGTGTCGGCGCGCTGGTTGACCGTCCGCGAGTGCATGATCTGCGCGGGGCCGGCCCAAGGGGAGGGACGGAGCGGTCAGCGGCAGCCCGGGCACCCCCCCCCCCCCCCCTCCCCTCCCCCCCTCCCCCCCGAGAGGCACATCGGCCGGGGGCGAACCTTGTTGTGGCTGTCGATCCGGGCCTGGATCTTGCCGTCCATGATCAGGGCCGCCAGCTCGGACTCGAGGTCGCCCACGGTGGTGTTGAAGGCCGGCGCCATCCGGGTCAGGTCCACCGTGACGTACGACCGGAAGTACTGGATGAGGGCCTTCCCGCAGGGCCGCCAGCAGGCCGGCCACGTGGTCGTGCAGGTAGATGTCCATCAGCAGGTCGGCCTGCAGCACCCCACAACAAGCCCCGTCACCCCGACCCGAAGCGGCCCCCGTCTCGATGAGCATCGGCCGCGCGCATCAACCCTCCACTCCCCTCTCCCTCTCCCTCCCTCCTCGCCAGCCGCGCTGTACGTGTGATGGTGCGACGGGCCTTGATGCGGTCGAGGATGCCGAGGCACTCGGCGTAGTCGCACATATAGAACCGGGTGATGGCCTCGCGCAGGTCGGGCTGCAGCTCGAGGAAGCTCTTGAAGGGCCCGTTGTCGATGACCTACCGGGGGGGGGGGGGGGGGGGGCACACGTTAGGCAAGGCCCCCCGCTCTCCAAAGGGCCGCCCAGTCCGCCGGGGGGGCGACCTTTTGCTTGAGGTCGCGCCGGTCGTAGGTGGCGAGGGCACAGAGGCCACCGATGAGGGCGATGTCGGCGGGGGTGATGACCTCGTTGAAGGCCGCCCCGATGTCGACCTGGCACTCGAGCAGCGCCCGGGCGGCCAGCCGGTAGTTGCGGCTGAAGAGCTGGTGCAGGGCGTTGGACACCTTGAGCTTGCTGTTCAGCACGCGCCGCTCGGGCTCGGGCTGCCCCGCCTCGGGCGGGATCGCCTCCGCCTGGTCAAGCCACACAAATGACAATCCAAAACGGGTTTGAAGGTTCGTGTCGGAGATGACGGGAGCATGCAGGGGGTCAGGAGAGAAGAGCTGTGGGAGGATTCCTGTGTTCTGGCGCAGACCTTGGTGAGGAAACTTTGAAGGTAACTATAGTTGCCCATGGCCAGACTCACCTTAATCACATTGAAGCAGAGAGCCATTTCATGCTTGGGAGATGATGAGTAGTCACGAGCGCGAATATAGGACTTCAGGGCATTGGTGTAATCACCCCGACGAACATAAAAGTCTCCCATGTCGTTGTGGCAAGTCTTCAGATCGAAACGACGGGATGAAGAGATGATGGAATGTTTGACAAAAAAACACAAATAAGAACAGACCCGAATGCTCTCCCGCACCATGTTCGTCTTGTAGCCGTTGAGATCGATTTCAAGACGGTCAATCTGTTGTTGGGCCTTGCGATCGGTTTCTTCGGCCCACTTCGCATCAAAAATGCCCAGGGGTCCCAGTGCATCGCCTGCCATTTTACACGCCTGTGCGTAGGCGGCAGTGTTGAAGCCTTGCTTCAGTTCGGTGATTGCGAGACGCAAGGCATCAATTTTGAGATTGGGGAACCAATCGGCGATATTCAGCAGCCTGGCAATACGAGTATTCCCCGAATATTGTGAAATGTAAGCTTCCATGTCAAAAGCCGCAGGAGCGGAATCACCTGATGATGCGGTGGCCGTGGGCACCGGAGATGATTGAGGTGCTGGCTGAGCAGCCTGCTTCGCAGCAGCGACGACACCAGCAGCAGTGGTTGGGGCCGCGGGTTTGGCCTGCATCTCTGATTTCACTCTCGGGAGGATAACCACAAACCCAAGAAAACTGCGGGTTAACCCACGTCTCTAGTCTCTAGTCTCAGTTCGTTTTTTGTTTTGTTTTTGCGCCCACACGCGGGATGGGCGTGGTTTCCCTTTCCCAGTACATTCTCATCTTGGCATTAACAGCCTTGCTCTTGGTGGTGTTGGTTTTCGTCATCGCGCGACGAGCATACTTGCGTTTTCAGATGCTCGACCATATCCCCCAGCACAGAGACTCGCTTCTCCGTTGGCAAAATCGCCATGTGTCCCGCACGATGCGAACCACAATTTGGGAACAAATTCACTCCGCAGAGACGACGCTAATATCTCGCCCGCATCCTTTGTGGTTTTATCGTTGGGGATGGATTAGTCTGGCCCACTTTATGCATTCCGTTGAATAACTTTTCTCGTCGTGTAGACGACACCAGTCTTTTGGCAGTCACACCAGACAGCATTTTTGTCCCGCCGAAACCGCGCCATGCGCCGAGGGACTCGATCCAGGAATGCTACGCGGCTTTTGGTCGGCCCTCGTTTCCGGGTGCCGTAGTTTACCAGACTGCCTCTGCTCCTCTCTCTCTCCCGTTCGGCCCTTCCCCCCGTCTCGCCTCCCCCAGTGCGGCATCTCTCGCTGTTGCATCCTGCCCTGCGGAATGTGCCCAGCATGGCCTTCCTCGCACAGAGCCTGAGCGCCCTGCATCGTCTTGATCAGGATCTGCTTCGCGACGGGGTGGCCATCTTCCAAGCGGCCCAGGGCCATCCCACTTCTGGGGCCCGGAGCGGTCCCACTGGGGACGAGGCCACCCGGTTCGGGGAAGTATGGTCCGCCGCCCATCGCCGAGCCCTTGGCCTGCTCCACCGACGTCCCCTTTGCTCCCTTCTATGTCTGCAGCCGGGACATCTCCGTCCAGATCTTCGAGCAGCTCTCGGCTGCCACCCGGCACCCCATGGGGCCATACGGCTCCCCCCAGCGGCGCTCGGTCGTGCCCCCCGGCCTGCCCGCGACCCTCGGCGCATCGATGCGGGCCGAGGAAAGCAGTCAACACGGCGTATTCGCCGACTCCCCGTTGCCCATGCCCCGGCCTCGCCTCCCGCCTGCCTCGGAGCCCCTGGCTACCCCAGCCCCCATCGCCTTCGCTTTGCCGCCGGCGGGCCATGAACCAGCTGCTTTGTCAGACCTGGAGACCGCACTCGCATCGGCGGCTCGGATGACCCCCTCGACGCCCGGTGGGCAAGCCGCCCCATTGTCATTGTTCGTGTCCGCAGCTGATGGAGATTCGACACAGCGCTATCCATCCAATTCGCCGCACATCCAGTCAGCCGACCCCACTGCGGCCTTCCTGCATCCCCAGAGCCCCACGAATCACGCGAATTCTTCAGTCCCTCCCGCACCTGCTCCGTACGATTTGATTGAGCTGCAAGTCCCTTTAGCCACCCCCTCCTCCTCACCCGCCCCATCGGTTCAGTCCGTAAACGGACCTCCGTCTCCTTCTATACCACCGGTGACCTGATACCACAGCCGACGTCTTTTTTTGCCATTCTCAGGCACCTCTCGCAGAAGCAATGGTCCTTCGCTGAGCGAGCGGAGGCTCACGCGTGCGCGCACAAGGAGACCTTCCCGAGTTCTGTTCGCCTCAACCCCAAAGTGGAGTCTGGCAACGCACTGGTTTCCTTATGATCTGCCAGACGGGGCATCGCCTCGGGGTTTCATGGGCGAATCAACTGCGACGCCGTATGGTCAACAGTGGGCGTGGGCATGGCGGCGCAAACCTGATTGCAACTTGGTTTTGTCGAACCCGGTCACTTCGTGGTGCAGCCGCTGGATCTCTGGATCGGGGACCGGTTCCACGGCTAATTTAAGGAACGAGATCACATGAGGGTGTTGTGTGGAAGGGTTGTCGAAGGTGACTTTTCGAGACATGTCGAAGTTGTTCGTGAGAAAATCCGGTGATTTCCTTGATCTTCTCGGGGGGCATGGGGGCCGGGGGAGGTTGCTCGGCCATCGTGGAAAATTGCCGGATGGTTGCGCTTGACCCGGCGGACTCTACCACAGAGCTCTCTCCCGACCTCAGGTTCCGTTTTTCCCAGCCGTGTCCTTCGCCCTGTCATATTTTTCGTTTGTATTTTCATAAACATCAGACATGGACGGAGATATTGCTGAGAGGCACTCTTTCCCGCAAGAGGAAGAGAAGATTCTCAGTTATTGGAAGGAAATTGATGCTTTCAAGGAATCTCTGCGGCTTTCCGAAGGCAAACCTGAATACAGCTTTTATGATGGTCTGTTTTTGGTCCGGCGACCAGTCGCTTCGATTGTTTTGACTTTTCGGCAGGCCCTCCCTTTGCCACCGGGCTTCCCCACTACGGCCATATTCTTGCCGGTACCATTAAGGTCAATGGCGTCCTCCTAATTCCAGCCTCTCTCATCCCCTGCAATAGGATGTGGTCACCCGTTATTTCCACATGTGCGGCCATCACATCGTCCGCCGTTTCGGCTGGGATACTCATGGCCTCCCCGTCGAATACGAGATTGATCAACATCTTAAGATCAAGGTTTGACACCTTTTTGACCTGGTTCACCGGTATATGACAAGTCCAGTCCCGCTCTGATGTGACCGGTCCTGGCGGTATTGGTATCGCCGCTTACAACGCAGAGTGCCGCAAAATCGTTATGCGCTACGCCAACGAATGGTCTGCACTGGCGCGCGATCTCTTACGAAAATTATGTGCTCGGTAGGCGCCACGTCGTGGAGCGCATGGGTCGCTGGATCGATTTCGACAACGACTACAAGACCCTCCAGCCCACTTATATGGAGAGCGTTTGGTGGGTTTTCCGGCAACTCTTCGACCAGGGTCTTGTCTACCGGGGTGTCAAGGTCATGCCCTTCTCGACGGCCACCCAGACCCCTCTGTCCAACTTCGAGGCCGGCCAAAACTACAAGGATGTCCAGGACCCTGCCGTGATCATCAGCTTCCCTCTCGTCGAGGAACCCGAGGCCTCCTTCCTGGCTTGGACCACCACCCCCTGGACCCTTCCCTCCAACCTGGCCCTTTGCGTCAACGCCGAATTCGACTATGTCAAGATCCGCGGTCCGGATTGCTTCCTGCCGTTGTGCTCCTCTCATCTTTCCCTCGGTTTGCGCCTCCAGATGCTTCCTCGGGGAAGGTGTGGGTTCTCGCCGAATCCCGGCTGTCCGAGCTCTACAAGACGCCCCAGGAGTACACCGTCATCAGCAAGTGCAAGGGCGCCGATCTCCGCGGGAAGCGCTACGTCCCCCTGTTCCCTTACTTTGCCCAGGTCTGCTGGCCTTTTCAAAAGGCGAGAGGTGCTGTGCCGCCGCTTGGCCGGTGAATCACACGCGGGGGGACGCGGGGTTCTCTCCTTGGGCGGCCGCAGATGCCCAACGTGCACCAGGTCATCTGCGACAGCTACGTCACCTCGGACAGCGGCACGGGCATCGTCCACTGCGCCCCCTACTTCGGTGAGGACGATAACCGCGTCTGCCTGGCGGGCGGGATCATCCAGAAGGAGGGCCCCATCGTGTGCCCCATCGACGACCGGGGCTGCTTCACGGCCGAGGTCCCCGAGTACCAGGGGCTCTACGTCAAGGACGCCGACAAGGTGATCACCCGCAAGCTGAAGGAGATGGGCCGGCTCGTCCACCAGGGCACCATCACCCATCAGTACCCGTTCTGCTACCGCTCCGAAACGCCCCTCATCTACAAGGCCGTCCCTTCGTGGTTCATCGATGTCCCCAAGGTCAAGGCGCGGGTCTGTACGCACACACCTCCCCTCTCAAGTTGACTCCCCTCCTCGGCCTGCGTAGCTTGTTGCCAACAACGCCGCGACCTACTGGGTGCCCGATTGGGTCAAGGAGAAGCGCTTCCACAACTGGCTGCAGGACGCCCGCGAGTGGGCCGTCTCCCGGAACCGCTTCTGGGGGACGCCCATCCCGCTGTGGGTGAGCTCGGACTTCGAGGAGGTCATCTGCGTGGGCAGCGTGGAGGAGCTCAAGCAGCTCTCCGGCCGCCAGGACGTCACCGACCTGCACCGGGAGAACATCGACCCCATCACCATCCCCTCCCGCAAGGGCAAGGGCGACCTGCACCGGGTGGAGGAGGTCTTCGACTGCTGGTTCGAGAGCGGCTCCATGCCCTACGCCCAGCTGCACTACCCCTTCGAGAACCAGGAGCTCTTCGAGCGCTCCTTCCCGGCCGACTTCATTGCCGAGGGCGTCGACCAGACCCGCGGCTGGTTCTACACCCTCATGGTCCGCGCCCCCGACCCCACCTGCCCCCCGCGGGGTGCTGACTGGTTTTTTCCCCCCGCTTTGCGGCGCAGGTTCTGTCGACTGCCCTCCGCGACAAGCCCGCCTTCAAGAACCTCATCGTCAACGGGCTGGTGCTCGCCTCGGACGGCCGCAAGATGAGCAAGCGCCTCCGCAACTACCCCGACCCACTCAACGTCGTCTCCCAGTACGGCGCCGATGCGCTGCGCCTCTTCCTGATCAACAGCCCCGTCGTCCACGCCGAAAACCTGCGCTTCAAGGAGGAGGGTGTCCAGGCCGTGGTCAAGGAGGTCTTCCTGCCCTGGTACAACGGGTTCCGCTTCTTCCTGCAAAACTCGGCCCGCTTCGCCAAGGAGGTCGGTCCCATCATGCGCGACGCGGCCCTGGCCTACAGCTCCACCAACGCCATGGATCGCTGGGTGCTGGCGGCCAGCTCGTCCCTGCTGCAGTTCGTCCAGACCGAGATGCACGGTCCGCCCGGCGTCTCCCCCCCCCCCCCCCCGGGCCGTCCTGGGCCCCGCCCTCCCTGCCTCCCTGCCCTCTGTCTGGTCCAGTCCGGAGCCTCACGCCGCATGTGCCTCCGCGCAGCGTACCGCCTGTCGACTGTGGTGCCCCGGCTGCTGCGGTTCATCGACGACCTCACCAACTGGTACGTGCGCTTCAACCGCAAGCGCTTGAAGGGCTCCAAGGGCCCCGTCGAGTGGCGCACGGCCCTGTGCACCCTGTACGAGGTGCTCTTCCTGCTGTGCACCCTGATGGCCCCCTTCACGCCCTTCCTGACCGAGTTCATGTACCTCCGCCTGGCCCCATGCAGCCCGAGGGCGAGCGGCTCGCCTCGATCCACTTCTATCCTCAGCAGCAGCCCCGCCCCGTCACGGCCGAGGAGGCACGGTCTGTCCGCGGTGCCCGCCCAAGCCGTCTGCGCGCCCTGGGAGTTCGCCCGCCCGCCCGCCCGCCCGCCCGCCCGCCCGCCCGCCCGCCCGCCCGCCCGCCCGCCCGCCCGCCCGCCCGCCCGCCCGCCCGCCCGCCCGCCCGCCCGCTTGTCACCCATCCTCCCCCACCCCCACCCGGGTGCACCCACCCACAGGAACCAGGAGGCCGTTGAGCGGATGCAGAAGGTCATCCTGCTGGGCCGGTCGATCCGCGAGAAGCATCACGTCTCGCTGAAGAACCCGCTGCGGTCGGTGGTGGTCCTGCACGCCGACCCCAGTTCCGGGCCGACGTGGAGAGCCTGGCGAAGTACATCGAGACCGAGCTCAACGTGCACCAGGTCGAGGTGCGCGATCCGGGCACGGTCATCAAGCGCCGCTGCGAGTGCGACCACGCCAAGCTGGGCCGCCGCCTCCGCAAGGACCTCGGCCGCGTCAAGGATGCCGTCGCCGGTCCGCCCAGCTCACGGCTCCCCGGTGCCCCCCCCCCCCCCCCCCCCCCACCTCCTCCTCCTCCTCCTCCTCCTCCCTGTCGCTGACGGCTCCTTGGTCTGCTCCCGCAGCCTTCACCCCGCCGAGATCGACGCCTTCCAGGCGACCGGCAAGGCCACCGTCTGCGGGTACGAGCTGGCCGGGGACGACATTAAGGTCATCCAGGAGTTCGAGGGCTCCGAGACCGTCAAGCACGCCTCCGAGGACAACGTCTGCCGGCCGACTGCCCCCCCCGCCCCGCCCCGCCTGCCGGCTGGATGCGCAGCCACCAGGCTCACGGACCCTTCCTGTCTTTGGGGCCGCGCAGCTGATTGTGCTGCTCGACATGACCGTCGACCAGCAGCTCCTCGAGGAGGGCTTCGCCCGGTCGCTCATCAACCGGGTGCAGAAGCTCCGCAAGCGGGCCGCGCTGCTGGTCGAGGACGAGATCGAGGTGTACGTCTCCTTCGAGGTGCCCCCCAAGCCCAGCCTCGATCCCACCCACTCTGCCGCCCCCGCGGGTGCCGCCCAGGCCAAGGCGGCCGTCCAGCAGGCCGTCGCCAACCGGGCGGCCTTCATCCGGGAGGCCCTGGCCCAGCCGGTGCTGCCCAAGAGCGCCATCCCGGCCGGGGCGGTGGTCCTGGCGCAGGCGGTCGAGGAGGTGGGCGGGGCCGAGGTCGAGATCACCCTCGTCCGGCTGGGCCCTGACTTCCCCGCCCAGACCCCCGAGGGCGTCCGGGCCGTGCTCTCCTCCATGCGCTACCCCATCCTCCGCCAGCAGGCCACCGCCGGTCCGCTTCCTGCCGCCCCCTCCTGCTCCTGCCGCCCCCCTCCTGTTCCTGCCCCCTCCTGCTCGCCTGCCGCGCCGGACTGGGCTCACCCACGTCTGTTCGTGGCCCCCCAGGCCCCATCCGGGTGCGCCTCGACGGGCGCGCGCTGGAGCTGGTCCGCGGGCGGGACTTCTTCCTGAGCACCGCCGAGCGGCTGGCCCTCTAAGCGGACCCTCCCTCCCTCCCCTCCTGTCCAGGCCGGTCTCGATCCCGCTCAGCGAGCCGCCCAATGAATTGCCGATGCTGTCGTCGTTGTTTCTTGCGCGTGGCCCTTCTTCTTGAGGGAGGTTCTTCTTGAGGGAGGGGGCGGGGCTCAGTCGAGGCTCGCTGCCCCCGCTGCCGGGGCCGGGGCCGGGGCCGGGGCCGGGGCCGGGGCCGGGGCCGGGGCCGGGGCGGGGCTGGGGGCGGCGGGCGGCTGGATGAGGCATGTGCGGTTCTTCTGGCAGTAGCAGCAGGCGTACTTGGGCTGGTGGCCCATCAGGAAGGGCACCACCGTGTGGCCTTGGGCTGTCCGCGGGTGGGTGGGCGGGTGGGATGGGCGGTGGGCGATGGCCGCTCACGGGCGGCACGGGGCGGGGGCGGACCTCGGTGGCAGTGAATGGCGCACGAGCTGCAGATCCAGGAGATGTTGCACTGCGCCCCAGTGCGCCCACCCGAGACCATGATGATCTGTGCCCACCCGAGCCCACGACGTGCGCCCACCCGAGACGACGGGCCAGTGGCGGGGGGGTGGGACAGACGGTGGTGCACTTGTAGTAGTCCATGGTCATGCTGGCCCCCTGCTCGGGTCGGGCGGCCCAACCCATGCCCCGCCGGTTGGCGGCACAGGGCGCCGGGTGGACGCGAGGGGAGGCCCGCACAGGCGGTGGGAGGGCGGCGTGCGGTGAGATAAGGGCAGCGCCTCCTCCTCCTCCTCCTCCTCCTCCTCCTCCTCCTCCTCCTCCTCCTCCTCCTCCTCCTCCTCTCCTCACGCCCCTGTGGGGGCGCGTCCCAACGGGCGACCTTGCGGAAGATCTGGGCGAAGCAGGGCAGGGGCACGTCGGGGGGCGGGGGGCTTCCCGGCAGCGGCGGCACGGGCACCGTGGGGGGCGGCTCGACCATGGAGGGGTCCTCGGGCCCCAGCGGACCCGCCCTGCAGGCATGGGCATGGGCACGGGCACGGGCATGGGCATGGGCATGCCCCCAGCCCAACCCCGGGTGCCCCGTCAGCGACCCCACAAGGGGCGGGGCGGGGCGGGGGTCAGCGGTCGGCAGGGGGCGGACCCTGTGGGGGCGGTCTCGATGGCCCCGTGAGGGAGATGGTCGCAGGCCCGGCGATCCCGTAGGCCCCCAGGGGCCGGTGCAGGTCGGACAGCAGGACGGCCCCCTCGGGGCTGCTCAACCCGCCCCGGCCCCGGCCAGCCAGGGGTCGGAGACGGAAACGGTAAGGGGGGACCATCCTGGCCCTGGGCTCCTGTTTGTCTGGTGGGGGCGGTGGGTGGGGAGGCCACTGGGGGGGGGGGGGAGCGCCGACCGGTCCCAGGTGAAGATGTTCTGCGGGCCCCAGCGGGCCACCCGGCGGCCCTGGCGGGCGACGAGCCCCGCGCTGACCAGCCCCGCAGGCGCCACACGGGCATGGCCCCGGGCACCGCAGGCCTCCAGCCGGATCCCGCTCACCAGCAACTGCCCCCGCACAGTGCCCATGCCCACAGCGGGTCCCCAATGAGCAATCGCCGATGGCCAACAGGACCAGGGGGCGCCGGGGGTGGGGGGGTGGGGGTGGGGGGGGGGGCAGGCGGACCACGACCGAGACGGGGAACGGCTCTGTCGGCTCCGCCCCGGTGGCGGTGGTGCGAGCGGGCCCCACGGCTGGCACTGCGACGTGCGGGCCGCCGCCCTGGGACGCCTGCTGGCGCTGGAGCTCCTCCAGGGCCGCCTGCGGGACCGGGGGCATGCGAGCGCGGGATGCATGTGGGTCACTCCGGCGTGGGACTCGGCCTCTCGCGTCAAGGGGGATGGAGTGCCAGAGGCCACCAGTGAGCGGACCTTGCGCTGTTCCACGCTGATGATGTGCGCCATCTTATCGAACAGGTAGTTCTTGATGAGTTGATCATCGGTCAAGGCATGAGTGCAAGTGGGGCACGAGTGCCGCAAATTTATCCACTCGCGGATACATTTTGAGCAGTAAGAATGCCCACAGGGAGTGATGTAACAGTCTAGAATGCTTCCGAAACAGATCGGGCACTCTAAGAGGTCACGAAGAGGTCGTGCCGGGATGCGGACGTCCATTTGGGCCAATCGCTCTGAATCCGCACGGGTGATAGGCACCGCAGCCAGACTCGGAGCAGGCGGGCCCTCGCGTGGCTGTTGGGGTAACATGTTGGCTGGTGCCCGGGTTCGGCAACCATCGATGTCGTCCATTTTCCATTGAACCACCACTACCACTCATTACTCCCACTCTTCCTTTCACCTCCCGCGGCCGAAACGCCCGATGGCCTCAGATGCCACCCTAAGATGCCACCCGCCCCGCCCATAGCCCTGCCGTCGGACTCCGGGCGACCACCAACCAACGACCACCAACCAACGACCTCAATCCTGCCGCCCCGCGCCCCGCGCCCCCCGCGCCCCGCGCCCCGCGCCCCCCGCCCTCATCTCCGACCAGCAGAAATCTCGTTCATCTCGGTCGAGGGGAAACAGACCAACACCTTCAGTGTCGAGAGAGCTTGAATGTGGAGCGAGTTTCTCAGATCTGCCGAAACGATGTCCCTGCCATCCTATGCATCATCGAAGAGATCCCACCGACGAGCATGGCCCGGGATACTTGCATTCGCATTCATTTGCATACATATGTTTCGTTCACTCAGAGGAGCAGAAAAACGAACTGTTCCCCAACAAAAGTGCCACGCAGGACGCACTCCGAAGAGAAAGGACGAGCCTCATAACCCGGCACGGTTGAATACCCCTTCGCGCTATTTTTCAACAACGATGGGTTTGTGCTTTTTCTTACTTTCGAAACCTTTTTGCTCATTTGCGCCCGGGTGATCGTATTCTACTCCGTCTCGGATTACGTTTCTTCATTATGACTATCGCCATGTTGTCCTAAAGCCCGCCTCAGAATCCAGGAGATCCGTAAGATGAAGAAGGAGCAGCTCGAGAAGCAGCTCGAGGAGCTGAAGAAGGAGCTCACTGGTCTCCGCGTTGCCCAGGTTACCGGTGGCAACCCCAGCAAGCTGTCCAAGATGTCTGTTTAGCATGACACCAGATGTTCACGTCCTCCTTCCACTCAGCAACGTTGTGCGCAAGTCTATTGCCCGCGTTCTGACTGTCATGAACCAGACTCGCGCTGCGTCCGTGCGCCAGTTCTTCCATGGTCTGCTCTTCCGTTCTGTGTCCTGCCTGATCCTATCTTGATATCCAGGCAAGAAGTTCCAGCCTCTTGATCTCCGCACTAAGAAGACCCGCGCCATGCGCCGCGCTCTTACCTTCGAGCAGGAGCACCTCATGACTCTTCGCCAGAAGAAGCACGAGGTTAAGGTTCCCAAGTTCGCTGTTCGTCCTCAGTAAGCACATGTTCTCGAGCAATCCAGTGAGGCGCCATCCAATTCGTTTACCATTCCTGTTCCGGGTTTTTCGAGCGCCCTCCCCAATGTCAAAACGCTTGAAAAAAGTTGCAAAAAAACAACCTCATGTTTCAGTGAGTGCTTACGAGTCGAGATGAAGAGGGATTGGTTGGACCGGGCTCGGCCCCAGAAGAGCCGACGACCCCAGTGGACCCATCGGGCTTTGGAGGGATGATGGGGATGTGGGCGGGGTGACGGAAGGGATGGGGGTGGCCATGATGGCAGCCTGGTCGGTGTCCAGGTAGGCCCGGTCGGCGCCCGACTGGAAGCGGGTCATGTGCACGTTGTACGCATCGGCCGGGACGGTCGGGTAGGCCACCCGGCGCTGAGGGGTCCGCTGCGGGATGCTCTTCCCCGCCTTTTCGTACGCCTCTGCGAGTTCCTCGTATCTGCCGGTCGTGACGAGGCGATGAGGGGAGAAGGGAGGCGAGCGCCGAGGGGAAGAAGGAGCGGAGGGAGAGGGACAGACTTGCACTTATCCTTGTAGGCAAGATCCGTTATGGGGCGACCGCCGTACGCGGCGATGACCGCGCGCACGTTGCGGGCGTACAGGCGCGGGTCCAACCGCTCGGCTATGGGAAGGGGAAGCCGTGATCGGAGCCGAGCGACCACCGTGGGGAGACAGACCCTCGGAGGGGTGGTAGACGGGCAGGTAGGCGATCTCCATCTGGTTGAAGACCTGGCAGAGGAGCCCCAGCATGTTGAAGGCGCCGTGCATGGTGGACCAGCTCGGGTCGAAGCTCCAGTACGGGTAGCTGGCCGCGCCAGGAGGAGGCGGCACAAGGAGAGGAGAGGAGAGGAGAGGAGAGGAGAGGAGAGAGAGGAGAGAGGAGAGGAGAGAGGAGAGGAGAGAGGAGAGGAGAGAGGAGAGGGTGAGCGGTCCAGAAAGCGCGTGCCCAGCAAACCTGATGACGACCGGCTGGATGGGGCACCCGTTCACAAAGGCGCCAGTGTGGAAATAGGCCCTGGGGAGGAGGTGGGGTGAAAAACCCGAAGGAAGTGAGCCAGCGGCTGGGAATGGTCGGACAGATGGGTCCCGTTGTTGGTAGTACCCTCGGGGAAGATCATCACTGGGGGCCATTCTGTGAGCACATTCGATGAGGAAAAGGTTGGAAATTGAGCTGCGGGGCGCATCACGAACCCGGGTTGGTGACACGCTCCTTGAGGGCATCACTGTTATTGCCCTTGCCCCGGTTGACCACAACACATTGCTGAAAACGAGTGAACCACTTGACCACAGGGGCGCGAGAAATGAAATCCTAGGGATTGCAGGGCGGTTGGTCACGCATCATGGGTGGAACAAACCGCAATCACGAAGGCGGGGCTCCAAACAAACAAAAGGTAGAGGCAATCCATCATAGAGGTGTGGTTAGCGACGAGAACTTTGACGTTCTTGTCTGGTTTCTATCCGAAAAACGTCGGAACAATAATATCTGGTTGGGACGCAGACCCCCTTCGTTTTGACCCAAAGGAACCCATAGATGTAAAGGATAGAACGACCCAGAACCATGCCTACGAATTTGACGAATGCCCGCAAACCGGGGGGCAAGGGCTTGGTCTTGGGTGGAAGGCAAGGACCCAAGATGCAAGCGGCGGCACAGTAAACAAGCCCGTAAAGGATGATGAAAACCAGTCGAATGGGGAAGAGAATGAAGAATAAGATCACCATCTTCACCTTTCCCCAAAAAGATGTCTGTCCCCTTCGGAAGACGTCCACCAGTTGCTGAGGGAATCGGGGCAATTCCACTCCATCAGGGATGCCAGGTACAGCGTCCACGTCCGTCTCAGTCGAAGACTGGGGCGAAGGCGAGGCGAGAAGCGGCATATTCTCGGAAGGGCAGTCTAGTTGAGCAGCCAGCATACCCCGCGGAAGAGCCTTTTTGACAACGGAAAAAGGATTCGTGAAGGGGAGGAAGAAGGGTCAGGGAGAAAATGGGGGAGGGGTGAAAAAAGGAGGAAGATCTAGAGACTTCCTCGAGTCTGCGTTCCGCTGGCCGAAGGAAGGTACCCACCGAGGGCATCGTCCTCGTCGTCGGAGAACTCCTCATCGGCAGGGGCGGAAGCGGGGGGGACGGCCCGCTTTGGCAAGGCGCTCACGGTCGGCTTTGCTGCCGCAGGGCGCTTCCACTCGGGGCTGCCCAGGATGGCGGCCGCGTCCTCGTCGTCCGAGAAGATGCTGTCGTGGCTGTCCGCGGGCGAGCCCGGTCTCTGGGGCTGTTGTGGTTGAGGGGCGGGCTGGGCTGACGTTGCGACCGGGCCCGTGGGGCGAGGATCTTCCATCCTCGGGCGCGGGGCCGGAGACAGGGGGGACGGGGCCGGAGACGGGGAGGGAAACCCGTCCGCGTCGCCCTCGGGCGGCTTGGCAGCGGCAGTGCCGGTGGGGGTGAGGGTGGGCGGCGCCGTCGAACGAGATCCCGACGGGACGAGGGGCGAGAAGGCGTGCTCAAAGTCGTCGTCGTCGTCGTCGCCGGGTGTCATCTGGGGCCCGGGACGGCCCGCTGGAGGCTGGCTGGGCCCGGGGCTCGGGCTGTCCGAGAAACTCTCCTCGTCCAGGTCGCCGGCCCCCAGGCCCAACAGCCTCGTGGCCCTGGCCGTGGCCCTGGCCGTGGGGGTGGCAGCGGCAGGGGCGGCAGCGGCAGGGGCGGCAGCGGCAGCGGCAGGGGCGGCAGCGGCAGCGGCAGGGGCGATGGGAGGAGCAGGGGCAGCACCCCCAAATTCGTCATCTTCGGATCGGATGGGGGCGATGGGAGGAGCAGGGGCGGGCGGGAAGGCACCCTCGAACTCGTCATCCTCGGGTGGGGCCGCTGCAGCAGGGGCGTCCTGAGGGCTGGCCTGGGCGCGGGGCGGCTCGTCCTCGTCGGCCTCGTCGAAGGGACCCAGCGCCCGGCGGGGCAGCGGCAGCCGGCGAGGCAGCGGCAGCGGCTGGTCGGGGGTGGCCGTGGGGGCGAACGAGCCCCATGACTCGCCCTCACCCTCACCCTCACCCTCACCCGGGCTCACGGGGGCAGCTGGCCGGGGAGCAGAGGCCGCATCGGCCGGCGGGGCCACGGGGGTGGAGGCGTCAGGCGTCGGTTCCGGGGCTGCCTGGCCGGAAACATGGGGCCCCGCGGGCGGCGTTTCGCCGGGCTGCCCATCCTCGCCCTGGCCCTGGCCCTGGCCCTGGCCCTGGCCCTGGCCCTGGCCCTGGCCCTGGCCCTGGCCCTGGCCCTGGCCCTGGCCCTGGGGGAGGCCCAGGATGGGGAACATCACCCGGGGGCTGGCCGTGTTGTCGCCGGGCGAGAAGCTGTAGCTGAAGGTGCGGCTGAACTCCTGGTCGGCCGAGGAGCCGAGACCCTCGGCCTGCTGGCGGGGCGAGGCACCCGGGCGCTGCGGTGACAGCCGTGGTAGGGGGGATATGGGTGCCGCAGGCTGCGGGGGGGGCGTCGGCAGGGTGGGTTGCTGCGGGGGCGATGCAGGCTGTTGCAGGGGTGATGCAGGTTGCCGCTGCTGTTGCAGGGGTGAGGCAGGCTGCTGCTGCTGCTGCTGCTGCTGCTGCAGGGGTGATGCAGGCTGTTGCAGGGGTGATTGCAGGGGTGATGCAGGCTGCTGCAGGGGCGATGCAGGCTGCTGCTGCTGGGGTGATGCAGGCTGCTGCTGCTGGGGTGATGCAGGCTGCTGCCGGGGTGATGCCGGCTGCTGCAGGGGTGATGCAGGCTGCTGCTGTTGCTGCTGCAGGGGCGATGCAGGCTGCTGCTGTTGTTGTTGCAGGGGCGATGCAGGCTGCTGCAGGGGCGATGCAGGCTGCTGCAGGGGCGATGCAGGCTGCTGCAGGGGCGATGCAGGCTGCTGCAGGGGCGATGCAGGCTGCTGCAGGGGCGATGCAGGCTGCTGCAGGGGCGATGCAGGCTGCTGCATGGGCGAGCCAGGCTGCTGCAGGGGCGATGCAGGCTGCTGCTGTTGTTGTTGCAGGGGCGATGCAGGCTGCTGCAGGGGCGATGCAGACTGCTGCAGGGGCGATGCAGACTGCTGCAGGGGTGAGGCAGGCTGCTGCAGGGGCGATGCAGGCTGCTGCAGGGGCGATGCAGGCTGCTGCAGGGGCGATGCAGGCTGCTGCAGGGGCGATGCAGACTGCTGCAGGGGTGAGGCAGGCTGCTGCTGCTGCTGCTGCAGGGGTGATGCAGGCTGCTGCAGGGGCGGTGCAGGCTGCTGCAGAGGCGATGCAGGCTGCTGCAGAGGCGATGCAGGCTGCTGCAGGGGTGATGCAGGCTGCTGCTGTTGCTGCTGCAGGGGTGATGCAGGCTGATGCAGGGGCGATGCAGGCTGATGCAGGGGTGAGGCAGGCTGCTGCTGTTGTTGTTGCAGGGGCGATGCAGGCTGCTGCAGGGGCGATGCAGGCTGCTGCAGGGGTGATGCAGGCTGCTGCAGGGGTGATGCAGGCTGCTGCAGGGGCGATGCAGGCTGCTGCTGTTGCTGCTGCAAGGGCGATGCAGGCTGCTGCAGGGGCGATGCAGGCTGCTGCATGGGCGAGCCAGGCTGCTGCAGGGGCGATGCAGGCTGCTGCTGTTGTTGTTGCAGGGGCGATGCAGGCTGCTGCAGGGGTGATGCAGGCTGCCGCTGCTGCTGCTGCAGGGGTGATGCAGGCTGTTGCAGGGGCGATGCAGGCTGTTGCAGGGGTGATGCAGGCTGCTGCAGGGGCGATGCAGGCTGTTGCAGGGGTGATGCAGGCTGTTGCAGGGGTGATGCAGGCTGCTGCAGGGGTGAGGCAGGCTGCTGCTGTTGCTGCTGCAGGGGTGATGCAGACTGCTGTTGGGATGATGCAGGCTGCTGCAGGGGCGAAAGGGGCGATGCAGGCTGCTGCTGCATGGGCGAGCCAGGCTGCTGCAGCGACGCTGCGACGGGGCCGGCAGCCTGGGGGCGAATCTCAGCACCCTCGTCCTCCGGAGGGCGGGCCTCCTCATCCACCGTGCAGGCCTCGTCCAGGCCCGGGGCCTCGTCCAGTCCCGGGGCGCCGCCCATCGGGGCCGAGGGGCTGCCATGGGGGCCGCTCATTTGGGTGGGCTCCCCGACCCGGGGCCTCGGCCTCGGCCAGCTGGCGGCGTCCCCTTCGTCTTCGCCTTCCCCTTCGTTGGGTGGGCTGGGGGGGGCCGGGGACAACAGGGGCCCGCCGGGCGCAGGAGGGACCGCCCCGCCGCCGCCGGAGATGCCGGGCGTCGCCGGGAGGAGCGCAGGCTCCGGGGGGGCGGCCGGGCTCACCCTCGGGCGAGCGCTCAGGGGCCGGGGGCGGAGGGCGGGCAGGTCGGCCTCGGCCTCGTCCACCCAGATGGAGACCGAGCCCGTCCCGCTGGTGGCCCCCGTCTGGTCGAGGGCCCCCGTCTGGTCGAGGGCCCCCGTCTGGTCGAGCTGGTCGAGGGCCCCCGTCTGGTCGCCCTGGCCGGGCGGCTGGTCGAAGGAGGACGAGGGCCACCCGTCGGCTGCGGCCTCGCTCCCCGCGGGGGCGGGGCGGCTCCCATCATCGCCGGGCCCGAGGAGCGCATCGGGTCCCTCCGGGGGCGCCATGGGGCCCTCCAGGAAGGCCGCGGGCCCGGCCGTCTCCTCCCCCTGCACGGGCACGGGCCCCTGCTCGGGCATCGTCTCCTCCCCCTGCTCGGGCATGGGCCCCCAGTTGGGGTCGACGTGGAGCACTTGGGACTGGGGCTGGGGCTGGGGCTGGGGCTGGGGCTGGGGCTGGGGCGGGGGCGGGGGCGGGGGGCTGGCGAGGGTCCGAGGCGGGGAGCTGGCGGGGCCCGGGCTGGCCGGGGGGATGAAGAGCTCCCCCAGCAGCTCGGTGGCGCTGGCCTCGCGGGAGGCCTCGCTGGGCCCCTCGCCATCCGCGCCCTCCTCGCCCCCCGGCGGCTGCGGCTGCCCCCCCGCGCCCGGCCGGCCTGACTCGCCCGGGGCCGAGCCGAGGGGCGGGGCCGCCGGCTGGGCAGGGGGCGTCCGGGGCATGTCGAAGGGCTCCCCCTCGCCCGCCTCCTCCTCGCCGCCCTCCCCCGGGGCCGAGGAGCCCGATGGCCCCCCGGCATCGGCGCCTTCCCGATCGGCCACCGCGGCACGGGCCGCCGTCCCCTCAGCCACCCCGGCCCCCAATCTCGACGCCAATGCCGACGTCGCTGCGTCTGCGTCTGCTTCGTGCACACGCGGCGGCTCCATCGCCGCGCCCTCAGCCGCCTCCTCCGCCTCCACCTCCTCCTCCTCCTCCAGGGCCTCCTCCAGGGCCTCCTCCAGGGCCTCCTTTCTGGGGCTCCCTGCGGGCGCCGAGAGCAGCCGAAGCGGAGGCCCCTGGGGGGTGGGGGCCGCCTCGCCCTCGGGCGCCGCGACGGCCGGGCCGGCGGGGGCTGTCAGGAGGGGCGAGATCAGGGCCGGCCCGGGGGCGGGCGGCGGCATCACCGACAGGGCCGCCACCGCAGGGCCGGCAGGCAGCAGCGCAGCCTCGGCTGCCTCGGCGGCCTCGGCGGCCTCGGCGGCCTCGCCAGGCCCCAGGGGGCGGGGGCTCGGGCTGCCGGGGCTCTGGGGGGTCTCCTCGGCCAGGGCCGGGGCGGGCGGGGGGCCGGGGGGCCGCGGCCGGATGGGGGAGAGGGACTCGTCCAGGATGGAGCTGAGCCCCGAGAGCAGCGACAGCGACACCGAGGCCGAGGGCGAGGACGGCGTCCCCGGGGGGCCCCCGTGCCGCCCCCGTCCGTCGCGGGCTGGGTTGAGGGCGCTCAGGGCGCGCGGGCCCGGGGCCTCCCCGAGGGGCGACAGCTCGGGCAGCGGGGACCCCTGCCCGCGTCGGGTGGGCCGTGGGGGGTCGGGGCGATCAGGGGCAGGGACAGGCCGGGTGTGAGCACGGGGCACGAGGGACTGCCGGGGCGAGGGGGCGAGGGGCGAGGGGGCGAGGGGCGAGGGCGAGGGGCGAGGGGCGAGGGGCGAGGGGCGAGGGGCGAGGGGCGAGGGGCGAGGGGGCGAGGGGCGAGGGCGAGGGGCGAGGGGGGGGCGAGGGGCGAGGGGGCGAGGGGCGAGGGGCGGACCGAGGGAGAGCGAGCATCCGTCGGGCGTGCGGGGCGTGCCGTCGCTCGGGGCGCCCCTGAGGCCGCCAGGCAGGAGCGGCGGCGGGCCCATGGCGGCGGGCCGATCGGGGTGGCCGGGGCCGGGGCCGGGGCCGGGGCCGGGGCACCGGGGGTCGGGCTGCAGGGCCGGGCAGCCCCATGAGCCTCGGCGAAGGGCCCCGGGCGGCTGGTCGGGGGCGAGGAGCCGGGCCCCTCCACGGGGGCCGCCGGGGGCGCCCCAGCAGCAGCAGCGGCGGCGGCGGCGGCCTCGGGGGAGTCACAGGCGGCGGGGCCGGCGAGGCCACTGACGTCGAGCTGGTCGGGCGCCCCGGGAGACACAGCGGCCCGTGGGGCGGCCGCCCCCTCCCCGTCCTGGGCGGCGGTTGATGCTGCCTCTGCATCCTGTGGGTGCCGCCGCCGCCGCTGCTGCCGCTGCCGGGCAGGAGGGGCGACGCGCTGGGCCTCGGGGCCGCCACCGTCACGCTGCTCATCCGCGTCCCCATCCGCGTCCCCATCCGCGTCCCCATCCGCGTCCCCATCCGCGTCCCCATCCGCGTCCCCATCCGCGTCCCGACCCGGGTGACGGGTGGGAGCGAGGACCACCACCAGCTCCCGGAGGCGCCCCTCGAGGGCCCCCAGGGCCGCAGCCTGCTGGGCGGGGAGCGCCCCCACGGCCGCCTCGGCACGGGCCACCCGATCCCTCAGGGCGGCTACCGCCTCTTCGCCCGCCCGCCGGCCAGCCGCCTCGAGGGCCCCGCGGTCCTCCTGCCAGGCCAGAGGGTCGGAGGGTCGGAGGGTCGGAGGGGGGTCAGCGACCGGATTTCGGGGACCACCCGCGACCCGCATGCCAACGGTCCGGCGGGGCGAGGGGGCGGGGAGGAGGGCGGCGGGGGCGGACCATGGCCCCGGCGAGGGAGCCGACGCGCAGCTCGATGGGGGCCGTAGCCGTGGCGATGGCGGCCTCGGTCCTGGCGGGGGCCGCCTCCTGGGCCGCCTCGAGGGCCGCCAGCCGGCCGACGATGGGCCTCAGGGCAGCCTCCAGGGCGGCCGCGGCGGGGCGGTCCTCATCGGCCGGACGGTGGGCCCGGGCCCGGGCCTCCTCCAGCTGGCGGGCCACCTCGGCGCGGAGCTCCCCCAGGCGGCCCTCCAGCTCGGCCCGGGCAGCCTCCGCCTCCGCCAGGGCGGCGCCATGGCGGCGCTGCTCCTCTTGGGCGGCCCGCTGCCGCTGCGCCACTTCCTCCTCCTGCTGGCGCTGCTGCTGCTGCTGCTGCTGCTGCTGCTGCTGCTGCTGCTGCTGCTGCTGCTGCTGCTGCTGCTGCAGGGCGGCTGCGAGGCCCTCGACCCGGGCGGCGCTGGCAGCCCCCTGGTCAGCGAGGGCCTGTTCGACCCCCGCCAGGCGGGCCTTCATGGCCTCCTCGACACCGGTCACGCGGGCCCCCAGCGCCTGCCCCACCCCAGCCATGCGGTCGCCCACAGCCTCCTCGATGCGGTCGCCCAGGGCCTGCTCCACCCCGGCGATGCGGTCGCCCAGGGCCTGCTCCACCCCGGCGATGCGGGATCCCACAGCCTCCTCGACCCCGGCGATGCGGGATCCTATGGCCTGCTCCACCCCGGTGATGCGGGCCTGCAGGGCCCCGTGGGCCTGGTCCGCCCGGGCGGGCAGGTCGGCGAGGGGGGCGAGGGAGCCCTCGAGGGCCCCCAGGCGGCCCCGCACCGCGGCGACGGCGTCCCGGGCGGCGGTCGAGCCCTGAGCGGCCTCCTGGACCCGCCCCGGCAGGGCGGCCAGCCCCAGCCCCTCCAAGGCCTCCAGCCGGCCATCCAGGGCCTCCAGCCGGCCATCCAGCCGGGCACCCACCGCCGCCGCCGCAGCCTCCGGGGCGGGCGGGGCCTCCCCCTCGGGCGGTAGCCGCAGCTGCAACTGGGCGACCTCTGCGCAGCCCCATGCCGGCCAGCACAGTGCAGTTCAGCCAACGCGGTAACCGGTGCGTGCGTCGTCTGAGGGAGGGGAGAGGGAGGGAGGGGAGGGAGGGAGGGAGGGGAGGGGAGGGAGGGGGAGGGAGAGGAGAGGGAGGGAGAGGAGAGGGAGAGGGAGAGGGAGGGGAGGAGGGGAGGGCTGACGGACGGTGGGCGATGGCCTCCAGCTGGGCCCCGAAGGCCGCTCGAAGCCGCCCCTCGGCCGCCTCCACCTGCATGCCACGAGCCCAGGCCCCCGTCAGAGCGCCGCCCCGTGGATCAGAAGGGAAGCCCAGAAGGGAAGCCCAGAAGGGAAGCCCAGAAGGGGAGCCCAGAAGGGGAGCCCAGAAGGGAAGCCCAGAAGGGGAGAGGGTGCATCGGTCCAGGCCGGGGCAGCCGGGACGGTGGGGGCGGGAAAGGCGCAGGCGGGGCGGGGGTGCGTGGCGGGGTGCGTGACGGGGGGTCGGGCGTGAGGGGGCGCGTCAGGCGTGCCGGGGGGCCAGGCGGGGGGCCAGGCGGCGGGGCGGGTGCGGGAGCAGACGGCGGCAGCGATGTGGCGGCCGAAGTCATCGGGGGGCGCCACTCGGGGGGCCGGGGCGCCGCACCGGCTGGCCGACCGTGGGGCGGGGGCCTCTTTGGGCGAGGGGACGGCCGCCTGGTCGCCGTCTCCTTCCCCCGCGCCGGCCGGGCCCTCGGAGGGGGCGGGCGCGGCCTGGGGGGCGGCGGCCTCGAGACGGGCCGCCAGGGCGTCCAGCCTTGCCCCCATCGCGACCAACTCCTCCTCCCGGCCGGCCGGGGCAGGGCTCACAGGAGCGGCCGTGAGTGCAGCCAGCTGGGCGCGGAGCTGCTCCACCAGGGCCGCCTGCTGGGTCACAGCCGCCTCGAGGCGCCCCTGCCCCTCGGCCAGCCCCTCCCCGCTGTGCTGCGCCTGGGGGACCCGCCCAGACACAGCCAGACACCAGGGCAAGCAGCGGCGGTCAGACTCGTAGGACGAGGACGCGGCAGGGGGCGGGGGACGGGGGGCGGGTGCGGGGCGGGTGTGCGGACCCTGGCGAGCTTGGCGGCCTTCGCCTTGAGGGCCTCCACGTCTCGCTGCAGGCTGCCCACGGCCGCCCCGCCGGCCTGCTGGTGTGAGTCGGCCTGCTGGCGGTACTCGTCCAGCCGGGCCGTCAGGGCGCCCAGCTTGGCCTGTACATCCCCGTCGGCCTGCCCGCCCGCCCGCCCGCCCGCCCGCCGGCCGGCCATCAGAGAGCAGATCGATCGGTGGGTGCGCCGCCCATGGGGCCGCACCGGCAGCAGCGGTGGCGGGTGGGGAGGGTGGAAGGGGACCGGCAGCCAGGAACGGACCGAGACGGGGGGCTGGTGGGACGGGGCCCTGGCGAGGGCGGCCACCTCGAGGGCGAGGCTGCCCAGCTGGGCCCTGGCCCGCTCGAGGCCCTCGCCCAGCTGGCGCTGGTCCTGCTGCAAACTTGCAACCTGCGCCGACGCCCGCCCATCGAGGCGTGACACGATCAGGGCAGCGAGCAACCACCCGAAGGGTGGGCAGGGGCAGGGGCAGGGGCAGGGGCAGGGGCAGGGGCAGGGGCAGGGGCAGGGGCAGGGGCAGGGGCAGGGGCAGGGGCAGGGGCAGGGGCAGGGGCAGGGGCAGGGGGGCAGGGGCAGGGGCAGGGGGGGCAGGGCAGGGGCAGGGGATGGTGGACGGACTGGCCCCTGGGCCCCCAGCGCACCCAGGGCGCATGCCAAGCCGCCGATGAGGCGGACAGGACGGCACAAAACTGGCAACAGGAGGGAAACGGAACGGGGGAAACGGGGGCGGACGAGTGAATGGATGGGAGAGGGAATGGACCTGCATCTGGCGGATGGCGCCCTGGGTGCGCTGGGCGGCCGCCCTGAGGGCCACCAGGTCCTCCTGCATGGCCGCCAGGACGCCCTCCCGCTCGCCCTCGCGCCGCTGCACCGACATGAGGCCCTCGCGCAGGCCCTGGACCTCCTCCCGGATGGCGCCCAGCCGCTGGGCCCGGTCCTGGGTCAGGGCGTCCAGCTGGGAGGCGGCCCGGTCGAGGGCGGCGGCCAGCTGGGCGTGGCGGTCGGCCAGGTCCTGCTGCAGGGAGCCCAGGCGCCTCTGCTCGTCGGCCTGCTTGGCCTGCGCCCGCCGGGCCTCCTCGGCCTGCTGGGCCACCTGGGCGCCCTCCTCCTGCACGGACGCCCACCCGGGCCCAGGGACCCGCCCCATCGTCAGCGGGCGGCGGCTGGCGGCCTGCTTCGCGTGGGCGCCCTTTGCCATTCGCCCTTTGTCCTTTGCCCTTTGCCCTTTGCTCTTTGTTCTTCGCTCTTCGCTCTTCGCTCGCTCTTCGCTCTTCGCTCTTCGCTCTTCGCTCTTCGCCCTTCATGGGCATTCGGCGGTGACCTTGGGGCGGGTGGCCGGCCGAGGGGCGTGTGCGGAACGGACCTTGAGCTGGCGGAGCTGCGTGGCGGTGGCGGCGTCGCGTCGCCGCTGGTCGGTCACCAGTGCGGCCAGCTCCTGTTGCTGGCGGCCTTGGGCCCGCCACTCGGCCACCTCCCGCTGCAGGGCGGTGCACAGGGCAGCCACCTCGCCGATCCGGTCGCCCTGCCGCTGCTCCAGCAGACTCAGATCTGCGGCGAGCTGGTCCATCTGCTTTCGTACACTGATGCGGGGCAGGGTGCGGGGCAGGGTGCGGGACAGGGTGCGGGACAGGGTGCGGGGCAGGGTGCGTACGCGGAGGTCGGTCAGAAGGTCAAAATGAGGAGAACAGGCCTCAACAGATTGAAATCGAGCTGCCGTGCGGTTTGGTCCTTGATTCTCTTGATTTCATCTCGAAATTGAAGAGACTGCTGCGAATGGACAGCCCGAGACTGCAACTCGTGAGTTGATGCGAGATATCTAGGGGGAGATGAGGGCGAAGTCGCAGGTCTTTCGTACTCGAGGGGCGTAGGATAAAGCTGCGTAACTGAAGGTTGATTTGGAGGTAACCTGAATGAGGCCGGAGCTTGCAAGAGGGGTGGGGAAAGTTCAGGAAAGCGCTGGCGTTGTTCGAAAGGGGGCGATGAGGATTGAAGAGAAGAGAGATTCTCGGAGATCTGTGCAACTGAAGAAGCGATCCGCTCTCTCCAGCTGCCCCGGTCGGCCATCGATTCACCGGAAGAAATTCAAAAAAAAAAAACGCGTTTAGTCAATCCGGCCCTTGAACATACCGATCCATCCGCCCGCTTTGAAATCTAAATGGTTTTGTTTCTGGGCGACTGGTCGGACTGGTCAATAGTTCAAATCTGATTTGTTACTAGCAAGTACAATTTGAATTTTGGAATTTGCCTTCTAGAAGAAAAATGTTATGATGGCTTATATGTCGCCCCAACTTTCTCATGCTCTCGAAAAGAAAATTGGGGCATCTGTTGTCCGTATTTTATCTAACCTTCTCATAGAAGAACCCAGCAAGCCAAAAACGAATGGCGAAGGCAACACCACACCACACAATATGCATTGCAGTAAGCAAATGGAGCAGCTGCTTCTCGGTCATCGGGCCAAAGAGCCAGAGGGTGAAATTGATCAAGTTGAGGTTCTTTGTGGCCTCCAACTTGCCCGTTTCCTCGTTGAGCCTGCGGGATCAGGGACAGTCAGCCAAAGGACACGACCAAACACAGACTTGGGCAGGCGGTGCCGGGGGCATGTGCGGAATTCCACGGGGACGATCCCATGCAAGAAGCGGGGCAGCCCCAGGAGCTGGGGCAGGGACAGCAGGAAGTTGAGGATCTGCGGGGCCATGAAGAGCATCACCGTCTGCCCGCCCCAACGGGTGATCCACCCACCACCGACGTCACCCCACCGAAAGATCGGAGGGAGAGACATGAGAAGATTTCGAAAGGAACGTGGCAGGATCGTCGAAGGGCCCAAGGGCGGACCTTGGTGATGTGGGCCAAGCTGGCGACGGCCCCGATGGTCATACCGGCCATGTAGGTGAACGAGTCCCCGACAAAGACCCGAGAGGGGAACCTACATCCCTCGGCCGGTCGGCACGCCCCCCACAACAGCACGCCGCCATGGAATCCTTGGTGAGCCAATGCCGGGCGGCATTCGTCTGAGCTGTGCTGAGGGGCATGGGTGGGCGGAGGGGTAGGGAGCGGCAAACGGGGCGGACTTGTTGTAGTGGAAGAGGGCCCCCGAGCAGAAGACGAACGGCACGCACATGAAGAAGGCGAAGCGGTTCTGGGGGACGAAGTTGCCCCGGCAGATCTGGTAGACGGCATGTATGACGATGGACCCGCCCACTACCATCGACTGGCTCACCTCGAGGCCGTTGATCCCCGCGTAGATGTTGATCCCATTCGTGCAAAAGACTGCAAAGGCCCCGACGTAGAGCTTGTAGAAGTACCCTGAGGCGATGATGGACAGTGAGATCAGGGATGAGGCCACCGACCTGGAGGGGGGGGGGAACGTGAATCCGACAGACCGAGCTCGAGGACCTTGCCGAACCAGGGGCGCAGCTGGAAGGGCACCATGACGGCCGTGGGGCCGCCGTAGTAGCAGGCGAGGGGGATGGCCGCCACCAGCGACATGGCGATCTTGCTCCGCCACCGGAACACCAACACGTCGTCTGCAAAGCCCAATAGAAGCATGAAGCAGATCGCAAGGAGCGCTGTGTGGATTTGAGGCATCTACGGCGGCGGATGAACCGGGTGACGCATGGTCGGAGAGCAGACGTAAGAACGGTCTTGGTTGAAAAGCTCAAAAACGATAATACAAATCAGGAAGCCAGCGCCTACAACAAGTCCCAAGCCCTCCGGACTAGAAAAAATGGATAAGGAGAAGAATCGAGGGCGACCCGGACATCTTCTTTGGGTTGTCCGGATCTCTCTTTTTGTTCCTATGCAAGAAACGCTATAGAAAAATAGAATCGGATAGACAGACAGATCAATTCCACCGAGGCCGCGGGCCAACAGATGCTGGGAGGCAGTCGGGATCATTTTGAGAAGCCCCCAAAATCCACAAATAGAGATAAAAATATTAACAATGAAAGGGTGCGCATAGATCATGGAAAGTGGCTTGTCAAGCCAGTGAAAGGTGAAATCCAGCGTCAACATCGATGGCGTGGTCGGTGGTTGACAGTGTAAAGGGAGACGCCACTGTTTCCTGGCCTGTCAATTTGACCAGTTGCAGCAGATGCAGACCCGGAGCCGTGACCCACTCGCATACAAGGCAGAGTTCGAGGCCCTCATTGCCTCACAATCCTCTTCTCCTATCTCGGATCTCCCGACGGCTCCCCCTCAATTTTGGCAGACGAAGGATATACAAGGTTCATCGCAACAGATTTAACAAACGAAACCGTTCGACTTTTCAACAGTATGCGCACGGACTCGACCAGCATTTGATTCGGAGCTTGCTCAGGGGAATTTCGACATCATGCATGCGGATCAAACACGTCAGGTGGTCCTCCAGCCGACGCTCGATCTGGCTCTGCGTCCCAAGCTGAAAGAGCAGCATTTCGATTTGGATTGCTGTTTTGGGCAAACCGCCACCAACGACTCGGTCTATCAGCAAGTATGTGCGCCTCTGGTTCCGCTGGCCGTGGGGGGCGGGCACGCGACCCTGATCGCCTACGGGCAGACAGGGACCGGCAAGACCTACACCATGACCGGTTTGTTGGCAAGTGGTCCCCCTCGCCTCGCGCCTCACATCTGCCGGTCTTGTGGCTGCGCCCCGCCGGCCATGGCGGCCAGGGCTGCTCGAGCGCATGGCGGGCGACCTGTTCCGGTGCCTGAGGGCCACCCAGCAGGTTTACGTCAGCGCGGTGGAGCTTCTGGGCGACGATTGCACGTGTCTCCTTTCGCACGGACCCGTCCAGGTCCGGGCGGCACCTGGAAGCCCTGCCCGGCCCGCCTGGGGTGGCGGCTGGTCCCTGCACACCCTCACCGCACTCGCCCGCCCGCTCACGCCCTACAGGTGCGGGAGGATCGCTTTTCGAGGATCCAGCTGGAGGGCGCCCAGACCCAGGTCCGCCCGGGCTGCGGGGCGTGGCCCGCGCGGCCGCTCACCGCCATGCCCCCCCATGCGCCCCCCCATGCGCCCCTCTCGCACTCGCGGGGTCTGTTGGGCCGGTGCGCGGACAGCGGGTCTGCAGCGCGGACGAGTTCCTGCGGCTGACCCTGGGCGCGCTCGCCCACCGCCGCACCGAGGCCACGCAGCGCAACAGCACCTCGTCTCGCTCGCACGCCCTGACCCACATCCTTATCCGCGAGGTCCGCCCCTAGGCGGCGCCCTGCGGGCTGTGCCGTCCACGCCGTGCCGTTCATGCCGCCCGTGGTGTGCCGCCCGTGCTTTGATGCCACGGGAGGCGGGAGGCAGGAGGCGGGACGGGAAGAGCCGTGCCGAGGGGTGGCCCTGGGCTGGCCTCAGCGTTGGCTGGGGCTCTGGTCGGTGCGGGGGTTTCGGGGGGGGCGGCGTGCAGACGGACCCGGCCCTGGTGGCGGCCAACGTGGCGGAGGGGGTGCTGGCCGTGGTCGACCTGGCCGGCAGCGAGCGGACCGGTGACCAGACGGAGCACACACCCCAGCGGATGGCCGAGGCGCGCCTCATCAACACCTCCCTGATGACCCTCAAGGTCCCGACCATGCTCGTCCTGCTCGTCCTGCTCGTCCTGCTCGTCCTGCTCGCCATCCACGCCATCCACGCCTTCATCGGGTGGCGGCGGGTGGCTCCTGTGCTGGGCGGGGGCGGGGCGCGTGGGTGGGCGCAGGACTGCATCAAGGCCCGGGCGGCGGGGGGCCGGGACGGGAGCAAACACCTGCACATCCCCTACCGGGCCAGCAGGCTGACCCTCATCCTGCGCGACGCCTTCGAGCTGGCCGTCCGGAGGCCCGTCAAGGCCCGTCCCGCCCCGGTGGCCCAAGGGGCCCCATCGACGGGGCTGGCGGGGCTGGCGGGGCTGGCGGGGCTGGCGGGGCTGGCGGGGCTGGCGGGGCTGGCGGGGCTGGCGGGGCTGGCGGGGCTGGCGGGGCTGGCGGGGCTGACGAATTCCCATCCCGCACGGTGTGCCTGCCGTCCAGCTGGCTGTGATCGCCTGCGTGAGCCCCCTGGCCACCGACGCTGGTCACAGCATCAACACCCTCCGGTACGCGGGGGCCCTGATGGCGGCCCCCCCGACGGCCGTCCTCGCCCCCGACCCCAACGACCCCGCCGCCTGGAGCAGCCAGGCCGCCCGCAGCTGGCTCCAGGTCCCCCCCCCCCCCCCCCCCCCCCCCCCCCCCCCCCCCCCCCCCCCAACCCGAGGCGGGCCCCGCATGGGATCTTGGGCAGGGCGCCTCACCCGATCACCCGGCGCATGGCTGGCTTCCCCCCACCGCGCGGCAGGGGGCTGGCAAGGGGCGCCTGGACCCGAGTGCGGTCCTGCCCGAGCCCGCCGACAACGGGCGCACCCTGGCCGAGATGCCCGAGCAGACCTTCCTCGCCCGGGCGACCGCCTCGGGGGCGCTGTCCCTGGTCGCGGCAAAGAAGATCTACACGGACCTCTGGGCCCGCGTCGCCGACACCCGCACCCGCCAGCGCAAGCAGATCATGAAGGTCCGCCCCCCTCGCCCAAGCCGGCCCGTGAGCCACCCTTTCGCTCTCCCCCCTACTCTCACCCACCCACGCACCCACCCACGCACACCTACGCACGCACGCACGCACGCACGTGCACACGTGCACACGCACACGCACACGATCAGTCCCTTTGCTCCACACACACGCACACCCTCCCTCTCCCTCACGCTCCCTCCCTCTCGCTCGCGCTCGCCTCCTCCACGCCCGTGCCCCCGACCAGCTGCGGGGCGGCAGGCGGGCCGCGGATGGGCAGGACGAGTGGGCGGCCGAGCTGCTGGCGCGGCTGGAGGAGGAGAAGCACCAGCCATCGCCCTACGTCCGCGTGCTCGCCCCATCCCGTCCGGCGGCCGAGGGCCCCGCCGGTCAGGGCGCAGGGTCGGAGGGCCGACAGGACCAGCCCGCCTGAGCGCGCCATCCCTGGGAGACCAGCCCCCTGAGCGCCTGGCCAGGCGAGGATGCGCGGGTTGCGAGAGACGGATCGTCGGGTTGTCGGAATCACACGTGCGATCAATTCGAGTCGCACACCCTGCCCGTCTACAGGAATTAGGATGCGGCGAGGTGGGGAGGGGGTGGGGAGGTGGGCTGAGGGAGGGGGAGGTGTGTTGGGGGAGGGGCCGCTGGCGCCAGGCAATGACGGCGCATCATCGGGTCGCGGCCAGTGCCGCGGCCGCGGAAGGGGCGAAGGAGGGCGAGGGCGGTCCCACCGAGACCAGCGGGGCGGGCGGGGCCTGACGAGCCGGCAGCCCCATGTCCGTCGTTGGGGTTGGGCCCTCGCCTTCGTACAGGGCGGGGCTCTCGTACAGGGCGGGGCCGGGGCGCTGCGGGAATGCCGGTAAGAACCAGGCCAGGACGTTCCTGCGCCCGCCGCCAGATGCCCCCAGGGGATCAGCCGACGCACCTCGGACCAGCCGCCGCCCCGCAGGGATTCAGGGACCGGCCGATAGGCACACAGACCGGCGGCCCATGGAAAAGGCTTCCCGCAGATTGGCTGCCACACCCCGGTCGTAGGGGTTCCTGTAGCCCTGCACGGCAGCAAGGCACGCACGGGCCACAGAACACGTCCGTGTGGGACCGATTCGAGGTGGAGGCGGCGGGGAGGGGGAGGGGCAGACCGGGATCCGCTTGCGCCGCTCGATGTTGGCGTAGAACTCGATGGTGGTCTGGTTGGTGGCGCACAGGTACAGCTGCGACCACCCCGGGACAGGTAGCCACCCGATGATGGTCTTGCGGGTGGCGCACGCACAGGGAGGCGGGGCCCACAGGGAGGCCCACAGGGAAGCGAGGCGGTGCTGCACACGAAGGCCTCTCGGCGGGTGCCCTCCAATTGGAGGGCAGACGGACCTGCATCCCAAGGAGTGGCGTCAGGGCCAGGGTGATGGCCGTGGCCGTGGCGAAGATGACCAGCACCAGCACCAGCTCGATGCTGCCGTCGACCGAATTCTGCGCCACCAACGCCATCCGCCATCCGCGTCGGGGTGAGGAGAGGAGCGGGAGGAGGAGCGGGACGGGCAGTGGTGAGAGGGGCCGGCAAAGGCATGATGCAGGGTCAGGACCGACCCAGTTGGACCGCACCACGGGGAGCGCCATGACCACCACGTAGAGGGCGCCGATGTAGAGGTAAACCATGAAGAGCACGAAGAACCGCATGTTGGCCTCCCCCACGCAGCCCGCAATCCAGGGGCCTGCGAGCGGAACGTGGGGCAGCGCGATCATATGGGCAATGCAAGAGGTGCGGCTGGAGGCGCAGACAGTGGTGGTCCATCTTGCGGATGCAGCCCCCGCACTGGCGGCAGTGGTGCGCCCGGAGCGGCTTCCGGATGCCGCAACGGCGGCACAGCGGATCGAAGCCCTCGCCCGTCTTGGGGTCCACTGGGACGCAGTCATCCTATACTTTCGAGGTGCAGGGGACTCGGTCCCACCAGACAGACCGCCGGGGGGGTGGGACGCTCCGGATCAGCCTTCGGGACGTTATTCCATTTTCGGGACCGATGACAAATGGCAAAATTCCAGAGGACGTTAAATAGGAGGAAAATAGCGAAGCATACGTGGAGAAGGAGCCGAAGACAAAAATGCGGGAAAACGAGGGGGTAAATGATCACCATGGCTGGGAGAGCAACAAAAAACACCATTGCCACAACGAAAAAAGGAAAAAATGGGCTGATTTTGGCCAAGATGAGGTCCGAGATCCCAATCAGGAGGTCCATGAGAACAAACCCGGCGAGTCCTGCCGGATTGTAGGCTGCGTTACCCCTTGGCTATTCCGACAAATCTGATGGCAATTTGGGTTTTTCTCGACTTGGATGGCTCGCTGATCTTCAGAAGAAAAGGAGAGCGAGAGGATCATTACCACGCTGATTTGATGATACCAGGGTTTTCCATATTTTATCGGCCAGGGTGCATCGATTTTCTCCGCGCCTTGGCCGGCGAGCCGCGGATTGTCCTTAACATATACACAAGTATGACTGAAAGAAATGCGCGACTTATTGTTGACAAACTCATCGAGGAAGCACTTCTACCGCCCTCAATTTTCCGAATATTTTCCCGGGACTGGAATCAGCCCGATCCCGAAGGGAGCAAACCTTGGGATACAATGCGCGATTTCGATTTAATATTTAGAAGTTTTCCCGACTGTAATGAGCAGAATTCTATTGTGATCGACGACGAATCTGTCTGATTCTCTCTCTTGTTCTCCTCCTGATCCGTCTCAGAGAAAGGTGCGCCTACTTCTTGACAACCTCATTTTGGTGCCTTCGTACGAGTGGGCGAATGTATTGGGTACTCACCCACAGGCTCCCTGCTCGCCCCTGGGGCCTGGTTCCCCGCCTTTTTCATCGCCCTCGCCCTCGCCCTCTCCCGAACAGCCCCCAGCATCCCTCCTCGCCGATTCGCCGCCCTGCCCTTCGGGACCCTCTTCCTCTCCGATGTGCTCTTCCTCAATCCCCGCCCCCACTTCCCCGTCGTGCCAGACCCCGACTGCCACACCCGCAATCCCGCAATCCGATCTTGAAGCATCAGCACCAGCATCAGCATCAGCACCAACACCAGCATCAGCACCAACATCAGCATCAGCATCAGCACCACCGTCACCGTCACCGTCACCCTCATCACCGCCGCCGTTGTCATCGCCGCCACTGGCACTGCCATCACCGCCATCACCCACTCGGCCATCACCGACCCCCCTTGCCCCGCCCGACCAGAAGGACCGCTACCCCGCGGCTGCGGCTGCGGGTGTGGTGCCAGCCGCTCCGGCTCCCCCGGTGCCCACATCCGCCCCCGCCCCTGGTGGGGGTCCCGAGAGCGACGCTGAGGCGGCCCTGCTGCCTGCCCTGGCCCGGCACCTGCTGATGGTGGCCCGTGACCTGCCCAGCGGAGCCGACGTGCGGCCCTTCCTGCGGGCCCACCCCTTCGCCCTCTCGCCCCCCCTGCCGCCCCCCTCCTCCTCGCCCGTCCGCTCGCCACCGTCCCGCGCCCGCATCCACCCTCGGCACGAACCTCGCGGGTGGGACCGTCCCGAGTGTCACGGGTGGGAGGGACCCGTATGGGGGCTGGGCTATGGGCGGGCCCGTCTCGAGGAGCCCCCGCCGCGGGACTGCCGCCTTCGGCCGGACCGGCACCTTCAGCCCGACCGCTGGCCCGGCTGCCCATCCCCAGCTTCCTGGGGGGACCCTCGGGACCCCGCCCCACGCCCGCCTCCCCTCGACGGCTGGGCGCGGACCGGCTGGGACCCCGCCCCACGTGAGCCTCCCCCCGAGGGCTGGGACGCCCCGGTCGGCGGCTGGGACCCACAGGTCTTCCGCTGAGCAAAAAATCTGGCATGCCCAGCGCTCCCAGCACAGATCCCCCCGACCGGCGAGCCGCGGCGTTGGCGGGCGGGGTGCTGATGCATGCGTGCATGTTCAGGGCGGGGGGGGTGGGCGGAAGAACAGAACAACAATGTGCGCAAACGGGGGATGGGACGCGGACGGGGCCTGACGGCCCGATGACATCCACCACTGGGATGACCCGAGAGCAGAGGGAGAAAGTCGACAAGCCACCCAAGGCAGCAACCCATGCGGAGCTCAGGGGGGCGGGGGGAGCTCGCCCCGGCCAGGGGGACGAAGGCCGGGGAAGAACGGACCGGATCGGACCCGAAGAAAAACAGCAGTCCGACAACAACGACAGCAACGGCATCACCAAAAAAAAAAAAAGACAAACAAACAGACGACAGACAGAAAGAAAGACGACAGACAGACAGACAGACAGACAAAGGCAAAACGACACAATGCAAAGCAAATCGAAGCAAATCAAATCAAAGCAAATCGAAGCAGCAAAAAACAAGGAAAATACCAAAAAGCAAAGCAAAGGGAAAACGGGGGAAACAGAAGCGGAGGCGGAGGCGGAGGAAGCGGCGGGCGCAGAAAAGAAACCGAAGCCCAAGCGGCACCGAGGCCGATCCCGAGGGCGGCGCGGAAAAGGCAGAGGCGGCAGGGGGCCAGAGGGGCCAGCTGGGGGAGGGGCGGAGGGCAAAAACGACAAGGCCGGGGTGGGAGGGGAGCCGGGGGCCCGGCCCAAACAAACAGAGGCCCACCCGCGCGCCTTTTGGAGGAAGGCACGCAGGGCGGCCCAACAGAAGAGAGGGGAGGGGAGGGGAGGAAGGGCGAAGGGGAGGATACCTGCAGGCGGCCGGGGCGGGCAGAGGGGAAGGCCGTCGGGTTGTTGGCAAGCGGAAGGGGGCGGGGGGATGGATGGATAGAACAACCAAAAGACCACCGGCACAAGCAGGTGGGGCAGCGCATCGAGGAGGAGGAAGATGAGGAGGGGAAGGGGAAGGGGAAGGGGAAGGGAAGTGCCAGTGGAGAGCCAACGCACGACCGAACCGACCACAGGAAACCACCCAGACGAAGACCCGACGAAGACCCGACGAAGACCCGACGAAGACCCGACGAAGACACCGACCCGAGACCCGAGACCCGAGACCGGCCATGGGGAGAAGCGAGTCAACCACCAAAGAAAGACCGTAAGACAAACAGGGGGCGCCGGCGACGCCCCGAAAAAGGAGAGAAGGCGAGGGAGCGAGCGCCCCAGAGGAGCAGGAGCGCTGAGACGGGGGAGGGGAGGGGAGGGGATGGGGGAGGGCGAGCAGTCCACAAGGGGGGAAGAAAGGCTGCCTGAGAAACCAAACCGGACACCATACAAACACCAGCCAGCCAGCCAGCCAGCCAGCCAGCCAGCCGGACCACGAAGGGCTAGTAGCAGGCCGAACAGCACGCAGCCACTCAGCCAGCATGCCGCATGGGCCGCCCGGGGCGGGCCGGCAAGCCGAACAAAGACACGCGTGAAGCAGCCGACCCAACGGCCCCGCAGCCACACGCGCCACGCCATGCGCCCAGACATGGCCGCAAAGGCCCATCGGCCATGCGCGAGCAGAGGCGGCGCACTACACGTAGGCGGGGGAGGAGGAGGGGAGGGGAGGGAGTCAACCAGCGGGGGAAAAAACCAACAGCGCGCCACAGGGGCGGGGGGGGGGGGGGGGGGGGGGTGGAGGCCAACCAAAGAAAACGACCACGGGCAGACAGGGCAGACGGGGCAGACAGGACACGCACGGGCAGACAGACAGCACGCGCGCAGGCGCACAGCACAATCAAAAACGGCGAGCAGAGGGTGGGGGCGGAGGATGAGGACGGGTATGGACAAAGCCAGAGTCAGGGTCAGGGTTGCAGACAGGCGGCCGGATGGGCCTGCGGAGAGAGCGGAGGGGAGAGCAGCGAACCGTGCGAGCCGTAGACAAAAAGGCGCAGGATGAGATCGATCCGTGGGAGTTGCAGGGGCGAATGAGGCGGGCCATGGCTGGCTGGCTGGCTGGCTGGCTGGCTGGCTGGCTGGCTGGCTCGCTGGGCGGGTGGATCGATTACCTCGTCACCGAGACAGGTAGCGCGACAGGTCCTCAAACATGGGCGGCCACGGGGCAGCGGCCCCGGCAGCGGCCCGGTCCCGGTCCTGCTGCTGAGCCTGGGGCGGCGCCAGCGGGGCCTGAAGGCCGCGGAGCCCCTCGGGGGCCGGCTGGGGCTGGACGAGGGGGCTGCCCAGGGGCCGCATACCGGGCGAGAACGAGGGCAGCCCCCAGCCGGCCCATGGGGCGCCGCTGGGCGGGGGCGATGAGGCCGCGGGGGGCACCGACCCGTCGGAGCTTTGGCCCGACGAGGCCGATGAAGAGGAGGGCTGCCGAGCCGGCGGCGTCCCAGCGGGTGCTTGCGGACGGTGCCCCCCAAACCCGGGCGGGGCGCCGCCCTCAGAGGTCGAGGCGCCAGGGCCGTGTTGCGGTTGCTGCTGCTGCTGGGGCTGCCCCTGGGCGCCGGGGTAGACGGACGTCGACGAGAAGATCGGGGCCGAGGCCGCCAACCCCGGGATGGGCGAAGCCCTCGGGGCCGGCCCCTCGCCCGACGATCCACCGTGCTGCATCTGCTGCTGCTGCATCCCAGGAGGCATTCGGCCCCCAAGCAAGGACTGGGGGGGCTGCCCCATGGAAAGCTGGGGCTGGGGCTGGGGCTGGGGAAAGACGTGGGGCGGGATGCCGCCCTGGGGGCCGCTTTGGGGCTGGGGGGGGCGCTGCAGGACCGGGGCGGCGGCCAGGCGGGCGAGGAGGGTCGGATCTGCGGCCAGCAGGCGCTGGAAGCCCACCGGGTCGGTGGCGGCCAGGCGGGCCAGGAAGGCCGGGTCCAGCCCCCGGGCCAGATCGGGCCCCATCGGGCCGCGGGGGCCCATGGGCATCGGCATGGGCAGTGGCATCGACCCGGGGCCCGGGGGCGGCATGACGTAGGGCACGGGGGGCCGCGGGGAGGCCGTGCGGTGGGCGGCGCCCATGAGGTCCATCCAACCCGCCGGCTGCGGGCCGGCGCCGCTGCCAAAGGCCGCCGCCGCGGCCAGCTGCTGGTAGGCGGCCGCGGGGTCGGTGGTGCGGGCCAGGGCCTCCATCATCAGCCGAGTGCTCGAATTGCGGGTGGCCGCGTCGGGGGCCGCGTCGGGGATGCCCAGGGGCCCGTAGCGGCCGGGGTGGGTGCCCATCGGTGGCCCCACGGGCTGCGTCTGGGGCGGCTGTTGCTGTTGCTGCTGTTGCTGTTGCTGCTGCTGCTGTTGCTGCTGCTGGAGCCAGGCAGCGAGCATCGGGTGGACGGGCGACTGGGCGGCGGGGGCGGGCAGGGGCTCGGGGCCGAGGCCGTAAGGCCATTGCGGCATTCGGGCGGCCCCGCCGGTGGGCATCGAGAGCCCGGCGGGCGGCGGGTGCGGGGCCGGGTAGCCGGGCCGGGTGGGCCCCGAGCCCGACGGCGGGGGCACCGGCGAGAGGGCCGGGCCGGGGTGGGCCGACGAAGGGTGCGCGGACATGGGTGGGCCGGGGTACCCGGACGGCCCGGTGCGCATGTTGCCACCCAACTGGGGGTAGTAGGGGCCGTTGGAGGGCCCCCGGGGAGCCATCCCGACCGGGGCCATGGCCGGCGGGGGGATGAGGGGAATGTTGGGGGGCATGTTGGGGGGAAGGGCCGGGAGGCCCGTCGATGCGGCCGGCCGGGGCACCAGGCCCGGGGCGGTGGGCGGTTTGGGGGCCCCCGGGAAGGGCCCGTAGGGGCCCGGGGGCGGGGAGGGCGATGGTGTGGCCGGGGCCACCGGGGCGGCGCGGGGCAGTGCAGCGAGCGGGGCGGCGGGCTGGCGGAGGGCGGCCGTCAGCATCTGCATGAGCAACTGCTGCTGCTGCTGGGCGGCCGGGTTGCTCAGGACGGCAAGCAGTTGCTGCGCAGCATCCGCGACACACACACACACACACACACACACACACACACACACACACACACACACACACACACACACACACACACACACACACACACACACACACACACACACACACACACACACACACAGATACCGATCCAAGGGAAGGAAAGCCTGTCAGCTGGGCTGTGGAGGGGGGTGGGGGTGGGGTGGGGTACTGGCGGCGGCGGCGGCGGCGGCGAGCAGGGTGGGGACAGGGCAACAGACGTCGCGCACCTGGGGGTCGGGCAGGGTGCCCAGGGCCCGGATCATGTCCGCGGTCGAGACGGGCCCCAGGTTGCCCCCGCCGGGCGGGGATGGAAGCGCCGCGGGCGGCGGGCTGGGCACGAAGGGGGCAGCGGGAGCGGGCAGGGCCGCCTCGGTCGGGTCGGGGGGGAAGCACCCTCGGTCGGGTCGGGTCGGCGGGGGAGCGCCCGGGCCCGAGGGCAGGACGAGCACCGCCGGCTGAGCCCCGGGGGCCGGAGGGGGCGTCCCTGACGTGGCCCCCGAGCTTGCCCGGCTGGGCGGCCGGGGCGGGGCGGCCTCAGGGTCGAGGTCGCTGTGGTGATGGTGGTGGTGGTGGTTATGGTGGTGGTGGTGGCGGTGGTGGTGCTTGCTGGATGCCGTCTCCGGGGTCTCGTCGGCGGCCTGGGGCTGTCCCGCGGCCGCGAGGAGCGCAGAGGGCGAGGCTGCGACGGGGACGGTGCCCTTGAGGAGGCCCGGCTTGGGGGCCGCCGATCCAGCAGCAGCAGCAGCAGCAGCAGCAGCAGCAGCAGCAGCAGCAGCGGGGGCCGGAGGAGGGGTGGAGCCCACGGGTGGCGAGGCGTCCTTCATCGTGGACGCGCCGACGGGTGCCGCAGCTGCGGGCGGCTGGGCGGGCGGCTGGGCGGGCGGCTGGGTGGTGGGCTTGGCTTCGGCCCCGAGCGGAGGGAGCGAGGCCGAGGAGGAGGCGGGCGAGGACCCCGACTCGGACGGGGCCGCGGGCGCCAGATAGGAGCAGAGCTTGCGAGCTTGCCGCAGCCTGGGGGTGGGTGGGTGGGTGGGGTGGCGGCTCAACAACAGGGGAGCCGCGGGACGGGGGCGCAGACCAGGAGGGCCCGTCCCACCGTCGGTTGGGCATGCTGTCGGCCAGCAGCTCCTCGACGCACATCTGCAGGTGCTTCTGCTCCTCGGCGAAGCCCTCGTGGACGAAGGTGGGCTGCTGCGGGACCAAGGGGCGACGGAGGGACGGGAGAAGGATCAGTCAGGACCGAAGCACCAAAGGGCGACCAGGCGGAGATTGTGGGCATGGTGAAATCCCGCGGCAACACGGGGGACCCCGCAGGATCCCGGAAACAGCAGGTTGTTAGTATGCCAAGACTCTGAGGCAGGGTGCACCCCCGTCCGTGCACACCGCCAGAAAGGCAAGCGGCACCCCACCCCCTTGTATTAGCAACGAGAGCGGAGGGTCGGAGTGTGGTTACCTTTCGTGGCGGACCAGATAATTATGGGCGCGGATAAAAAAAAGGTAGTCATGCGTGCACAGCAGGGAAACCTCCGAGCGGACCTCGCGCTGGATGTCGTGGGTATCGAGGGCGGCGCTGTAGGGGAGCATCAGGGCGGGCGAGCCGGCCAGGGGGGTCTGGCGGATGAGGGTCCGCAGGGCCGCGGTGGGCAGGGGGTGGGTCAGGTAGGCGATCGTGGGCACCCGGTTGAAGACGAAGACTGCGGCCAACGCACGTCGCGAGTTGAAGTGAGAAACGGGCAGCGACGGGGCAGCGGCGGGGCAGCATGGGGGGCATGGGCGGACCCACCCGGGCGAGCCGGGGCACGAAGAGGCCCTCGGTCTGGGCGTCCTCGTGGCGGGAGAAAAGATCCCCCGGGGGCAGCGATTTGAGCAGATTCCCGGCGGTCTCGTGTGCCTGCAAGAGGCCGGGCCGGGGCCGGGAGGCCAAGAGCGAGACGACCACAGCGCAACCAAAAGTGAGAAGAAGCCACGGGGGCAACAGCGGTCACACCACACACGGGAGGCGGATCTCTCAGACTGCGCTTGACTCGTCAAGGGGAGGCCAGAGTCACCACCGCACAAGAGAGAGAGAGAGAGAGAGGGGGGGGGGAAGAAGAGAGGGCGGGGAACCCGAACCCCCGAGTTCAGCAAAAAAGGAACATCATAAACATCCTCGAGATCTGTCATGCCATGGAGGGAGAGTCAGCGAGAGGCCCTCCCCGACCTTGACCAGAGAGGCCAGGACTGCCTGCCGGGGCGTGGCTTCCATCACCACCAGCAGCACGTCGCAAAGCGCAAGCAGCAGGGCCGCCACCTGAGGAAGGGGTCTGTGTCAACCCGAAGAAAGACGCGCCGAACCTTTACATCGAGGCCGCCTTCGTCTGGACTCACATGCTAGAGAAAGAAGATGAGTGAGGAGTTGGGCGCAACCGCGCGATGCGGACATGAGTGTCGATCAAGAGTAAATTGCTTTCCGGGATATTTTGAAAATCAATCACCGAGTGATCTGTTCGAGAACCGGCAGCCGTGGTGGTGCACTTGACAAAGTGGAGGAGCAACAGACGGAAAGGGAAACTGCGTTTTTGAACAGGAGGCTAAAGACCGGAGTGGTCAGCACAGAGTCGAGAGGAGGGGGAGATGGAGAGACAGACACGCGGCGAAGGTCCATAAAAAATCGAGAGGATGGTAGATTTTCCGGCTCCCTCATTTCCTACTACTCCCACAACCGGCATGCCGCGATTTTCAAGCGGAATTCCGGGTAAAAAAATAGCAGCAGCGTTTACCTGTGTAGCGGGGGGTAATGTGGACCCCGAACAGGAAGCGAGGTGAGTGATGTGAAGAATGGTATGTGCCAATTCGAACCAATTCATCCGAGTGGGAATTAGAAAACAGGCTGTCAAAAGCCGATGATGTAATACTCGAGTCTATAGGACTCGGACTTTCGGCCATATTCGACACGTCTGGACTGAGGCTCATTCAAAGACGACGTCGCCAGGGTGTGTCAGACTCATCCAGTGTTCAACTTTTCAAAAACGTGACAAAGCAGCATCGAAAAACTAAGCATCAAAACCATCTGTGAGAGGCAAAATGTTGTCGCGGCCCGTCAGGGAATCCAATAGTGCCCCACGAACAACAGAATCGCCCACGGCACCAATCCAGTCCGAATTGGCGGCCTCAACATCGAAGCGGCCCGTCTCGAACTCGACAAAATGTTCCTCTTCTTGACGCCTCCGCACCCTGCTCGCTGCGGGCGGCTTAGAGGTCGCCGTCTGTGCCGAAGAGGCTGCTCCCGGGGCCGCTTGAACGCCCCCATAGCCCGGCCAGGCCTGGGCGTAGTACTGGGCATACCACGCCTGCCACTGCTGCTGCTGCTGGGCAGTGGCTACGGGCTGCGCTCCGGCAGGGCCCATCAGGGGCCGCGTCAGACCCGACGGATCGGCGCCGCTCCTGCGGAAAGCCCGCCCAATCATGCCATGCAATCATGCAGGGGCAGCCCCACCATCAGCAGGGAGAAACGGCAGCCGCGAGATCGCCGGCGGAGCGGGATGGGGGATGGGGGATGGGGATGGGGATGGGGGATGGGGGATGGGGGATGGGGGATGGGTGTGCGGACATTGCCATCTGGGCGGCCTGCTGCTGCTGGAGGAGCTGGGCGTGCGGGGGCAGCACAGAGGGCGGCTTCTGGGGGGAGCGGCCCCACGAGCACCGCACCCGATGCGACCCTGCCAGGACCGGGTGCGAAGGCGAGCGGCCGACCGAGGGCCCAATGAACGGATGCGAGTGGGGCGGGCGGTGGCAATCCGTCGGGCACGGGGGGCGCGGGGGCGGACCGATGACCTGGCCGTTCATGTCGCTGATGGCCCGCTCGGCCGAGGGGCGCGTCATGAACTGGACGAAGCCGCACCCCTTGCCCACAGGGATCTTCACGTAGGCGATGCTCCCGTACACCATGAAGACCCTGCCCACCACCCCCGCGCCGGAGCGGATGACGTGGCGATCGAAGGGGGCAGCCGGGGTGGGCGTGATGGGTATGGGGCCGCAACGCCGCACCGGGGTGGGAGACGAGGAGGGGGTGGCAAGGGCGGCAGGGCGGTGGCGGTCGCCGGGTGGCGAGTGCCTGTGGACGGACCGGCGCAGCTCGAGGTCGTCGACGGAGGGGTCCAGGTTGCCGATGAAGACGGTCGTATTGTTGGGGTCGTTGGCGTCCACCATCGCTGTGGTCCGGGCCACGTGCCGGGGGCCGGGCAGCGGTGGTGGGTGGCGTGAGGAGCAGAGAGACGCGAGGTGAGCACGGGCCGCCACTCCGGCCGGGCTGAGGCGACCGAGCCGAGATGGGGCAGGGGCAGGGGCAGGGGCAGGGGCAGGGGCAGGGGCAGGGGCAGGGGCAGGGGCAGGGGCAGGGGCAGGGGCAGGGGCAGGGGCAGGGGCAGGGGCAGGGGCAGGGGCAGGGGCCAGTGGCCAGTGGCCAGGGGGCCACCAGGGGCCAGGCAGGGGCAATGCTGCAGGGGCGGGGCGCAGACTGGAGCTGCCTGCGCCCTCGCGGGCCGGGGGCGGCGCCGAGCCCTGGGCCGTGGCGTTGGCCCCGGTGGCCGTCGAGCCGGTGCCGGTGCCACTCCCGATGCCGGGCATGGCTGCCCCCGCGGCAACACGATATGGAGGGCAGGGTGAGGGAAGCCAGGGCAGAAGTGGGAGTGGGCGGGCGGTGGGGGCGGTGTGGGGGCGGTGGGGACGGGGCAGGGACGGGGCAGGGACGGACCCTTCCTGGGGGTGGCCGTGCGGATGCGCATGGGCTGGCCCTGGCAGTAGACGCCCTCCATCTCCGAGAGGGCCCGCTTGTAGTCCTCCTCCCCGTTGAACCGCACGAACCCAAAGCCTGCCCACGCACGCCCACATCGGCCCCATCATCCCATCGGCCCAGACGCATCAACGGGTGAGGCACGATCGCTCCACCCTCGCACTGCCATCCGGATGTGGGGCGGAGGGGGATGTGGGGCGGAGGGGGACGTGGGGACGTGGGGACGTGGGGACGTGGGGACGTGGGGACGTGGGGACGTGGGGATGTGGGGCGGAGGGGGACGTGGGGACGTGGGGACGTGGGGACGTGGGGACGGAAGGGAGACCTTTGCTCTGGCCGTTGGCGTCGCAGACGACCTTGGCGTTCTTCACGGACGGGTATTGGGAGATGAACGTTTGCTGCCCAAAGCAGAGGGGCCCGCAGGAGACGAGCCATCGATGAGACTCTCCAGCCATCCGTGCCGACCACCCCCCTTTGTTGCCACCTCCCTCCCTCATCTCCCTCACCTCCCCTCTTGGGCACGAGGGCTGGAGGCGGACCAGCAGGACGAAGTCCGAGACGGTGGGGGCCAGGTCGCCCACGAAGATGGCGAACTCCTCGCCCCCGGCCCGGTCCCCACGGTCCCCCCGATCCCGATCCCGGTCCCGGTCCCGGTCCCCCGACCCCTGGAGCGGCGCCAGGCCCACGGGGGTCACGGCGATGCCCGAAGACGAGGACCTGCGCCCCGATCAGCCCGGTCCCCAGCAGGAAACAAGCCATACACGCATTCATGGATGCCTGGGTGCCAGAGGGTGCAAGGGTCGCTGCCGTTGGGGCGGAGCGGACTTTGAGGAGCCATATGCGGCCCAGTTCAAGCGGAAACAGCGGGACGTGCCCGGGATGGGCTGGCCGTTGCACTGGGTCAGGGCCCTCTGAGCCGAGAAGTGGTTGGTCTGGGAGGGGTTGTCGAACAGGAAATGAGTTCGATGTCTGAGGACACAAACAGACAAAGTCAATGAATCCGTAGCCAGCCGGGAGCCCTGTGTTCTTGTCTCGTATTATCTTGACATTGGTCACCTCCCCGCTGTGTGCGAAGAGCCCCGCAATGAAGTGTTCGTCCATATAAGCATCAAGATCTCCAATCCAAAGGGAAGAGATCCCCTCGCTGGAAGCCGCACCATGGTCGGGTGGTGGCGTCCCTTGCATTCGGTGTTTTGAGTTTTTCCTTTTTGAGAAAGCTCCGTGGGAACCATCGACTCAGCCGAGTGTTTTGACAGCAGACACCACTCCGGAACCAAGCTCTGAGTTGTGAAAATGGCGAAAAGGAGTCACCCTCCGATCAATTTAGCTGGCGTGCGCGAATGACGAGAATTTATTGTCGCGGTTGCACAGAAGATACTTTCGCTCTTTTTGATGACGGAGGAGTTAACTGGACTGGGCGAGGGAGGACCAAGTAGTCTTCAGATCAGGCCGTGCAGCGAGAAGCGCTTCAAGGAGTCCCCGGGTTTGCTGGGCCCAGGGGGCAGCCGACCACTCCCGCATCCCCTCGAGGGTGTGAATGTCGCCCCCGCCGCCCATCACAACGGGTGGCATCCGGGTGCGGAGCCGCTCCGCGATGTCCCGGGCTGCCGCCCTGTCGGCTGCGTCACGCTCCTTCCCAAAAACCACCTCGATCCCTGAGCAGCCCGCGATCCCCCGAGAGAGAGAGAGTGAGTGAGTGAGTGAGTGGGTGAGAGAGATGCGAGATGCGAGATGCGAGAAGGGGCGGACCATCGAAGCGCCCCTCGGCGAGCATCTGCTCGGCCATGGCCAGCGGGATCTTGCTCTTGCAGGTGCAGGGGTGGGCCAAGATGGCCAGGCCGCCCGCCTCGCGGATCAGCCGGACGCACGAGTCCATGTCCAGCGTGTACTTGTACTCGACGTACACCCCAGGGATGAAGGCCCCGTCGGCCAGGAAGAGCGTGTAGGGCTCCTGGGTGGGCTCGTCCAGGATGCGCTGGTAGCGCTCCTGCTCTGGGCCGCCAGGCGCATGCGCTCCTTCAGCTGGGCCATCACAGCCTGGTTCTCGGGGCGGACGGGCGGCCGGCTGGTCGCACTTTGCGACGGGTGGATGCCCTATGGCGATGCCGCGAGCCCAAAGGTCGCTTGTGAAAGGCGGAGGGGAAGGAGAGGGGGAGAGGGGGAGGAGGGGGAGGAGGAGGGGAGGAGGAGGGAGGAGGGGGGAGGTGGCATACAGACCAGCGCTCGCACAATGTGTGGCCGGCCAACGGACTCGCCCTCGCTGGCGAGCAAGCAATCAGCCTCGCTGATCGAAAACCCGAGCCGCCGGAGATTGGCCACCATCTCAGCCATCCGCTCGATCCGGGCTTGCTTGGAACGAGCGCACTAAAGCGGGGTCAGTGGCGGACAGCTGGACACCGGCGGACATGATCGATCAGAGTCTGGTTCTCTGGGTTGACGAAAATGCCCACGATGTGCAGCCCGGAGTAAGGTTGCCCGCCAAGCTCTTTGGGAAGGCCAGAAGACATTTCTTGAGGAGACAAAAGCATGAAAGGGCGCGTATATACAAAACGAACCAATGCCAACGATCCACTTTGGCAGCGCCGGGTTTTCACGGCTCAAATCCCGAAGGTGCGTAACAGTGGACAAAGAAGGAAGAGAGTCATGATCGGTAAAACCAACAATGCCAATGCCGTTCGCCGCGGCCTCATTTAAAAATGTTTCGTGGCTCATCTCTCCGTCACTGGCAGTTGTGTGATTATGCAAGGATTCGAGCATTCTTTTCTCGAAGCAGCGACGCTGGTTGGTCCAACCCTGTCAAAGCCATGAGCAGCCGGCGACAGGGCAAGAAGGAGCGACGCATCAAATATGCCGATCTGACAAGAGATTGGAAGAAAGCCAAGGACGTCATTCGCGATGCCACCCACCTTCAGGAAATGAAAGAGATCACCAGCTATAAAATCATACCGGTCCGACGACGCTTCGGGGGGTGGCCTTCAAATATCGCTTGTAGGCCGCCGATCTCTCGTATTTTTATGAGAGGTTGGTCTACTTTTGGCGGCGCCGGGTTCCACATTTCCTGAATGAGACATTCTCACCCATCACACGCTTTGTCCTGGATATCGACAGGTCGAGCCCTCCAAACTCTGCCCACCGGGCTTCATCCTCTCTACTCCAGCTTCGACCCATTCCAACTCATTGGCCCCCGTCCGCACCCCATGGCAGTCATCCAGATGGAGCTCGCCAGCCTCTTTCCGGGCATTGACACAACATGCTTCCTGCTCTCGTGCGGTGGTTCTGTGAAGAACTCCTTCCACTGCCACTGGCCGCATCTTTTCTTGCGTGTCGAAGATGCCCAGTTCTGTCTCTTTCCGCCTGATTCCTCACCCATTCCGTTAGGAAGCTGCTGTACTACCTGAGGATCGCTCTCACCCGCTTTTATACGAGTCCCGGTACCGATCTACCGAACGCCCCGGCATCTCCGATTGGGGGATCCGCAATCGGTGGTTGCCCCCAGTTCACCAAAGAGCTCGACGACATCTACCATTCTCGCAAAGTCCGCCTGCCCCCGCCAGCCTGCCCCCGCCAGCCACGCCTACCTGCCCCCGCCAGCCTTCCAGCCATCGTCAGCCAGCCTGCCCCCGCCAGCCTGCTGCTCTTCCATTTCTCTCTCCTTTGATGTATTGTTGCCGTGGGGGTTTGCCGTGGGGGGAAAGCTGCGGATGTTGTTCGCGGACAAGTGGAAGCTGCTGAACAAGCGGGTCGAAGTCGAGGGCGGCCGCCTGAAGGAGGTTCGCTACGAGGGGACCAACGAGGGTCGCCCCACCGTCCAGGGTCAGTTGCTGGGTTGTGCTCTCACACAGACACCATTCTCTGCCCATTTCGCTTCCCGATCCCCATCCAGCGGCCTTTTTGGATGTGCGCGGGGCGGCCATCTTGCTCGACAGCGAGCCCTCGAGTTCCCCCATGACGCTGGGCCTGCCTCCAGCCGCTCCAGTCCGACGACCAGGCCCCCTGCCGCCCCTCCCGGGAGAGGCCAAGGCTGGGGACTCAGCGATCGACCTCACCCAGGACGACGACTCGCTCTTCGATCCGAACCAGGTCTCGCCTCTTCCTCCACCATCGCGAGCGGCCACTCCGACGGCTTGTGCTGCCCACCTGCGTCATCTTCCGCCCTTCTTGGCCAGCGACCCGTGAACGTGGGCGCCTCGGTTGGCCTCTCTGGCCCAGGGATGCCGGCCCCGTGGCCATGCCCCCGGATGCGAGTGACCCACTGGATGGCCCTGCAGCTCTGCTCCCAGCGCAACCCCGGTCTGCCCCCCTTGCATTCGTCGGCCCGTCTTGAACCGCGTCTCCACCCCCACCAGGCGACTGGCCCGCTGCCTCGCTGCCGGCTCGAGCTCTGGCTGCGATCGCCGAGTACCAGGCGGCCCTTGCCGGGCTGCCCACGGATGGGCTCGTATCGGCCACGGGCCCCAACACGCTGGTCTGCCTCTCGGAGCGGCGTGTCCATCACCTCACCCGCTCCGTAAAGCCTCTCGGCGGAGAGCCCAGAGGGGCGGACCGCAATGGGCTGGGCAGAGAGACCCATTCCAAGGCCGCCCCTTCGAGGTGCCCCGCGCCCACAAGCCCGCGGATCCTCCTCGGGGCGCCCCCCAAGAAGAAGTCCCGCTGCCCCAAGGCGGCCGTCTCGGCGCTGGCAGAGGTTGCGCTGAGTGAGGGCTGGCGGGCTGCTGTGGAATTCCCCGTCATCCGCGAGCCCTACGGGTTGCCCTACCGTTGTCGCTGCATGGTGGGCGGCATCTGGTCAGCCCCTCCTCATCCCCTCCTCCCTCTCTCCCCCGGCACCCCGCACCCCGCACCCCGAGATCTTCCCATTGTTTGTGTTTTATGCCTTCGGCCCGTTTCGTTTCTCGCGGCGGTGGGGCAGCATGGGCGAGGGCCTGGGGCTGACCCAGCAGGAGGCCAAGAACCGAGCGGCCGTCCCCGCGGCCCGAATGCTCGTCCCCGACCAGGGCGCCCTCGCCTGTGCCGGCCCTCAGGCACCCGCCCTGCTGCCGCTCGGCGAAGGCGCCCCTCGGACCTCCGAGAAGAGGCACGGCCATCGCCACCATCATCGCCGCCACGGTCGCGGCGCTGCTCACGAGGCGGACAGCTGGGGGTGTGGACTGGCAGGACCCCTGGAGCAGATCGCCGAGTCGCTCTCCTATGGGTGCCGCACCCGTGGCGCCGTGCCCCCGTACACCCGTCGGAGCGCCGCCAAGTCGGCTCGGGACAGTTACGGTCCGGCCCGACACGGCGCCCACTCGGCCCCGCCCTCCGCGGCGCTCATCGGGACACTGCGGATGCGGTGTGGGTGTTGGTGCAGGGGCCGACCTGGCCAAGGAGGAGGCCCTGGCCGACGCGCGGCTCTTCGACGACACTGCGGCCGACCAGGAGGAGGCCCCCGACGGCCTGCTGGCCGATCTGACCAGGACCCACCTCGCCCAGGTCTCGCGTGGCCATCACCAGCCGGCACCACCACCGTCACTGCCACTGCCATCACTCCAGCCACCATTGTTTGTCGGCTCACCATCGCTTCCCGCGACAGAAGAGGATGGATTGCGCCCAAAGCCGCCACTATTACCCCAAGTACGGCCTCTACGGAGCCACGGTTGTCGTCTATACACGGGGCACTGTCCGCCGCACCTTTCACGCGTATGGCCAGTCCCCCCTCATGGTCCGCGCCGCCCATCCGCCCTCCCGGCCCCACCCCGAGTATGAATATGTGCGGTCCATCCTCACCCCTCATGGGGCGGCGGGCAGGTGGCCGCGGACCTTCTGAGCCGCGTGGCCAGGATGGCGCCCCTGCCCCAGCAGCTCGACGAGTCGGTGCTGCCCTCACAGAGTCAGTCTGGCCCGCCCTCCTCTCCTTCTTTCTCCCCCCTCACACCCAGCCGTCCATTGGGTGGGTTTGGCTGACCGGACCGGATCGCGGGGCAACAGTTTTGTTCGCGGCAGGCGGGCGGTACGGCCTGGTGAACATCTGCTCGGACGTGGAGGTGCGCCGCTATCGGCCCCGGCCCGCTGAGTGGGTGGCTGACCTGACGGAGACCATGAAGGCGGTCCGCACCAGCACTGAGGATGCGCGGCTCTGCAGGGACTCCGGGCCTGCTCCCTGCTGCTCTGCCGTGGCGGACCGATGAGGGGCCGCTGGTGGTCCGGGTCCGGGTCGGGGCCGCAGGTGCAAGATGAGCTGCGGCGGCAGCTGGACGAGACGGACATCATCGTCCCGGGCCTGGAGCCCGTCGGGCTGCTCCTCTCGGCCGACTACTACAAGGTCCGGCCCCCAGCCGGCCTCACCCCCGGTCCCAGTCCCAGCATCCTCAGCCCCAGCCTCCTCTGCCCCAGCCCCAGCCCCAGCCCCAGCCCCAGCCCCAGCCCCAGCCCCAGCCCCAGCCCGGTGGTCATGCTTTCTCTTCGGGGAGGCAGAACGCACTGGGGCATCCGGGCCTGGACGAGGCCGCCCGGCAGAGGCTCTACCGCTACCTGAACGCTATGCTGCAGGTCGGGCGAGGACCACCTTCCGTTGCCGGGTCTCACGCACCCCTCTTCTGAATCATCTCCATGCTCGCCGTCCCGTCCGGCGGTCCGTCTAGTTGGCGACGGCGCTTGCGGTAGAGGGGGACGTGCCCTGCGATCCTGCCCGGATGCTCACCCCCGGCCTGCCGGAGATCAGGTCGCCCCCCCCCCCCCCCCCCCCCCCCCCCCCCCCCCCCCCCACACACACACACACACACACACACACACACACGACGCGGCGCATCCTGGTCTTGGCATCGGGCGGGCGGGCGGGCGGGCGGGCGGGCGGGCGGGCCGGAGTAACAGCGACTTGTTGCTGAAGCTGCGCATGCGGCACCGCGTCCGACGGGCTGCCCTCAGGGCGCGCCCCTCGGGCAGGGACCCTGGCAGCCAGAGCCCCGGCCGGGAGCGAATCGAGGAGGCGGCCCGCATGGGGCGTGCCGTGGACCAGGCCACGAGCGCGCTCGCCCGCCGGCCATGGAAGGTCGACGGGCCCCTGCAGCCTCCCGCGCCCAACCCCGCGCCCACGAGGGCCCGCCCGGAGCCCCAGGCCGCTGCCGACGTCAAACTGGAGGTCTGGAGCGCAGCCGCCTCGCCACCCTGACCTGGCTTCCTGGCTGGGCGGCCGCCTGCAGCGCATCGTGGCGGCCGCTGCGGGGATCGTCGAGGCGCCGGACGTCCCACCCCTGCCGCTGGAGGCGTTCGAGACGCAGGCGGCCCTTCCAGCCCGCGCCCATCGGCGCCGCCGCTCCCGGTCGCGTTCTCCGTCTCCGCCCAGGGGCCGCCCCCGGACGGCCAGCCCCGGAGGTCCCCGCCACCCAGCCGGCTGTCGCGACCCGGCGGCACGCCTCTTCCCGGGGGCCCAGCCGATGGCCTTCGTCAAGCTCGAGCGCGGCCTCTGCTTGGCCCTGCCCCCTGGGCCTCCCCTCGCCAAGGCCGACGGCCCTGCGCCGCCGATCCCACCCGCACCGGGCCCCGCCATCTCGCTCCCGGTCACAGGCCCGACCCCTGACCAAAAGGGACCTCGTGGTGATGGTGAGGGGGCTGTTCAAGCGGTCCACAGGCGGCCTCCGGGCCGTCGGATCAAGCGGCTTCCGCTGCCCCCCACCGAAGAGGGTCTGCCGCGCCCGGCATCCCCTCCCGCCCTCTGCTTTGCTCGTGTCGGCAACGCACGCACTCACGGCCAACCGTCTTTGCCTCCCCGGACCGGCCCGTCGGGCGGGGCGGCGCAGATGGGGTGGTGGTGATCCCCTCGGACCCCGAGGGCACGGGCTCGTCCTCGCCCTCCTCGTCGTCCTCGGGTGACGAGGCCGGGCTGGGCGGGGGCTGGTCGCAGGCCCAGCTCGTCCCTGGCGCGGCCCTCCCGACCTGCGGCGACCAGAAAACCGTTCCCTGCACCGCCGCCCCGGCCCCACCACCGCCGCCCCGCGGCTACGCCATGCCGCCACCCGCGGCCTTCCCGGTTCTCCTCGCCCCCCCCGGGCCCTTGGCGGTCCCCGCCACGCCCCTCACCAAGGGGGCCGAAGCCGGGATCCCGATCCTGGGCCTGGGCCTGGGCCTGCCCGCCCCCGCCTCGACACCCGCCCGCCCGCCCACCCCTCCCGCCCCAACGCCTCGCCGGGGCCACCTCGTACGCGCCCGTCCCCAGCAGCCTCCACAGGGCCAGGTGTCCACTCCTTCAACGAGCGCGGGAGCCGGGGCTCCACCTTCCCTTGTGGCGCCTCTGCCCCAGACTCCCGCCCGGCCCCGCGGCCAACTCGCCCGCGTGGCGCCCCCCATGGCAGCAGCCCCGAGGACCCCCGCCGCCCCGAGTGAACCGGCCGCCCCGTGCTCCCCGGCCGTCCCCACGAAGGTGGAGGCCCTCCTGAAGGCGCTCAAGGCCCGTCCCTCGCCTCTCGTCTGCCCGGCTGACCGCCTGTCGGTGCCCTGTGTCCCCAGGAGCTGCAGGGCCGAGCGGCGATCTGCCTGCTCTTCGACGAGGCCGCCCGCCGGCTGCACCGGTTCCTCTCGAGGCTCGGCTACGACGCCACCGTCCGCCCCCCCCCCCCCCCCCCCAGGCCGCCCCTATCATCACCACCCAACAAGCTCTTCTTGTGCATGTCCCTCATGTCCCTCATGTCCCTCACGTCCTTCACGTCCTTCACGTCCCTCATGTCCCTCATGTCCCTCACGTCCTTCATGTCCCTCGCGTCCCTCACGTCCCTCATGACCACGTGCGCCTGCCGCGCCTCACCCCGGCCGCAGTATCTAGGGCCTCGCGCCACCAGCGACCAGATCATGGCCTTCAATCGGCAGCCCGGCCCGCCCGGGGCCCTCCGCCTGTCCGCCCCGCCCCGCCGGAGACACCTGCCGCCCCTCTATGCTCATCTCCGCGTTGTTCTTGTGTGTGTGTGTGGGGCAGGCTGGTTGGCTCGTTCCGCGAGGTGCCGGCCCTGCCGCTGACGGTGGAGACGGTCCTTCGGTACGACATGCAGCCCTCGGCCCCCATCGCCATGGGGCGGCCCCCGGCCAACTTCCCCTTCTTCTGCCGCCAGGTCGGCCGACCTGCCTGCCCGCACTTTGGGTGCCCGCACTTTGGGTGCCCGCACTTTGGGTGCCCGCACTTTGGGTGCTGGTGCCCGCACTTTGGGTGCTGGTGCCCGCACTTTGGGTGCTGGTGCCCGCACTTTGGTGCTGGTGCCCGCACTTTGGGTGCTGGTGTCCGCACTTTGGGTGCTGGTGTCCGCACTTTGGGTGCTGGTGTCCGCACTTTGCGGGTGCCCGCACTTTGGGTGCGGGTGCCCGCACTTCCAGACCCGTCTCACCCCGCCCCAACCTGTCCAACTAGATCTTCTTCATCCGGGAGGACGTCCCCATCGACTACTCGTCCGTCCCGAACTGCTTGCTCCTCCGCCTCCTCCTCCTCCTCCTCCTCCTCCTCCTCCTCCTCCCTCCTCCTCCTCCTCCTCCCTCCTCCTTCTCCTCCTCCTCCTTCTCCTCCTCCTCCCTCCTTCTCCTTCTCCTCCTCCTCCTCCTCCTCCTCCTTCTCCTCCTCCTCCTCCTCCTCCTCCTCCTCCTCCTTCTCCTCCTCCCTCCTCCTCCCTCCTCCTCCTCCTCCTCCTCCTCCTCCTCCTCCTCCTCCTCCTCCTCCTCCTCCTCCTCCTCCTCCTCCTCCTCCTTCTCCTCCTCCTCCTTCTCCTCCTCCCCCCGTGGAAGTGCTGATGGTCCTGCGGGGCCCGGGATGGCGGTGCGCGGCAGGGAGGTTGTGGGGCCGCTCTTGGGACACACGGTGGACCAGCTCGAGGCCAGCCGCGGCCAGAACCTGCCCCACGACCTCCGCTGGCCTGCCCTCGCCCAGTGCCGAGCCGGGCCTGGGGGGGGGCGGGGCAGGGGCGCGTTGCCCCTTCCAGCCCCGCCCCCGGGGTACAGCTTGGCCGATCGGGGCGGCAAGGAGCGGGAGAGCCTCCCCTCGGCCTCGGTGGGAGGCGCCTCGGCAGCCGGCCCGACCGCCCGCCCACGGCTTGGTCCGCACCGCTCCGCCAAGACATCATCGATGGGCCGAGCCCGACCCATGCCGCATGCCCTCCCCGTGCCCCTTCCCGCGCGCCCCCTCACGTCCTTTGGCTGGCGGCTCGGTCGGGTCTGCTGGCGGACAATCAGCGGGTGGGGTCAGCGGCGTGGGGGGCGCTCACTCGGTGCTGCCCGTCTACCAGGGGATCCGCTTCCCCCCGCTGGCGGATGCGGCCATCCCCCCGCCCCCGCCCCTGGACAAGCCCCAGGCCATCGACCGCTGGTTGGACGCTCTCTGCGAGCTGGCCCAGCGCCCCGAGCCCATCGGCCCCAATGGGGCCCTCGTCGTCCGGTCCGCCCCAACTTGGCGGCCCCCTCGGCCCCCGCCGTCTCGTCGTCTCTTGCGCCTGGGCCCATTTGCTTGGCGTGGCTCATCTGCTTGATGTGGCTCATCTGCTTGGTGTGGCTCATCTGCTTGATGTGGCCCATTTGCTTGGTGTGGCTCATTTGCTTGGTGTGGCTCATCTGTCTGGCGTGGCTCTGCCTGGCGTGGGGCCGGGCAGGCTGATCGGGACGGCCAGCTTGGCCCTGACGCCCTCCTGGGCCAAGGTGACCGAAGTCAAGGGCCTCCTCGTCGTCCGTGGCTCCATCTGCCTCTCCTCCTCTTCTCCTCCTCTTCTCCTCCTCTTCTCCTTCTCTTCTCCTCCTCTTCTCCTCCTCTTCTCCTCCTCTTCTCCTCCTCTTCTCCTCTCCATCCTCCGCTCGGCCCCCGCGGCGCTCCGCACTTCCACCAAACCGCCGAGATGCTGCCCTTTTCTGCCTCTGCGTGGGTGTGGCGGGGTGTGGCGGGGGCTGGGCGGGGCCACAGGACGTCCAGAGGACGCTGGTGGGCGAGCGGCAGCTGGAGTACGGCGAGTACACCCGGGCCATCCCGGGCGACCCGATCACCTTCGAGTGCCTCCTGCCCGTCCCCGGCACCGAGGTCCGCCTGCCCCTCCGCCCCACCACGGGGCGTCGCGTGCCAAGGCGTGTGTCGGGGCGGTGCGGAGCGTGTCGAGCGGTGGGCTCGCTCATCCTGAAATTATCGGCCACTCGCTCACCACCCACCACCCACCACCCACCACCCACCACCAGGGGCCGGGGCGCCGCCCGGTGGTGGGGTTCGGGAAGGACGTCCAGAAAATCGCCGCCCAGAAGATCGCAGCCGCCAACGTGCTCCTCTACCTGCGCTTCGGGGCCGCCTTGCCCAAGCGGCCCTGACCGACCGCATGGGTCCCAGCCAGCCAACCATCCACCACGTGCTTCCATCCATCCATATCCATCCAATCCAATCCAATCCAATCCAATCCAATCCAATCCAATCCAGTCCAATCCAATCCGTCCATCCATCCATGCGTCACAGAATGCCTGGAAGGATGAACAGCCATCGCCTGTGCATGATGGCACCAACTCGAGAAAGGGGGGAAGGGCGGGGACGGCGGCCCGACTTACCGCGGGCATCAGGCGCCCACGGAAGGCCAGGCCGAGCCGAGCCCAGAGAAGAACAAACGACAGAAGCAGAAGCGCCCCCAGAGGGCACACGGCACGGCCCGAGAGACCCAAAAGAGAAACCAGAAAAGGGAGGGCAAAGGGAGGGCAAAGGGAGGGAAAGGGAGGGCAAAGGGAGGGAAAGGGAGGCAAGCGGGGGGGGGGGGGGGGGGGGGGGGGGGAAGGAAAGCGGACGGAGGAGCGAAAACCAAAAGCGAGAGAGCGCAGGGGCACGGCAGGAGCGAGAGAGGGCATGAGGATGGAAGCGGCTCGAGGAGCAGGGGGGGAGGGGGGAGGTGGGGCGACCCTCATCGGGGGTTCCCGGGCCCCGAGGGCTGCCTGGCGACCACGGGGCCCGCGGGCGGGTTGGGCAGCGGCCGGGCGGAGGGGCCCGAGAGGAAGGGCTGCAGCCCGGCATCGGGGGCCGCCCGGATGGCGATCGGGCAGACAACCCGCGGGCAGGGGCCCCCGGGGCCGCCTGGGTGGTTCGGGTCGCTGCCCCGGGCCGGTGGGGGGCGGGGCGCGGCCGGGGTCCGGGGCAGGAGCGGCGGCTGATCTCGCTGGGAGGCGACGGCTTCGTCCTCCGCCAGGCCGCGGGCCGGGCCATGGCCATGGTCATGGCCAGAGTCACCACGGGGCTCATCCTCGCTGCCCGCCGCCATGGCCATGGGGGGGGCCTCTTGGTGCCCCGGGGGATCGTGTCCCTCCCCGGGCCCGGGCCCCTCGGCCTCCTCGATGACCTCGCCCTCGCCCTCCCCGGCCCCGGGCCCCGGCCCCGGCCCGGCCATGGGGGTGCCGCCTCGGTGGAGCAGCAGCGCAGCCCGAATGCGGGCCGCGGCCCGGGGCTGGAAGGATCTGGCCCTGGGCACGGAGGGCCGCTTGGGGGGCCGCTTGGGGGGGCCCTTGGAAGCGGTGGGCCCCGACCGGATGCTGGTGCCCGACGGGACGCGCGAGAGTGGGCTGGCGGGGCTGGGGCTGGCCGAGCGGGCCCCGCTGGATGCGCTGGCCGCACCGGACGACGAGGCGGACGGGCTGCTGGGCGGGGCGGACGGGTCCGGGTCCTCCGGGCTGGGGCCCGCCGGGTCGCAGTAGTACGAGTACGAGCTGTCCGCGCTGCCGGCCGGGGTGCCCTCGAGGTCGCCCCCCCAGCCCTCGTCGCCCTCCCAGTAGCGGGCCAGCAGCCCGCCCGCCGCCTCGGCCTGGGCCTCCTCGTCCTGAGCGCCCTCGGCCTGCAGGTAGAAGAACCGCTGGGCGATCGTGCCCGGGACGAGGGGCCGCAGCGAGGCCTGCGACGCGTTGTTGTTGTGCGCGGCCCGCAGCCGGGAGCGGGACGACATCCGCCGCAGGGCCGCCGAGACGGCCGAGACGGCCCGCAGGGGCAGCGGGGCCCTGGGGATGCGACCGACGCCAGGCAGGCGGCGTGTCTGTCCCGCCCTTGCCCCGCCCCGCCCCGCCCCGTCAGCAGCCCCCAGCCGACCGATCCCCAGGAAGTCCGTGCCCCCCCCGAGCCCCCCCTCTCTCTCTCTCTCTCTCTCTCTCCCCCAGGGGCACCGAATCCGCCCCACCCCAGCCGCGGACCCACGTCGCGTTGCAGGCGCCATGCCGAGGGGGGCCCCGCCTCGGCCGGGTCGCCTTGCGCGGCGGGGTCCCCCCCATCGGCTGCTGCTGCTGGGACTGGGAGGGCAGAACCGGCAGCCCCGACGGCGGTGGGCCCACAGTGGCATCCGGGCTGTGCGGGGGCTGGGGCTGGGGCTGGGGCTGGCGCGGGCAGGCGCAGCTGCAGGGGCACTCGGGCGGTGGGGCGTGGGGCTGCACGTGCCACAGGACGGGACCCTCGGGCGGGGCTGGTCGTGCCGGGGGCGGGCGGCGGACGGGCGTGGGACGAGCCGTTTTGGGCTGGGGCGGCGAGCCGTTCTTGGGCTGGGGCGGCGAGCCGGGCAGGGCGGAGCAGCACGGAAGCCCTGGGTGGGCCTCCCACTGTGCTTGTGGGTGCGGTTGTGGGGGCGGTTGTGGATGTGGGTGTGGGTGTGGGTGTGGGTGCGGGTGCGGTTGGGGGTGCGGTTGGGGGTGCGGTGGTTGGGGGTGCGGTGGTTGGGGGTGCGGTTGGGGTGGGGGACCGGCCGAGGCTGGGTGGGCGAGTGCCCGTCCAGGGGGCTGCCCGTGTTTGTGTTTGGGGGCTGGGCCGGCCCTTGACCCTGCGGCCAGGGGGGCCCGTGGCGGCGCGGGGGGTGGGGGCTGGCCTGAGCCGGCGAGTGGATGGCCGGCAGGGTGGCCCAGCTGGACTCGTGAGGGGTTGAGGTCGACCCGTGGGCGGGAGGGGGCAGGGTGGCCGAGCTCGACCCGTGGGACCCGTGGGACCCGTGGGACCCGTGGGACCCGTGGGACCCGTGGGCGGTCGGCTCCGGGGCAGGTCCGCCGCCGAGCAGCAGGAGCCTCAGGGCCGAGGGGGCCGAGGGGGGCGAGCCGGGCCGGTCGTCGGGGGCGTGGTCGATGGCCAGCGAGAGGCTGCGCTGGTGGTGGTACGCCTGGGGCACCGGCCCCCGGGGGGCAAGCGGCGGCGGCGGCGTCGTCGTCGCCAGGGCCACCTCGTCATCGTCCGGTCCGAGCGACGACGGAGACGCTGTCGCAGCCAGGAGAGGTGCCCAGGTGCCCAGGTGCCCAGGTGCCCAGGTGCAGCAGGGGGCATGAGCGAAGGGGTGAAGGGCTGCCAAAGGAAGGAGCGGGGCCCGCGGGACAACCGGGACCACTGCAACTCGCGACACCGGGCGCAGACCGGGTGTCGGGGCCGGGCCGTGTGCTTGGGGGGAGGGCAGCAGCTCCTCCAAGGGCAGATCATCGTCCTCGGGGGGGCGGGGCTGGGGGGTCGGGGTGGTGGCGGCCGTGCGGAGGGGCGTCGAGCCGGACGAGAAGGACAGGCCTAGAGACCGGCTCGAGGGGTGCCGCTGGGGGCCTCCCGGACGGGAGCTGAGCAGCCGCTCGAGCCGGGCGGCCGTCCGGTGGGGCAGGGCGGGCCGGGTGGTGACGAAGGGCACGCTGCCCGGGGTCGGGCTGGGCACAACGGGCAGCCGCGAGGGCACCGAGAAGCGCATCCCATCCATGATGCTCCCCTCGGAAAGGCCGCGGTGGTGCGGCTGGACCCCCGGCGAGAGGGCCGCGAAGAGAGAGAGGGCCCTCGGAGGGGGGATGGGGCTGCGCCGCGCCGGAGAGGCAGCAGCGTCCGGGGGGCTACTGCGCTTCGAGTTCCGAGTTTCTGGGTTTGACCGTGGTATTGCTATCAGATAAGCAATCGAGAAAATGCAGCACACTGGAACAGACGTGCAGATTCTTGATGGTGTCCAGTGGTTGCATCGTCTACATGCCTGAACGCCGATCCATTTTGTAGGGATATTTTCGGCAAGAGATACGCCAAAGGCGGAAGCTGAACATTCCACTTGGAGTTGGGTGACTCCAGGGGGGAACAAATTTGACTCCCGGGGGAGGCTGCCGGGGGTTAGAATCTGGCCGGAAGGACGAGGCCGGCGGTCAGTCAGTCTCGTGTGAGTGCGCGCAGCAACTTGGGCTGGTTCGTTTTGGCCAACCGGTGTGCCAGAAAGGAGAAGCTCGGTCAAACGACCGAGACAAGGGCCAACGATCTTTTCGCAATCAATCACCAGCAAAAACCCAACAACAAAGAGGTTGGATGCCCCGAGGTCCCAAACGTCCCGAACGAGGCGCACGAAGTGCCGCAGGTGAGATGGCACGAGTAGGCGGAGCATCGAAATCATACAAAAAGAGGGGAGGAGGTGGACGACCGACGGCGACCAGCAGCGGTCTCTTCAAGGTGGCGGGGCCGAAAGGGGTGCACTTGGGGGTGCTGCTGTCGATGGGACGCCCGCGGACGGCGGGCGGGCGGGAGTGGGCGGCCCCTGCATCGCGGCCATCATCATGGCCGTCAGCGAGCGGGCCGTGGGGACGGGCCGCGGTGGTGGGGGGAGGGGCTGCTGGGCGGGCGGGGTGGACCAGGGCGCCGTGGCGGGCGGGGCAAGGGGAGCAGGGGTCACGGGCCCGAGGCTGGACATCATCAGCGCCGGAAGGAAATGCCCCGGGCCGCTGCTGGGGCGGCCGCCCTGATTTGAGGGACCAGCGACCCCGCCCGCTGGCCGGGCGACGACAGGCTCGGCCGAAGGGGGCTGCTGCTGCTGCTGCTGCTGTTGCTGCTGCTGGGCGGTCCAGTGGCGGATGTTCTGCTCGATGAGCCGCTCCAGACGCTCCACCGCCACCGGGGCCAACTTGTGGCGCCCCCCGAAGCGCTGAGGGGAGGGTCCAGAAAGGGCGGGGCAGCAAGCAGGACGGGTGAGCCGAAGCAGGCACCGACTGGGCACAGTCCGAGAAGCTGCGCGGGGAAGCTCACGGGCACCACCATCCCGCCCACTGCCAGCAGCCCCAGTCCCAACCAGCGCCCACCGCCAGGCGCGGGGGGGGGGGGGGGGGGGGGGGGCGGACCATGGCCAGCTCGGCAGGGCTGGACTCTTCGCGCACCTTGATGCGGCCCTGGCGCCCTGCAAGCCGCAACGCCACCCGGCACCCCATGCCAGTGCCCGTGGCCGTGGCCGTGCACCAAGCAGGGTAAGGCGCCCATCGATGGTCGATCCCAGCAAGCCCCAGCCCCGGGGGCAATGACCGCATGCATCCCGACCGCCACCTCGATCCCAGCAACCCCCAGCCCCGGGGGCAATGACCGCATGCATCCCGACCACCACCCCGTGCGGGGCCAATGGCGGGGCCAGGGGCGGGGGCGGAGGCGGGGGCGGGCGTGGATGGGCGGACCCTGGTCGATCTGGATGTCCAAGTTGAAGAGCAGCCGCCCCTTACCCTTGCCGGCGCCCGGGGGGCCGGCTGGCGGGGCCGGGCCGGGGCTGCCCAGGGAGGCGGACCCAGGCGTCTCATCATCGAGGTTGGGTGGGGGCTGAGCCGGGCGGGGCTGCTCCGGCCGACCGAAGGCCGCCAGGACGCCCGAGGAGGAGCCGAGGGAAGGCCCTGCCTCTGACGGCTGCCCCCCCGGCGATGGGGCCCCCAGCCGGAGCGGAGGCACCAAGAAGCGGCCCCCGCTCGCCGCCTGGGCCTGGGCCTGGGCCTGGGCCTCCTGGACCACCTGGGCCTGGGCCTGGGCGGGTGGGGTCATGGTCATGGCCGGGGGGGAGCCGGGCCCGGCCTCGTCCGCTGAGGGCGGGGCGGCGGGGCTGGCCGGGGGCTCCCACTCGGCCAAGTCGGGACCGCCCGCCGGGCTGTTTGCTGGCGAGCGTGAGTCATACCAACGCGGGCCCCCCGCGCCTGCGCCCCCGCACACCGCGCAGCCAAGCAACCGGCACCACAGTCCCAGCCAAGCAACCGGCACCACCAGCCCCAGCAACAAGGAGTTGTCAGCACCCCACCTCAGCACCCCCCCCCCCCCCCCCCGTTTCGCCTTGCCCCACCGGGTGGGAGGGGGCCATGCGGACGGTCGGCAGAGGGGCTGCCCTCGATGGCGCTGACGTCGACCGTGTTGCCCTCGGGGAAGGAGGCCCCCTCCTCGGCGGCGCCACGGGGTTCCCCGCGGCAGCTGGGTGGCGGGTCTGTGGCGGCCGGCTCGAGCAGGTTCAGGCACAGCTCGTCCTCGGGGGCCGGCCCCAGGTCGCCCTCCTCGCCGCCGGGGGGATGCTCGGGGGCGGTCAGGTAGTACTGCAGCACGTGGTCCTTGATCCGGTCGACGATCTCCTGGCACATGGCCGCACGCAGGTGGAAGGTCTCCACGAAGCTCCGCGCCAGGGCCAGCGGGTCGTCCCCACGCCGCACCGCCAGGGTGCCCATCTGCACGGCCGCCCCCGGCCAGCGGCCCAGCCCCGCACCATCCACCACGGGGCATCAACCACGGGGCAACATCCACCACGGGGCATCCACCACGGGGCACCATCCACCGCGGGGCACCATCCACCGCGGGGCACCATCCACCGCGGGGCACCATCCACCGCGGGGCACCATCCACCGCGGGGCATCATCCACCACGGGGCACCATCCACCACGGGGCAGGCCGGGGGCCGGGGGCGCAGGGGCTGTGGGGTGGCTGACCTTGCCGTGGCCGAGGTCGATGCGCAGCTGGACGATGGGCTCGCTGCGCTGCTTGCCCGCCCGGACGGCCGTGGCGAAGGTGAAGGGCCGCGGCTGGACCGGCTTGGGCAGCCCACGCTCCCGCAGCACTGCCGCGCCCCCCGTGCGGCCGCCGCCCCAATGCCCACAACCCATCAACCACAACGCCCACAACCCATCAACCACAACACACCAACCACAACCAGAACCAACACATGGCCCGACGTGGGCGATGGGGGCGATGGGGGCGAAGGGGGCGAAGGGGGCGAAGGGGGCGATGGGGGCGATGGGGGCGATGAGGGCGATGGGGCGTGAGGGCGCGGCGCTGTGCGGTGCGGACGGCGGTCCCTGTCGGCGCGCGCCTTGGCGGCCAGCTGGGCGGCGCGGGCGAAGTCGTGTGTGCGGCGCTCGATGAGGCGCCCCAGGGGGCGGATGTGGTCGCGGCTGAGGGCGAAGGCCCGCACGAAGAGCTCCGCCAGGGCGTAGCTGTTGTCCCCGTCGCAGACCCCCACGTGGCCCACACGGCCGTCGCCCAGGGCGATGTCGATGAAGAGGCGCGGCTCCTGTCCCCCCCAAGACGCGCCGCCCCGCACCAGCCGGCAAACCAGGCGGATGGTGAGGCCAGGCGCGACCCCCTCCCATCCCCTCCCCCCGGCGGGGCATGGGCCGTAGGGAGACGCCGTGTCGCACGGGCGGGGCGGCGACCTTCTTGCCGGGGCGGCCGCCATCGGGTGGCCCGCTGCCCTGCTGGGAGGCGGCCGTGGCGGAGCGTGGCGTGGCGAGAGGCCCCCCGGCCGGGGCTGGGGCAGGGCCGGCGGGAAGCATCACGGTCCGGGTCACCATCCGTGGCGTGGGGCTGCCCCCCGACGGGCCCACGGGTAGCGGCGGGGCCCCGGGCGGGGCGGGGCTGGCCGAGAGGGACACGGTGCCGGGGCCCCCGCCCGCCGCGAAGGGGCCGTGCCGGGCCGAGGGCGGGGCGGCGGCCAGGGGGCGGAGGGACTCGGCGATGACCGGGACCAGCCCCCCGTCGGCCCGCTGGCGGAACTCGGTCACCCGCAGCCGGCCCGCCCCCGGCCCCCCCGACGGGGGCCCCTCGGGGCGCGGGGAAGGCGTCGCCGACCCCTGCGGGGGGAGCAGTGGCTGCTGGGGGGAGGCCGCCCCGGGCAGGGGTGCCGTCAGCCCCAGGCCCATCCCCATCGCCCCCAGCAGCAGCCCCGTGTAGCCTGCCGAGGGCGTGGCGGGGGCCCCGGCAGGGGCAGGCAGCAGGGCCGCCGGGGCGGTGGCCATGGGGGCGAAGGAGCCACCCAGGCCGGCAGGCTGCTGGGGGGGCGACAGGGCCCCGAGGCCCCATCCGGCCGGGGCCGGGGCCGCCGGGGGGCCGCCGGTTGGTGGCGGGGCCGGCGGGGCGCCGGGGGTTCGGTCGGCGGGCCGGCCGAAGGGGGCCGGCGGCAGGGGCTGCCCCACGACCTGGGCCAGGATGGCCTTGAGCTCCCCGTACCGCTGCGAGAGGGCCCCCAGCCCCAGGGACAAGCCGCCGCCCCCCACCGCAGCCTCGGAGGCCCCGCCGCTCACGCCGGTCGCAGCAGGGGAGGAGGCCGGCCCCACGGCCAGCGACCCTCGGGTTGGTCCCGGCCCCGGTGCCAGCCCCTGCCCCTGCGACGCCTGAGTCGGGGGGGCTGTGGCCGGGGCTGGGGCCGGGCCCAGGGCGAGCGAGGCCGGGGCGGCAGTCGGGGCCCCGGGGGGCGGGCCTGACCGAAGAGGAAGAGGGGCCGCCGAGGAGGGGGCTGCCTGTCTTGGGGGCCAGCGGCCACCCGGGGCGGCGGGAGGAGGAGGCGAGGGGGCCGGGGCCGGGGCCGGGGCCGGCGCCGAGGACGGGGGTGAGCGGGGCGTTGTCAGGGCGAACGGGGGCGGGGCCGACCCGGGTGGGGCCTCTGCCCCGGTGGCCCCGAGGGGGGCAGCCGGCGGGAGCTGCGAGGGAGGAGGGGCGCCTGGCTGCTGGGGTGCTGCTGGCTCCGGGGAAGGCCTCTCTTCGCTCCCTGGGAAGGCACTCGTCAAGTGCGCAACGCCCTGCCGCTTGTCGGGCTGCTGCTGCTGGTGGTGGTGGGGGCCCTGCTGGCCCTCCCCCTTCTGGTTCTGGGCGGCATGGGCGGCCGGCTGCAGGCCCAGGTCGGGCCCCTCGGCGGGCCGGGCCCCCTTGAGGTGGGAGGGCAGCGGGCCCGAGGCGATGTGCCGCTGGGCGAGCTCGGGCCGCCGTTGGAAGGACCGCTCCAGCCGCAGGCGCATGATGCGCAGGGTGAGGGCCGTGTTGGCCGCCTCCTGGGCGCTGACCTCCATCATGTACTGCCCAAGCCCCGTCGCACGCCCCTCGGCCTGCATATGGGCATGCGCGAGGGGGCCGATGAAGTTTGGTGGGGTGCCGGGGCAGTGAGCGTGGGAGCGTGGGAGCGTGGGAGAGTGGGTGGGAGGGTGGGATGGGCGGACCTCGTCGATGCGCACGGCCCGTCGGGTAGCCAGGTCGGCCTTGGCCCCCAGGAAAAGAACCAGCATCTCATCGGTCGATGGCCCAGTCCGCTGCAAGAACGGCCACCATCTACCGGCAGCCCGAGGGTGTCAGACAACAGCAGGCAAAAAGGGAAGGGAAGGGGGCGGCAGACTCCTCGAACGCATGCTCAAAGGTAGAACGGTCGGTGATATCATACAGGATGAGGGCGCACCGAACGTCCGAATAGAAACTATCCAAGAGAAAAGTGAAGCATAGGAGGGGCAACTGGCAACCTCTGCGGGAGTTGGCCGAGCATGTCGAACGGCAGATCCCAGAAGCGAAAGAGCAAGTAGTTGGATGCCTTGGATTTGTCTGCCATGGGAACAGTATAAATCATCGTCTGGACAGTTTCTGCGAAAGCAATGCCTTTCGGGAGAAAGCGAACAGTCGCAGACTTTCGTACTCTCGTTGGAACTTAAAACCGACAAAGTCACGGAGGAGAGCTGTCTTCCCTGTCCCTGGATCCCCCAGGACGAGGATTTTTGTCGCCTTCTCCTCCAGTCCCACGAATCGTCTCAAACTAAGTCTAGACTTAGTCACTAGATCCGCGGTTCTTGTTACCTCGATTCAAAAGCCATCAAAATGTTGCTGAAAGTTAAGACTCTGACCGGCAGCGAGCTCGAGTTCGATATTCAGTCGACTGACACTGTCTGTGACGACTTCTTCATCGCATAAGCCTCACACATTTTCCATTTAACGGTGTTCTCGACTCAGGTTAACTCCATTAAGGAGAAGGTCGAAGAGAAGCTTGGCATTGCAACTGCCCAGTCTGTGCACATTTCCCCCCTTTTTTTTTTTTTTCTACTATAATTTTCGTGAATTGTGAATGCGGCATCCTTCCAGGCAACGGCTCATTTTCGGCGGGCGCCCCCTGTCTGTGCAGTTTTTCTGTTTCCTCGGCTTTTTTCGAACACTTAAAACACTTAGGAGCGACGAGAAGACTGCCCAAGATTACGGGATCACCGCTGGTGCTGTTATTCACCTTGTCCTTCAGCTGTAAAATGTCCCTTTTCTCTTTCGCTTTTGGCTTTGGGGACGCTGCAATGATCGCCAACATCGCTTCGGAGTTTTACTTGTCGTGGGATTTCAAGGGGCCTTCCTCATCTCCTGCTGAGTTGCCCAAGCCGTACCCAGGAAGACCTACACAGGAAAGAGCGGTTCTTGGGCACAGCCGGGAGCAAGCAGACAGACCACTGCCATCCCAAAGGCCTGGGTGGGAGTCACCTGGTGGCCATAAATGAGCAGCGACAGGAGGAGGGTGACGCACTTGCGAAGCGTCGCAATGGCGTTTTTCCACCAGGTGCCGTGCATCCTCTTAAAGCTCAAAAACAGGTTCTGGGGCGATTGATGGGCAACGGTGAGCAAGCTGGTTTGGTTCCGCCTGGGAGGCCAGACCTGGCCGAGGACGTTGAGCAAGGCGATCGCGCCGGCTTTGGCCAGCCAGGGGAGGTGGGATGAGGTGAAGGCCACGATCGGGCCGAGAGCCCCCGTGGCCACCACGTAGGACGTGTTGACCAGGGCGGCCAGGCCCATCTCGGCGGAGAGGATGAGGTGGTTGGAGCAGCCCTGGGCCTGCGCCTGGTTCTGCAGTTCGTCGACCAAGGCGCTCGCGTTGATGGCGATGAAGAGAAGCAGCTAAAGGAAGGAGGGCCACCAGGTTGGCAGTACAGGCGCGGCGGAACGGGACGGACCATGCCGATCATGGGGTTTTCGGTGGGGAGGGCTGCGGTCTGGGACCCTGACGGCTTGAAAAAGACGGCCAAAAGGCCCACACACATGAGCCCCGAGTTGGTCCATTCGCCTCTGGTATACCGTTTCCCGGAAAGGAGGCTATGGGGCATTGCTGGAGGCACGGTCAGCAATCGGGAGGCGGAGAAAGGCGGCACGCAGACAGAGGAGCAACTTCGTGGACTTGGCCAAGATGAGAATCGGGTATGGGAGGTAGTGATAGGCATGGTAAGATGTGAGGTGAGAGATGGCAAAAAGAGTGCCCGCGAGAACATGGTTTAACCAGAGTGGAATTTTCCATCGGATGCATGCTTGGCTCTTCCCGTTTTCTTTGGAGGGTATCGGCGTGGGAGCTGGTGAAAGGTCCAAGCTCACAGCAAGTGGTGGTGCAGCCTTTTTGGTTGGCATCGGAGAGGAACGGGTTCGTTCCGCAAAATAGTCTGGTGACAGAGGAAATGACAGAGACAGAGACAGACGACGGACATGACACCAAACTCACTATAAATGTCGTGAGGTTTTCTAATATTGGCAGAAAGAACTCTACGCCGAAAGTGGAGCTGCACTCACGCATCCTGTTTCAGGAAGACTTGAATATTTGTTGACATGGGTGGCAAGATCACTGACGCGGATTCTTGGAGAGCCGAATATAATGAAAAAACTGCGAGAAGGGCACCCGCATGGAGGAGGAAAACAAATCGCTCCTCTGCCATTGATCGAGGTTACCCAAAGGTTTTATAGATTTTCCCCAAATCAGCCACGTCACCGCCGGCACAGGCTTCACCTCCTCTCGAACTCAAACTGGCGAAATCACTTCGGAGTTCTCTTTTTCTTGGCATTTTTGTCCTCGTCTTCTCAGTGGGACAGGTCTGTTGGTCGCTTCCTTTTACCAGCGCGCTGTGCCTTTTTTTTTTGCAGGCCATGGACGTGGGCCTCTTCTATTCTCGAGAGGGCATTTCTTATCCGGTACCTCTCAAACTTCTCAACGTAACGGCACAAATCCGCGACACGGTCGCGGAAGTTACTCTCGAACAAACCTATCTCAACGACAATGAGGTTCCGATTGAGACAGTGTACAAATTCCCGCTTGACGACGCTGGTGCGATCACTGGGCTTGAAGTAACTTTTGGTGACACCACCTTACGAGGCAAATTTGAAGAAAAGCAAAAGGCCCGGCAGACCTACGAAGGTCTTGTCGTCGCATGACCCCTGGACCACTTCATTCAGAATGCTCTACAGAGGCCGTTCGGGGGGGGAAGCAAGCTTCCTTGCTCGAAGAACAACGGCCTGACATCTTCACTGCCTCTATCGGAAACATTCGGCCCGGAGAGAAGAGCGTGGTTACGATCCACTACGTAACCCAACTCAGGTCCGTTGTTGTGATTCCCATTCGTCCCGGTTTTGTTTTCATCTCGGAGTCGCATGGCTTCCGCAGCTTGGAGCCGCCAGATGTCATCAAGTTCGTCCTGCCCACCACCATCGCCCCCCGATACGTTGGCGCGGGCCCCGACGATGTCAACCCCACCTACCTGCCCAAAGGGAAGCCATCGCCCTACCGGCTGATCATGCATATTGATGCCGAGATGGTCTCCGCGGTGACAGCCGTGGAGAGTCCCGACCATCAGCTCAAGACTCAGGTCTCCATCAGATCTATTACCGGGATCATTTTGTTCTCGCAGGTCGATGAGCGCACTGCTCACGTGGAACTCCTTGATGGCAGCACCGCGCCCGATCGGGATTTGATTGTCCTCTTCCACGTCTCCGATGCCTGGCAACCCCGGGCCCTCCTCGAGGAAGACCCGGCCACAAATACGTCCGCCCTTTCCCCTGCCCTTCCGAGTGGGGGGATTCATTGTCCTCGCGTGTCGGCTGCGTCTTGGTTGGCACCTCGACCGGCGGGTGAAGTGTCGCCGTCATGCTCGCTGGAGCGCCATACCGGAGTCGCGTCGAGGGGCCCCCTGGCAACGCTCTGCAACCGTGGCTCTTCAGTCTGTAATCTGCTGCCTTTCTGGCACTGGATGACCACCCGGCCTTTCTAGGGGACGTGGGCCGCCCAATTACCCAACAGGATATCATCTTCGTCGTGGACCGTTCGGTCTGGTCGCTTGGTCGCCCCCGATCTGTTTCTCATCCGACCTGGGCGCTGGCAGGGCTCCATGGAAGGCCCAAAGATGGAGGCGGCCCGTGATGCTCTCGCGACCTTTGTCAAGGCACTGGAGGGCCATGTCCGATCTCGGACTCCCGGTTCCGGGCCGGCGATTCGGTTCAACGTGCTCTTCTTCGGTTCGTCGCATGCGTGGCTCTTCCCGGAGCCCGTCACCCCAACCGCCGAGGCCCGAGACCGAGTGGTGGAGGCCTGCTCGACCATGCATGCCGATATGGGTGGCACTGAGCTCCTCGCGGCTCTTCGAGATATCTTCCCCATGGCACGAGTCCGTCGGTGGTGTGTGTGTGGGGTGGGGGGGGGGGGGGGTGGGGGTGGGGGGGGGGGGTGGGGGGTGGGGGGGTGGGGGGAGGGGTGGGTGGGGGTGGGGGTGGGGGTGGGTGGGGGGGGGGTGGGGGGAGGGGGGAGGGGAGGGGGGAGGGGGAGGGGAGGGGAGAGGATGCGGGTTACTGCTAATTTGCGACTCCGCCCCCACGAACTGCGGGGCGCACCGGTTCTAGGCGGATCGGCCCTCGTCGCGGATCGACGTCCTCCTGCTGACCGACGGCGAGATCGGCGACACCGACGCGGCCCTGAAGGAGGCTCGCGAGGTGCACGCCAGCACAGGTTCGTGCTCATGCACTGCTTTGCGTCTATCGTCCTCAATCATCGACATCGGTTGATCGCGCGGTTCCTTGGCCAACGGGGGTGTGCTGCCCAGGGATGCGCCTCTTCACTGTGGGCGTGGGCTCGGACGTTTCGCACCACCTGGTGCGCAGCCTGGCCAATGTCGCCGGTGGTGTTGTCGAGTTCGTGCAGCACGCGTCCGAAGTCTGTCTCGCTTCCACTCGCCCACCGCATGCGCGACGGCAAGGGTATGCTCGAGTTGGGCAGTCGGAGATCGCGCGGTGAGGTTGCACCAAACTGCGAAATGAGTGCTGTGCACATTCGGCATTTAATCTGCCTTGGCGCGCGCGGCTTGCCGGTGGCGCAGCGGCGTCTGGAGAACAAGGTCCTGCTGCAGTTGGGCCGGGCGCTGAGCCCTTCGCTCCCCATCGAGGCGGATTGGGGCACCGAGAAGGCCCCCGGCTGGGCGCTGTTGGGCCAGTACCCAGATCCCATCCCGAGCGCCTTCCTGGACACGGGCTACGTCCTGTACGCCATCTTTCGCAAGCCCGCCGAGCCCACCAGCCCCACGTCGATGCCCGCCCTGCGAGCCACTCTCCGCCGCAAGTCGGCCGACACCGAGACGGACCCGGTCCGCACACTGCCCCCCCCCCCCCCCCCCCCCCCCCCCCCCCTACTTCCCCCTCCCTCGCGACGCCCCGCATCGTTGACACTCCTTTTCTCTCTGGGCCACACAGGGGAGCGCGGCCTGGGCGCGAGAGGTCAAGATCCCCTCGGCCCCCCAGCTGCGCTTCCAGGGCCGCGCCTTGCACCAACTGGCGGCCCGTGCCCTGATCCGGCAGTGGGAGGAGGACAGCGACGAGCCCCAGCTGCACGCCGAGCAGGTGGTGCGCCTCTCTCTCGAGGCGGGGGTCATGTCCCGCTCCACCAGCCTGCTCCTCGTCGCCGAGGGCCCCGCGGTGGGTGAGGGCCGCCCCCAGAGGCACGAGGTCCCCTCAAATGTCCCCCGGGATTACGGCGGGGCCCACGGTCCGCCCCGTTGCCCGCACCTGTGCCATCCTCACGACCTGTTGATCGTTGCGCAATCGGGGCACTGCAGGTCCGGCGCTGATGGCGATGCGCGTCCCCTCGGCCATCAACCGCGCTGCGATGGTCTGCACGCGCCGTCTTTTCAGCATGCTGATCGGCCCCAAGAAGGGCGCCGGACCTGTGGCCCCGGCGGGGTTGCAGGCGCAGCTCGATGCCGCCATGCCCGCGCCCCCTCCCACCATGCCCGGTCCTCCGCAACCCGCCCAGGGGGTCGCAAAGGGCGGTTTGACGCCGCCGAGCCCTCCCACCCCCACCCTGAGGGTCGGGCGCCCGTTGAGCCCCCTGGGGCTGGCGGGGCTGGTTCTGGTCTGTCTGGGGGTGGTCTGGCTGCTCGGCCGCCTCTATCGAGCCCGCACCGCCAAGGGGCGCCACGCCCACTCGTAGCGGTTGCCCTCGGTGCGCTGCCCTCGGTGCATCGCCCCATCTTGTAAAATAACTTGAAACGTACCACACAAAATCGCCGTTTGTCCTCATCATGCGCCTCCTGGTGGGCGAGGAGCGCCTGGGGGGATCCGCACTGCCTTCATCATCCCATGCCAGCCAGCGGGGCTGCCCTAGCAGGGGTCGAGCTCCATGATGGCCGACGAGCGGCCCAGCAGCTTCAGCAGCACATCGGGGGCCATGGACGGGCCAGCACGCTGCGGGACCGCGCTGGTCGCCTCGCAGAAAGCCCTCGAAGCTGCCGAAGTCGTGGTTGGTGCCGGGGCGGGGGCAGCAGGTGCCGGTGCGGGGGCAGCAGGTGCCGGGGCGGGGGTAGCAGGTGCCGGGGCGGGGGTAGCAGGTGCCGGGGCGGGGGCAGGCGGCTGAGGGACCTCCACCTGAGTGGGGCCGCGCCGGGGGCACAGGGGGGGGGGGGAGTGGAAGGGAGCCCAGGTGCGCATCCCCCAGCGGGTTGTGGCGGGGGCGCCGAGAGGGGTGCTGTGGGGCCTGCCGGTGGCGCGGTGGCCTCGGAGGGTGCGGATGCGGATGCGGATGCGGATGCGGGTGCGGGTGCGGGTGCGGGTGCCGTGCCCGCCGATGGGCCTGTCAGCGCGGCGGAGTGGGCGGATGCCTGGGTGCCCCGGGGGGCCGCATCAGGCGACGCCACGGCCTCGGTTTCGGCCTCCATCGGAGAGGCGATCGGAGCGGGCGGAGGGGCCTGCGTCCGTGTGTGTGTGTGCGTGGGGGCAAGGCCCAAGAGCGAAGACGAAGCTGAAGCTGATGCCGAGCGGCTCGTTGGGGCCGATCGATTGGCCGAGCTGCATGAATGTCACTCGCCGCCCACCACCCGAGGACAATAGGCGCTCAGCAGGCCGCAGCCCACAGCCAGGCATTCCCCAAGTTCGTCCGCACCCCGGCCATACCACTGGGCTGGCAGGGCCAGGGGCCAGGGGCCAGGGGCCAGGGGCCAGGGGCCAGGGGCCAGGGGCCAGGGGCCAGGGGCCAGGGGCCAGGGGCCAGGGGCCAGGGGCCAGGGGCCAGGGGCCAGGGGCCAGGGGCCAGGGGCCAGGGGCCAGGGCGGACCTTGACGACGGGCAGGGTGATCTCCATGCGGCGGGTGGCCTTGTCGAAGGCGGCCCGGGCCCGCTCCCCGTCCACCGGCAGCGCCAGCGGGATCTGGGCCCACCGGGCGCCCCCCACCAACCGAAGGCACAGCCCACGCCGCGTCGATCGACCGATGGGCACAGTTGTTGGCCATGTGTGGGTGGGTGGGATGGGAGGGGTGGAACGGGGGGGGACGGGGGGAAACGGGGAACGGGGCGGGCAGGCAGGGGGATGTGTGGGGCAGGCCGGGAGATGGGTGGGGGGAGGCAGGCCTGCGGACGGTGGTCTGGTACGGGCCGGCGGGGGTGACCAGGTGGACGGCCCGGGATTCGACGTCAACTTCGACCCCTTCGGCGCTCTCCTGCCGGAGGGGAGGGGAGGGGAGGGGAGGGGGGCGGAGTGGAGGGCATCAGAGCGAGGCAGTTGCCGAAGCTGCGGAATGCGTGATGGAGGAGGAGGATGGAGGAGGATGGAGGAGGATGGAGGATGGAGGAGGATGGAGGAGGATGGAGGAGGAACGGGATGGCCGAGGGGCGAGGGGCGAAAGCGCCGGCCGCTAGGATCCGATGGCGGGGGCCGGGCGGCGCGCAGACGATGAGCGGCAACTCGATGATGAGGCGCAGCTGGTCGGGCCGGGGCCCTCGGGAGGCCTCGCGGTCCTGCCGACGGCAGGGGGAGAGGCAAGGGGCGGGCGGACAACGGATGAGCCCCACCGAGAGGGCGCCCTGGCGAGCGGGGAGGGCGGCCGACCATGGTGTGGTGTTGCATGTCGAAGGTCTCCGAGTAGACGATCCGGTGCCGGGGAGCCTGCTTGGGGGCGGGCCCACCGCCCCCGGGGAGCTCGACGATCTTGGGGGGCGCCCCGGGCCCCTCGGCCCCTCCGGGCAGGCGCAGCTGTAGTTGGGGCTCATCCTCGTCGGGAAAGCCCACGGGAAGGGCGCTGCTCCCACTGGCCACCCCCGAGGAGGGGGCGGAGGGGGGGTAGGCGGAGGGCGGGCTGGTCGTGTGGGCGGGGGGCGGAGCCAGCCGACTCTCGGCGGCCGATTTGCTGGATGTTGGCTTGTTCTTCCGTGGCTGTTGAGGGGGAGGAGGCATGGCAGCCTTGGCCGGGGATGGGCTGGCCTTCGGGGTCGGGGAAGTGGACAACCCCTGGGCCATCTTGACAACACCAGGAACTTTCGGCCGACCGGATCCCCGGGGGACAAGCCCAGGAGGAAGATCGTTAGGGTGTTCCTGGTCGTACCGTTCCATTTCATCGAGGGCCTTCAGATTTTCCTAGAAAAAGGATCCGTTGATGGAGAGATGAGATTTAGGGATGCACAAACTTCCAAATTCTTTGGGTCGGAGATCTCTCGCATATAATCTTCAAAAAGAGAGACAAAGTTGGGGTCCTGGAAGCATTGCTCAAATCTACTCCTCTCAGCGGGAGTGAAATGGGACATTCCCTTCTCACGGATATCTTTGGGGATTTGATCCAAATATCCCGATTGTGGCTTTGTCGGTGCTTGCACTACTGGTTTTGCGGGCACGGCTTTGGACTTGGCGGGACTGCTCATCAGATTTAAAAACTCCGATATCCGATCCAACCCCGAGGTTCTTAAGGTTCTTTTTCGTCTCCATCACGCGGCAATCATGCAGCAACCGGCTTTCGCTCCGCCTCCATGGGCTGTGCGACCACCCAGAGGAACCTATGTAACAACCGAAAGTGATAAAGAGCAGGAACCTGCACGCAAGATTATGATTGACGATCGTGTATGTACAACAGTCTGCCAGCCGGGTGTTCCTTCTTTTATCTGTGCGCGTGCTTAGTTTGGAAGGCTTCAAGAAGTAGTGAATGTGGCGTTCCCAGATCCTCTCTTGTCGCGGATGCATCTCGCCCTCTTCGGTGCTGAGGGTCCCGATGAGGGGGTGTACGTCCAGGACCTGGGCTCGGTCCACGGGTCGTGGCTCGGCGGGGAAAAGCTTATCCCTCGGCATCCGCAGCGATGGCGCGAGGGGGTTGCGCTTCGGTTGGGCAGCGGACGGTCTGTCTCTCCTCGGCCCTGCCGTTGGGTGGGCATCACGACCGGCCCGGGGCCCGTGCGCAGAGTGTTGCATCTGCATGGGTCAGCCACGGCCCGGTTCGTCCATTCGGCTACCATCGGCGGGGACGCCCCTGAGCGGCAGCCGGCCTCGTCACCTTCGCCCGCCCCAGCGGCGGCCTCCTCGGCTCCATCCTCCTCGGCTCCATCCTCCTCGGCTCCATCCTCTTCGGCGGCCCCGCTGGCTGCCGCGCTCCCGGCCAAGCGGCATGCTGAGGAAACCCGAAACGAGCAGCCTGCCGATGGTGGCGAGGTCTGGACGCGAGGATGAGGCCCTGGCCTTCGGTGGCCCCCGCGGCGGGGGTTTCCATGCGGATTGTGGCCGGGGGGGCGCATGCGCGCCAACCACCCACACGCACCCCATCCATGGCTGGGGGTTTCCTTGCTGCTGGGGATTTCCTTTGCTGCTGGAGGTTTCCTTGCTGCTGGAGGGGGGGGAGGGGCCGGGCCGGCTGCTCACCGCGCCCACACGCACACACTGCCCCCCGGCTGTAGCGGCGGAACCCCTATCTGGACGCGTCGGCCTTCGGGGACGACCCCTCCCGCAAGAACAAGTTCCTCTCCCTCCTGGGCGCCTTCAAGGTCTCCCGGCCCTTCCACCGGCCCCCCGCCACACTTGCCCCCACGGGCTTACACCTCCATCCCGCGGCATCGCCGCTGGCGTGCCCCCGCTCATCATGCCGTCCGCCCATCATGTCTGTGCGGCCCCCCATCCAGGGGAAGCCCAAGCCGGCCCCCTCGGCTGCCGGCCAGCCGCCGCAGCCGCCGCAGCCGCCGCAAGGGGATGTCGAGGGCAGCAAGCGGCCGCGGGAGGCGGGTGCCGAGCCGGAAGACCATCCCCTTCCCCGGCCCGAGGGGGCGGCCGGTGCTGCCGCCGCCATGGCCAACCCCGGGTCCCAACCGCCGGCGGCCCCCGGGGGCAGCAGCCTCATGACGGCCGGCGGGCAGGCGCGCTACTTCAGCGACCTCGAGCAGCAGTTCGAGTCGGGCATGGCCCGCAAGCTCGCAAGGGGCGCCACCGGCCTCGGCTTCGGCAACGAGTAGCCCTCCCCTCCCCTCCCGCCCTCCCCCCTCCCTCTCCTCCCCGCTGCGCGCCTCGGATGGGCCGCGTTAATCCATCGATCTATCGGGTCGCCACGCGTGGGGAGAGGGAGGGCCGGAGGGCCGGAGGGCCGAGCTTTAGTCGACCTCATCGACGGCCGGCTTGGCGCTGCCGGCGCTGGGGTTGGCGCCGCTGTCGGGGCCGGGAGCCGCGTTCCCCTGGGGGGCGGCGCCCTCGGCGGGGGGCGGCCGGGCGGCGGCCTCCTTCTCGGCCTGCTCCTTGTGCATCCGGACGAGGATGGGGTGGGCCAGGGCCTCGAGCTCCTTGTACTTGGCGTCGTACTCGGGCTTCTCGTGGCGGTCGTCGATCCAGCGGAGGGCCTGGTCGCACAGCTCCCGGACCCGGTCCCGGTCCTCGGCCGGGATCTTGTCGCCGCTCTGGTCCATGGTCCCCTTCAGCGAGTAGGCAAAGTTCTGCGGGCACCCCACCAAGCCGGGGACCGATAATGAAGAACAGGCTGCCAGGGCCGCGAGGGCTGCCAGGGCGGACCTCGAGGGAGTTCTTTGCCTCGACCCGGTCCCGGACGGCCTCGTCCTCGGCCTTGAGGCGGTCGGCCTCCTCCACCAGGCGGTCGATGTCCTGCCGCGAGAGGCGGCCCTTCTCGGAGGCGATGGTGATCTGGTTCTTGGCCCCGCCCGACCGGCCCATCTCCTCGGCCGTCACCTGCAGCACACTGCCCCCCCGCAAGGCAAGCCCCATCCGCCATACCCCAAAGGGCCCACGCCGCGCAAGGATGGCTGAGGGACGCCGCGCCTCGACAGGGGCATATGCAAGGTGGGGGCGGAGAGTGGGGGTCTACCGACCCGTTGGCGTCGACGTCGAAGGTGACCTGGATGCGGGGCTGGGCGCGGGGGGCCGGGGGGATGCCGCACAGGTCGAACTTGCCCAGCAGGTTGTTCTCCCGGGCCCGGGCCCGCTCGCCTTCGTACACCTTGACGGTCACCTGCCCGGCACGGATGCACGGATGCACGGATGGATGGCGGGCGGCAAAGAGAACCACGAGGACGCCGTGAGGAAAGAAGCATGGACCGACTGGCGACCGTGCGCCAAGCAGGGGGCAGGGGGCAGGGGCAGGGGCAGGGGCAGGGGCAGGGGCAGGGGGCAGGTGGGCAGGTGGGCAGGTGGGCAGGACCTTGTCCTGGTTATCGGCGGAGGTGCTGAAGGTCATGGACTTCTGCACGGGGACGGTGGTGTTGCGCTTGATGAGGGTCGTCATGACCCCGCCCGCCGTCTCGACCCCGATCGAGAGGGGCACCACATCCAGCAGCAGCAGGTCGGCGGCCTTTTCGCCGGCGTTGCCCTTGAGGATGGCCGCCTGGACGGCGGCCCCGTAGGCGACGGCCTCGTCGGGGTTGATGCTCTTGTTGGGCTCCTTGCCCCCGAAGAACTCCTTCAGCATCTGCTGGATCTTGGGGATGCGCGACGAGCCGCCCACCAGCACCACCTCGTCGATCTGCTCCTTGCTCAGGCCCGAGTCGGCCAGGGCCCGCTGCAGGGGCTCCTTGGTCTTGTGGAACTCGTACTCGGCCAGCGACTCGAACCGGGCCCGCGTCAGGGTCTGCAGCCCCCCCGCCGTGATGCAGCCCCCCCCCCCCCAGCCCAGCCCAGCCCAGCCCAACCCAACCCAACAAATAGGGAATGAGCCATTTGCTGGGGCGGGGACTCCCGGGCGGCGGGTGGGGGTCGGGCGGACCGTGGTGTAGTCGATGCCCTGAGTAGAGCGAGTCCACCTCGATGGTGGCCTGGGTGGAGCTGGACAGGGTCCGCTTGGCCCGCTCGCAGGCGGTTCGCAGGCGGCGGATGGCGCGCTGGTTCTGGTCGATGTCGGCGGCCTCGCGGTGGGACCGCTTGAACTCCTGCAGGCAGTGGTTGACCAGCAGGTTGTCCAGGTCCTCGCCCCGAGGTGGGTGTTGCCCGCGGTGGACTTGACCTCGAAGACCCCGTCCGCGATGACCAGCACCGAGACGTCCAGCGTGCCCCGCCGTAGTCGAAGATCAGGATGCGCTGCTCGCCCTTGCCCTTCTTGTCCAGCCCGTACGCGATGGCGCTGGCCGTGGGCTCGTTGATCATGCTGCACGGGGGGGGGGGGGGGGGGGGGGCAACAGAAGACGGCGGGAGATGCACGAGACAGGGTGAGTGAGTGAGTGAGTGGTGGTGGTGGGGGGGGGGGGGGGGGGCTCCAGCGGGGCGAAAGGCAGACCGCATGACGTTCAGGCCGGCGATGGTTCCTGCATCCCGAGTGGCTTGGCGTTGGGAATCGTTCTGCGAGATTGAGAAAGAGCCGCCAGCAGCAGCGGAGCAGTGAGGCCCGTGACGGGGTGCGCGGCAAGGGGTGCGCGCGGCAGGGCAGCATGGTTCGGGCGGGAAGAGGCGGCCAGAGCAGGAAGAGGTTTCGCACGGACGAAATAGGCGGGGCAGGTCACAACAGCGTCATAGACAGTCTCCCCAAGGAAAGCTTCGGCAGTCTCCTTGAGCTTGGCCAGAACCATCGAGGAGATCTCCTCGGGGGGGAATTCACGGGCCTCTCCCTTATATTGCACCTGAACAACAGGCTTGTCGCCAGATCGCTGGATCACCTTAAACGGCCAGTGCTTCATATCATTCTGGAGTTCCTCATCGGAGAAGCGGCGCCCGATCATACGTTTGGCATCAAACACAGTGTTGGCCGGGTTCATGGCCACCTGGTTTCTGGCGGCATCACCAATCAGACGCTCCTCCGCGGTGAATGCAACGTACGAGGGGGTTGTGCGATTGCCCTATTCGAACACAATGACGAGGAAAATGCATAAAAGCGGAGCCAGCGGACCTGGTCATTCGGAATGATTTCCACTAAGCAGCATGACCAAATAAGTTGCGGGAAGAGTCGGGGACAAAAGAGATTTAGATGGACGATGACAGATTTCAAGCAGACCTTGATCGTTTCTCCAGACGGCAACGCACGAGAAGGTCGTACCCAAGTCGATACCAATCGCATATTGGCCTTGAGTCGGACCGGATTGAGTCGTCATTCTGCCGAGTGCAAAACGCCGAAAAAATGGGGGGAATTGCGACGCGGTCAAGTTGACTTCGGTGGCCCCGATTCCGTTTTCTCCACTCACCCCCCCCCCCCCCCCCACCCCCCCACCCCCGGCCAGCAAGTCCTCCTCTTTTCACCAGATCCTGATTGGAAAGCACACTGTTCAATTTTCGGGGGAAAGGAAGGAGGGATGTGGGGATGCGGGAAGAATGAGAGGGCTCGGGGCTCGGCCCCTACGACGACTGACCCAGACGGGACATCTCGCGAAGGTGCTCGACAAAGGATTTGGGGTAGAGAATCTCGGAGCCACCTGAATCGTTGGATGATGAATCTGTCGAACGAAACCAGTGGACAGACCAAGGAAAATTGGGGGCTGGACGCCGCCCCGAGTGAACTCCTTGCGAATGCGGTCGATGGCGCGCATCTCCTCGGAGGTCACACCGCCCACCAGGTAGATCAGCAGAGGACGCACGGCCGGCTGGGCAGCCGAGCCACCCCGGGGAGCCTTGGCGCCACCGCGTGTCCAGTTCATGGCGAAGCCCTTGGCGGCCCCGCGGCCCGTGGAAGGGGCCGGGGCCGGGGCCGGGGCGGCCGTCTCGGTGGCCGTCGCAGCGCCCTCGTCGAGGGAAGGATATTGGGCATCGCTGAGCCGGCCCTCGATGAAGTCCTGCGGTCGCGAGGAGAGAGAGAGGAGATGGAGATGGAGATGGAGATGGAGATGGAGATGGAGATGGAGATGGAGATGGAGATGGAGATGGAGATGGAGATGGAGATGGAGATGGAGATGGAGATGGAGATGGAGATGGAGATGGAGATGGAGATGGAGATGGAGATGGAGATGGAGATGGAGATGAGATGGAGATGGAGATGGAGATGGAGATGGAGATGGAGATGGAGATGGAGATGGAGATGGAGATGGAGATGGAGATGGAGATGGAGATGGAGATGGAGATGGAGATGGAGATGGAGATGGAGATGGAGATGGAGATGGAGATGGAGATGGAGATGGAGATGGAGATGGAGAGAGAGAGAGAGAGAGAGAGAGAGAGAGAGAGAGAGAGAGAGAGAGAGAGAGAGAGAGAGAGAGAGAGAGAGAGAGAGAGAGAGAGAGAGAGAGAGAGAGAGAGAGAGAGAGAGAGAGAGAGAGAGAGAGAGAGAGAGAGAGAGAGAGAGAGCGAGGTGTTCGACGCAAACCTTCTCGTGCGCGCCCGTTAAGGGGTGTGCGGGGTGGTGGGGTCCTCCCTCCCTTTTGTTTTCCCTTTTTGTGTCTTGGGTGATTTCGGTCTTTCTCGTGTTCCCTTTTACGGGCCCCGGTGGCTCGGTTTTCGGAATATGAGAGAGAGAGAGAGAGATTTCTCTCTTTGTTCCCCTTTTACGGGCCCTGGTGGCTCGGTTTTCCGGAATATGAGAGAGGAGATGGAGAGAGAGCCGGTCACCTCCTGCCCGTGCCCCCCGTGCCAAGTGCGCGAGGTGTTCGACGCAAACCTTCTCGTGCGCGCCCGTTAAGGGGTGTGCGGGGTGGTGGGTCCTCCCTCCCTTTTGTTTTCCCTTTTTGTGTGATTTCGGTCAGAGGAGATGGAGAGAGAGAGAGAGGAGATGGAGGAGAGGGCGGTGCGGTGGGTGGCGGTGCGGTGCGGGTGCGGCTGGCGGAGGAGTGGCGCGCAGCGAGGGCACGGGCAGGGGGACAGACGCGCACGATGTCTTCGATGACGGGGATGTACTGCATGACCTGGTAGACCTCCTGCTGCTGGGCAACGCGGTCACGCGGGGGACGCTGCTTCTTCATGCGCCGACCGCCCTCCTGTCGTGCCGTGGGCGGGTCGCCGTTGGCGTGGCAAGGGCCGTGGGACGAGGTAAGGGGCAAGGGCAAAGAGGGGCAAAGGCAAGAGAGGGGAGCAAGTGGGGACGGACCCCCGCGTCGGCCTCGACGCCGAAGAGGCGCATCGTGTCGAGGAGGCGGGCCTCGTCGGGCGGGATGCGGGCTTGGGAGACAAAGGCCTGGAGCTCCTCCCGGCTGATGCTGTCGGTGGTGATGAGGTGCACCAACAGCAGGCGGAGCTTGTCCTCGCGCATGATGTTGGGCGCCTGCAGGAACCGGGTGAGCCGGGACACGTGGCCGCGCACCTTCTGGCCGACGCACATCCCGTAGGCCATGTCCTGCTCGAGGGTGGCGATGTCGTTGAGCTGGCGCCGGTCGACCTGGGTGTTGCACATCTCGGCCAGCTGGATGTGTTGGCCGAACTTCTCGTTTAGCCGCTGGTACTCGGGCAGCTTCTGGATGGCCACCCCCAGGTTGCGCACGTTGGGGCTGATGTGGCCGTCCTGGAAGCACTGGGCGGCGTCGTTGTTGGCGTTGAAGTCCCGCATGTCCGCCTGCAGGTTCTGGAAGGCGTCCCCCATGAAAAGGTGCCTGTTCTTGACCCAGATCGAGTCGCCCTCGTTGAGGAAGATGTCGCGGTCCTGCTGGGCCCCGCTGGCCGAGGTGAACTTGGTCTTGAGGTGGTGTCCCGTGGCCTCGATGCACTCGTAGATCATGCTCCGGTAGGAGAAGTCGTGCAGCACCGGGCTGAGGATGTCCACGATCCGGTCCAGCACCAGCAGGGTGTACTTGGGGCCGGGCGCCTCCCGGAAGGAGGCGTTGCGCTCCTTGTAGGTGGCCATGCAGTTGCGGAACATCCGAGCTACGCTGAGGGAAGGGTTCTTCCCTGAGCCGGCAATGTACCGCACCACCGGATCCACGCCCAGCGTCACACACACCGAGACCAGCTGCGGGGGGGGGGGGGGGGGGGGGGGGGGGGGGGAGGCGAAAGGGATCGGTGAGGCTGCTGCGAGGGGTTTCGTCGTCTGGCGGCCGGGCTGGCGCGCCGATCGGGGGGGCTCGGGGGACCTTGAGCGCGATGGGCATCCACACATCCTGGGGGGGACGCTCGGCGAAGATGAGCGGGAAGAGGGCCGCCTGGTTGGTGGAGTAGATGGCCTTCTCTTCCACATAGAAGTCAAGCCCGCAGTCGGACAGCGTCCGCACCCGTTGCGCGAGAGCCGGGCAGCCTTGGATCTTTTGGGCCACCGCAGGCCCGAGACCAGAGGTCAGGAAGATGTGCACGTTCCGGTACTTGGCGGCGCGGGCAGGGGGAGCGGCGCCCTTCTTCGATCCGCCTGCAGCCGGGGCGGCCTGCTGGAAGTCCTTCACGATCTCATCAACGGACTGCGGTGTCACAAAGTAGATCGCATCGAAGGCTGGGAGTGCCTCTCGATTGGCGGTCACCTTCTCCACCACTGAACGAGAACGGGGAAGAGATTAAGACCCCCTCCAAAGAAGACAGACAGAGGACCCTCTTCTCGGTGAGTTCGTGCGTCTTGATGGACTCTGAAATAATTCGGATTGTAAAATCGTCCAGAATCAAAACATTCTGCTTCTCGACCCTCTCAGGAATCCCAGAAATGGGAAGGAGCATGTGATCGAGAATTTCTAGTATTAAAATGTGGAGTGGAAATGATTTTCAAGCGTGGGGACAAACTGGTGCGGCAGTGGTACAACAGCGAGCTGGTATCAGGAGCTTCGAGGCTTGGCTCCGCGGGAGCTGGGCGTTCGCGGCGCTCGCGTTCACGGCGCATTTGGTAGGCTTTGTCGGAGAGAGACATCAGTGCAAGCAAAACGCCAGGGAGACTAACCTTGTACGAGGGCGAAAAAACCTCTGGTGATAGTGACCGGGGGAATATACGCAGAAGGCCATTCCCAAATTGTTGCTTTGACGCAAGATCCACTGCATACACTAGCTCGCCGCGAGCAGGGCCTTGGAGGGCGCAACCATCCGCGACACGAAATCTTGGTCCTCGTCACACGTGTGTCATCGCCCGGCCCATTCTTCTTCCCGAGTTCCTCTGGATTCACTCAAGAGGACACAGTGTCAGGGTCGAGAGTACAGTGTATTGATGGAGTTGGGAAGGGAGGTCAGCCTCGGAGCACCGTGCTGACGTACCACAGACGGGAATGGGGCCCCGGACTGGGCCCACGTGAACAGCGAGCGGGGGGCCCGGCGGGAGGCTGCATCGCGGCCACGACGGAGACGGCTGCCTGCTGTGCCCATCCAGCAGACTGGCCACCACAACGAGGCCTCCTCTACGTAACAATGGACTGAACCCCTCTCCCTTGCGGGTGGACGACGGCAGCGTCAGGCTCGCCGGGTGGGCTCGTCCTCAAAAACCTGCAGGGAGGGGGGTGGGTCCTGCTTTGCTCTCGCCAGGATGGCGCGGCACTGACCAAGCGGAACTACATCATCAGGCCTGACGCTGGGCCTCAAGCGTTGGAGTGGCTGGGGTGAGGTGATCGTTTGTGAAATTGGGTTGGGAAATGGGGGAAATGGGAGTAAAAACCTTTGTGAACTCTTTTCGATTGCTTCTAGTTAGCCTCCTCCGAGGCTGCATTAACACGAGACTGACTGACTGGAGGAGGGAACCACGGAATTGAGGTTTCTGTGAATTCTGGTCTCACTGTGAGTTCGAGGAGGGCAAACGGTAAAGACCCCATCGAAAATACAGTTCCCAAAACGTTTCTCCTGGACACCAATGCTGATCCCCGAAATGAAAGCTCTCAGGGGTAAGTTTGAAACCGGTTTCAAGATCCCTCTGGGTGTGTGTTTCCGAATCAGCACGAACGGCCGTTTTGGCCACCGACGTGCCGACGACGGGCCGGGGTGCTGGTGTGCGAGTTTAAGGATCCCTGGGATTTTCAGACTTTCTCCCAATTCAAACGCAAAAGGTTCCATGGCCACTGTATCCGACCCCCGTGATGTTCGGTCTGGATTTCCCCTTAACATAGCTCACCATAAGAAATTTATATACCCTCAGGTACGCTTTCTCTGTGGAATGGTTTGATGTCAACGCACAAATGAACCGCCCCTATTCTCTTTTTTATTATACGGTTGATGATACCATTGAGATGGTTTGGCTAAATCCATTTGTTTTCATTTTTTTGACGTTTTGCGTCCCATTTTTTCTTGTAGTTCGACTTGAGGAACCATCGGATGTTCCTGAAGCGCTGTAAATACCCATCCCTTCGGCTGGCCGACTTGTTTGTTGGTGCGAGCGTTGTTGTCTTCGCACGGCAATTGAAAGTGACCGGGTATGCAGACGATTTCACCCGGTCTCAACTGGATACTCGCAAGGAGAAGTCCGATTCTGATTCGTCAACCGACCTTTGAACTCATCCTCTTTTTCCGGATGCAGGACCTGTGCCATTATTAAGCCGCACTGCTACGAGAAGATCGGTGTCATTTTGGAGGCGTTCCAGCAGGCGGGGCTGGTGGTGGCGCACATGCGCTCCCTCAAGCTGACCCGCGACCAGCTCGCCGAGGGGTTCCAGCATCTTCACGAGCAGCCCACGTTTTCGTCTGTCCTCGTGTGCCACTTCCTCCCCGCCTCCACCCCTCGCATGGTTCGCTCACACCCGCGCGCTCACCCGCACTCTTTTGCTCCTTCTCCGCCGGCTGGACCGGGTCCAGGGAGCTCCTGGATTCCATGGCCGAGGATTTCGCGGTGGCGCTGGAGCTTGTTGGCCCGAACGCCGTCCGGGCGCTCCAGGATCTCGCCGGTCTGTCGGCCCCGCGCCCCCCCGCCCTCAAGCCGGTCGGTTGCAGGGCCCGCCAACCCGGAGGAGGCCCGCGCCCGGGCGCCGACCTCGCTCCGAGCCCGGTACGGCCGGGACGGGGCCCAAAACGCCGTCCATGTCTCGGCCACGGCCGATGCGGCCGAGCGGGAGATCCGGTTCTTCCTGGGGTCGCCCTTCCCCGCCACGGCCACCTGCCGCGACTGCACCCTCTGCTGCGTCCTGCCCCATGCCCACGCTGCTGGTCCGTGCCCCGGATGCGATGGCTCGAACAAACAGTTCAGGAGAGAGGGCAAGGTAGGAGGGTGTACACGCAAGCTTTCGTTCCATCACCTCGCATCCCCTCTCGCTGCTGCCTGCTGCTGGTGGCAGGGCACACGGGGGCCATCCTGAACACGATCCTGGAGGAGGGCTTCGAGGTGAGCGCCATCGAGCTGACTCAGCTCGACCGGGCCAACGCCTCGGAGTTCCTCGAGGTCTACCGGACCGTCGTCCCCGAATACACCGTCCGTCGCCACCCGCCCTGGCTCCCTCGGCTTGCTTCATCACGCGCCCCTCACCCCAGAGCATGGTTGACGAGCTGTGCAACGGACCCGTCGTCGTCTGCGAGGTGCGTGGCGAGAACGTGGTCCCGGTCCGCCCCTCCCGCCTCTGTCACCCTCGCCACCGCTCCAGCCGTCACCCATGGCCCCTCAGCCCTCAGCCCGCTGACCTCGCCTCTTGCGGGCACTCGAACAGTCGTTCCGGGAGCTGTGTGGGCCCGTCGACCCCGAGGTGGCCAAACACATCCGCCCGCAGTCCGTCCGCGCCAGGTGGGGCGAAAGCAAAATCCGAAATGCTGTTCACTGCACGGATCTTCCAGAGGACGGCGTTTTGGAGGTCCGGATTCGCATCTTTCTGTCGCTCAACCAGGCTTCCTGATTTCTAGTGTGAATACTTCTTCCGGATCCTTCCTACCCATCCTCTTTGAACTTTCTCCAATATTCCCTTGGTGTTTTCTGTCGTCCTTCGCGATGAGGATGCCAAAGATGATCGATTGGCCTTTCATTTGGGGGAACGCAGCACAAATGGGGTTGCTGTCACCCCCGGGAAAGAGAGCCCCCCTGGCGTCTTCACAGATGGAGAAGTGGATGTCAACGGAGACAAAGTCCGCCCTGCCCGGGGAGAGTTGCGAATGAGCGTGAATCGGTCAAGGGGTTTGGGCTCAGGAAGCCGTGGGCTCGTGTCTGGTGGTGGTCGGGGGGACCTGGCGCCTGCCCCGACGGCTCGATGCGCCATCTGATCGATTTTATGTTTCACCGAGTCGTACAGTTCTTCGAGTTCGGCTTTCTTCCTAGGCGGAAAGGCATGAAATATCGGGCCCCCATTCGTTGAAGACCTCGACTTTTCGATGTAGAGGTCCTGGAGTGTCTTGTACTCGCGCCGCCCCTGCTCGATCTCGTCGCGGAGGCTGCGGATTTGCTGGTTCATGATGTGGATCGCCCGTTTTAACTCCTCCAGGCGCTCGACAAAAACCTTCTCTTGTTGCTGGACCTTGGCTTGCTGTCGGCGCTGCAAGTGGACGAAGTAGGCTACCTCATTCTGCTTCTGGGTACTGTAAAATTGAAAGCCACTTTCTGCAATCTTAAAAACTAATGGTCCCGGTCAAGGGGGTTTGGGCGACAACCGAGAGCTGACCCATCTCCGGCTCCAGTCCGGTGAGCGACATTTTCCTGGATTCCTCAGATGGGCACAGCTCCACCACCTGCACATCATTTCTTCAAGATGTCCAATGCGTGGCAGAGTTGTTCATGACAGACGGGTGTGATAAGGGGCGTTCACAACCCGGGCATTGGCCATTCTTGGATATTTGATCCCCGCAGGCAGTACAAAAAATGTGCATACAGTTTGTTACGTAACAGGTAGTTTCTGACGAGAACGCATTCCAGCAGCGATTGCACCGAAATGGCATTCAGGGAGAGAGCGCAGAGGGTGGACTACCGGCTGGTGGCTCAATCCGGGCGCGTTTGAGGTAGTCTGGGGAGGCATCGTCAAAGTCAGGCGGAAAGAGCACAGAGGCCCCCTTCTCCAAAAATCTGCCACCGGAAAAAAATCGGGACCACCGTACGAACAGGAGGCGGACCGAATGAAGTCATTCAGTCGCGCCACAAAGATCTCCGTCCGGGCTGGTGTCTCGAGTAATTTGTGATCCTGTCCGCGGAAATGATTAATTCGATATCGGTGTGGGGAAAAAACCTTCATAATATGCGGCAATTGTAAAATGAGTCGCAGCAGGTGAACAGCTCCGTAGATATCGGCAACCGCAGGTTGAGTTCGGGGTGGTTCGTTAGGGTCGGCAGGTGGAAAGTACTCCTCGAATTGGGGAAATTCAAATTCGTGAAGAAGGCCGGAACGCAAATTTCTGTTGAAGAACTCCCGGAGTCCCGTGCAAAAGTTGGCAGCTGACATTGTCGTCGCGAGGGTGGGAGGAGTTGGGGGTGGGGTGGCGGGGAGGGGACTACCAGGAACGTCAGAGCGTGGCTCGGACGGACGGGATGATGACCGACCTGCGAGAGAGGGAAAATTTGGTATAAACATCCAAAATGCGAGTCACGCTGGGCGATGCTGGCAGGGGAACGAGCTGATGATTGATCGGATCCATGGGGAGATATTATAAAAACACAGTTCGAGAGCTTTCGCCCGAAAAAGCGGCGAGACCTGGTGCTGCTGTGAGATCGCCACCGAGTCGCGCCACAGGCGCCGCCGAAGAGACAGCGGAAGGGCGACGAAGGACTATCGGACGAGAAACGAGTGAGCAGCGAAGAAAACAGGTGAAGAAAGCTGGAAGACATCAACCGGCGTGCTCTCAAAAAGGGCCTCCGTTGGGATGGGAGGCGAGCCGTTGCTCCGGCCCTGAGAAGGGTCCTGCGCATCAGAATTGCTCCTTGTTGTTGGGGCTTCGGGGTTCTGTCCCTGGGGGGGCGAAATGGGCTGCTCGTCGAGCCCGCCATCAGAGCGCCGCCGCTTGGTGGTCTCATCCACCGCAGCACCAAAACCGGGCACCAAAGGGTGCTTCGTGCCTGTCTCCGGGGCCGGGGCGCTCCCCAGAGCTTGGGGTGCGGCGGCGGTCTGCCCGTCGTGCGGCCCGGTCGGCGAAGAGCGACCCGAGGAAGCGGCAGGCTGTGGCGACGGATCGAGGGCCGAATCCGCGGTGGGTTCAGCCCCGTTGTCGTCGTCCTGAATGCGAACGGTCGAGGCCGGGGAAGCGCGCCTCCTCGTGAGTTGATCCGATCTCCCTAAATCTGTGTGCGCGAATGTTGAAGGCCAGCAGGGGACCTTTTTTGCCTAGCTTTTTCCCCTTTTTCGCCGGGCAGAAAATTTTTACGTTTTCTGGCGTGTTCTATTGGGGCAGCCGCATGTGGCGATGAGTGAGAGCAAAAGCATCGCAAAAGACCTTTTTCAGGAGACTCTCGGAAACCCATTCATCGTAAGAATCGCCCCACCCACAGTAATGAATACAATATTCTCTATCTGTCCCGTCCGTGCGACGCTGGAGAACTTTGGCGCAATAAAAGCTGGATCCATAAGCGCACAATGCCTCCTCTCCTTCGGCATATTCAAAGGTCTCGTCATCGGTGCCGTTTGTTCCGTTGTTTCGTTCGTCGGCCTTCGAGCCGTCATGGCCAGCCAGCGCAACCTCCGTGCCGTCCTCCTGCATCGTCGGCCTGTGGGGTTCTCGAGCGCATGTAGTCGACACATCGTGTCAATCGTTGTTCATTCGCGTGTTGGGTGCGGAAGAAGTTGCCTCTTCAGGTGCTCGTATGTTACTCCACCGCCACCCTTCACGGGCTTCCATAGCTCTTTGGGTTCTTTCTCTGACAACCTTGATCTCCTGCTCGGTTTCCTCTAATCCTAATTCCTGCGATCAAAGTAATTCCTCGTGCATTTCTGCCTGTCAAACCAGTATCACGCAATGCAAGGCTCAATGTGATCCTTCAGATGCCATCTGCTTGCGTGTCTGTGATGACCGAGGGCAGATGTGTTCGCAACAGTGTAACCTTGCCAACCAAGAATGCGTCCGCGCACCTAACTGCGAGGTCCGATTTCTGCCAAATTCCATATGCCAACACTGTGCTCGCTCACCTTTCAGGCTCGTGCGTCTTCTTGCATCGATACATGCGAGGCAACTCGCCTTGTTTGTGTCGATTCACGGAGTGACGAAAACGTGTGCTCCGTGAATTACGGACTTTGTTTGGCCAAGTGCGACTCGGTGTTCTCCCGCTGCAAAACGGGACTCTCCCTTGCCGAGCAGCCCCCCCCTCGCGGGGCCGCGCTGTCCCCGCTGAGCCAAAAGACTCCGGGTGTCTCTCAAGTCTGGATGATTCCGGCACTCTCTTTCTTCACGAACGTTCGTGCAGTGCGATTATGACTGTTCCCTCGCCTTCGGGCAGTGCAAGGACACCAAATGTCGTGGCCCTTGGGACAAGCCTTGCATTGCTCAGTGCCGCCAAGGGGAGAAGGCCTGCCAAGATACCTGTGTCAGCAAACTGGGCAATGGCGAGAAGCGACCCGCCACAGCCACCACCATTGCTCCGGTCTGCCGTCGTCTCTGTTTTTCCAAACCCTCCGATACGCGCCTCTACAGAGCACGCAGTCCTGCGACGACGGGTGCGACGATGCCGATGTGTTGTGCCGCGAGCATTGCACCACATCGAAGTGTGTGGCCGATTGCCGCACCACGCGCCGCTCGTGCACCTTGGGATGCCGAGACGCCCGCGCCGGGAAGGACACTACCCAGGGGACTTCTTCGCTGCCTGCATCCATCGTCTGTGGCTTCCGCCGCCCCGGAACAACAGATGCATCGGATCTGTTCTGTTTTGTGTCTCCACACAGTGCGCCTCTGTGTGCGAGGGTTCCTACGACGGCTGTGTGGAGAGCAAGTGTCCCTCCACCGGGAAGGATGCCCTCACTGGCCAGCGGCGGGTCGAATGTGTCAAGCAATGCGCCCAAAGCCGCTACCTCTGCCTCGATCAGTGTCCCCCCGATACCGGTCTGGCCTCCTCGAAAAGCCATCCACTGCTTCCTCTTTTGCGCCCTTGGGCAGTTCCTCCTCACGACCCGCACCACCACCACCACCACCCGCCGCCACCGTTGCCGTCACCACCGATCACCATCACCATCATCTCTCCGCTTCCAAAAACCGAGCCGCAATGGCCCGCAAAGCACGAACTCCATCCCACGCCCCACCCTCACCCCGCCCCACCCTCTCGGTTCCTCTCAGAGCTCGTGGGATCGACTCAAGCCGACCAGGCCTGCGTCGCACAGTGCGGCAAGGCCCTGACCAGCTGTGTGGCCGGGGTGGCCGGCGACGACACGGTGGCCTACGATCGCTGCTACAGGGAGAAGACCCGCTGCGCCAAGAAATGCGCCACGGCCGCCAGCCCGACCATCGTCTGCTTTGGCGGGTCCCCTGCCTGCTCCCTGCTCCTTGCCCCGCGGTTGCATTCTCACGGTGACCCTCCGACCCACCTCCAATTCCATTGGGCGCAGAGCTGCGCCGGTGACTGCGACGACATCTTTTCGTTTTGCCTGAGCGATTGCCCTGCCGGTCAGCGGGGCACCCTGCAGAGTGCCTGCCCGTCGGCATGCCTCGACGCGCGGCTTCTTTGCCGGGCCGACTGCCCTGAGGCTTCGGCGACGGGCACAGGAGTCCAGGTCTGCCTCGATGCCAACGAGTGGCCTTGAACTTTCCATCTCTCTCTCTCTCTCTCTCTCTCCCCTGCCCGCTCCCATCCCTGTCGCAGACTCCGTGTGCGCAGTACTGCAGTAAGCAGTTCGACAGCTGTGGGTCGCTGTGCGGCTCCGCAAACGCCACCTGTCTCGAGGGGTGCCGCCTGATGCGGCAGAATTGCAACGATGGCTGCGCCGGGAAGATTTTCTCTGTCTGCGTGTGTGCCCGCCTCAGGCGCTCGGTTCCTCACAGTGAGTTCCCTTCGGACACGCCTGTCCCCGCATTCTGGCAACGCTTTTTGTGCAGAATGCTCCCTGTACGCCCCAGTGTAACGCCAAATTCCTGCCGTGCCTGGACGCCTGCCCCAAGTCGGGCCCTCAGAAAAGCCTCTGCGAAGACGGCTGCCGGTACACCCGCCTGGGGTGTCTGGTTCAATGCACGCCGGCCCCGGCTCCGCCTTCGAACCCGCTCTCCTCTGATGGCAAACCAGCCTCCGGCAGCGGCAGCGGCAGCGACACACCGGTTTGCTTCCTCCAGATCACCAGTCGCGCACCAGTCGCACACACCAGTCACACACACCACAGTCGCACGCCGCCCACCCACACCCACATGCACCCACATGCACCCGCGCCCGTGTGTTTGCCTTCGTGGCTCTGGCCTTGGACGGCATGCGTGCAGCTCCCCTGCTCCGATCAAGTCGAGGCCGACTACACCGGCTGCACCGCAGCATGCAACACATCCCGCGACTGCGAGAAGGAGTGCCGCCGCATTCGGTACAACGCCCTGGAAAAGTGCAGTCCGTCCCTCCGCGTTGGGTATCGCCCACCATCCCCTTGCCGGCCCCACGACCCCCATGGACCCGCCCCTCCTCGGTCGGCTCACCGCAACGGGCCGCTCGTTTCACCATGTAGGTCAGACTCCTGTCGACAGCTTCGGCCCCCCTGAGTCGACGGGCGATGCCTGCCTGGTCGGTGCCGCCCCATGGCCACTTGCCTCGGCCTCGGCCCCTCCCTCGCTGCCTCTGCTGGCGCGATCGCGCTCGTCGCTGCTGCGCTTCATTCTCGTCTCGTCTCGTCTCGTCTCGTCTCGCCCCGTCTCGCCCCCCCCCCCCCCCCCCCCCCCCTCCCACGTCCCGTGGCAGGACTACTGCGCCACAAATACCTACGAATGCATGGGCTCGCTGGCCGACGGCGACTCGGCTGGTTTCGAGACTTGCCGCCAGTGGTCCGGATCGCCGTCACTCCATCTCATCCCCTCGGCCCCTCGGCCCGCCCCACCTCACCGTGCATTCGGCCCTTCATCGGACTGTGTCGTGCGGCTCCGTGTGGGCTGCCCAGGAAGCTGCAGTGCGACGACTTCTGCGCCAACCCGCCCTCGGACCAGGAGCTGTGCCTGATGGGCTGCACAGAGACATTCGATGGCTGCTCGGCCGCGTGCGGAGCCACCCCGACCGAAGACTGCCTGATGGGCTGCCGCATCCAACGGCAGACGTGCCGCAACCAGTGCGACAGCCTGGCCTCCCAGGGCGCCGGCGCGGCCAACGGCACGGTCAGTCGCGTCCCCCGGCTCGGGGCCTCGGGGTCGCCACATGGCATCCTCGCTCCTCGTTGCTCACCGCCCCATCCCTTCCTCGTCCCCTCGTCCCCTCGTCCTCCTTGTCCTCCTCCCCCTTCTCCTATGCCCGCAGTCGAGCCCCTGCACGAACAGCTGCGCTGCCTCCTTTGACACCTGCAGCGGGAAGTGTGCCTCCAACAATGACGCCTGCTTCGAGGGATGCCGCACCTTGCGCAAGACCTGCCTCGAGGGATGTGCCGCTGGCACCACCCCCACCCCGACCTCGAACAGCACCGCCACCGCGCCCACGACCACGGCCCAGGTGCTGACATGCTACGGCACCTGCGACAGCAACCAGAACGTGTGCTTCGACCAGTGCGACACGTTCGCCCCCTGCGAAGACGCCTGCCTGAGGGTCCACAAGGACTGCAAGACCAAGTGCGACGCCACCGGTGGCTCCGCTTTGGGTCTGTCCAGGCCCATCCGCCATGCCATCCGCATGGTCAGCCAGCCAAACGAGAGCGGAACGGCACCACAGAAAGGGTCGCACCTCACGAACGAGGGGAACGCTCGAGCACCGTGAGGGCACTCGGAGGGCCAACCAGCCCAGCCAGGCACGCCCAGGCGCATGCATGCACTGCCCCCTTGCCATACATGTACCCCTTACCCCTTGCCATACATGTACCCCTCCCACCCACACCAACGCAGCGACCCCCCTCGTGGCATCGCCTGTGCCCTCGGGAACTGGTGACACGAGTGCGTCGGCTCCTGTGATGGTCCGTGTGTCTGGCCCTCTTGGATGGACTCATACTCACCGGCCCTTTCCCCTTGTCTTTCCTTTGTCTTTCCTTTGTCTTTCCTTTGTCTTTCCTTTGTCTTTCCTTTGTCTTTCCTTTGTCTTTCCTTTGTCTTTCGTTTGTCTTCTCCCGGCCCCCGTTCAGACGGCTGCCCAGTGCTCGGTCTGGTCATCTACCCGCTTGCTCCTTCGCCCACTCGTTGTTGTGCTCTGCGATTTCATTTCCCCCTCTCCCGCTGCCCCAGGAGGAGTCCCTGACCTGCCAGGACGGGTGCCGCAACACGTATTCCACCTGCCGCACCAAGTGCATCACATCCGCGGCTGCGGGATGTTCGACGACCTGCTCGACGACCCGCGACGGCTGCACGGCCAAGTGCCAGGACACCGCCCGCGCCTGCACGGCCAAGGCAGCCTCGACGCCGCTCTCCTCCAATCCGGGTACCACCACCGGCACCACCGGCACGGGGACCGGGACCGGGACGAGTGGCAGTGGAAGCACCTCAAGCGGAGGCTCCTCGGGCATTGTCTACAACCCCGCAACAGGCACCACCACGGGCACCACCAAGCCTTCCACGGGCACGGGCACGGGCACCACCACGGGCACGGGCACCACCACGGGCACGGGCACCACCACGGGCACTGGGACCGCCACTGGGGCTGGGAGCACGGGTACCACCGGCACCGGATCGACCCCGTCGGGCAGCACGGGCGGCACCACTTCCGGGGGCAGCCCCGCAGCCACCACGCCGGTCGTGTTCAACCCCGACGACACCGATGCCGACACCCTCCGCATCTGCCAGAGCTATTGCACCATGTCCCAAAACCGGTGCAAGCAGGAATGCGGGTCCGTCCCGCCCGTCTTCGCTTCCGCTGACCTGTGCTCATCCGCCTGGCAGGTATGCCCCGTATGCGGCCTGCACCACCGAGTGCGATCAGCACGCCACCCAATGCAACGGCGCCTGTGCGACCGGAGCCGAGCCGCCCGACCAGCTGCCCGACCAGCCCCGCTGGACGCAGTGCGGTCTGTGCCCTGCCGTCATGGCCCCGTGACACCAATGGTGGGCTCCAAGGCAGAGTACAGCCGATGACCCATCGGACGGGTCGCGCTGCCGAGTTGCTCCGGACCCCTGCTCCATCCTCCTTCCCTTCCCCATTCACATACCCGTTCCTTCCCCACTCACATACCCGTTCTTCCTTCCCCTTCCCCACTCACATACCCGTTCCTTCCCCACTCACATACCCGTTCCATTCCCGCCCTGCCGGCGTAGTCGACGCGGCCAACCAGATTTTCAACCTTTGCGCCAGCAAGTGCGCCGCTGCGGATGTCCGCTAAATCCCCTCCTCCACTCGTCCCCACCCGCTCCTCCATCCGTCCCGCTCGCCCGCCCACCCACCTTCATCCCGATGGCTCATCTGCTGTGATGGTGGTGGTGCAGGATGCTTGCTTTGAGCTTTGCCGCACTCAGCGCAAGGTTCCGCTCGGTCCGTGTGCATCACCCTCCCCTCCGCCCCAGCCCCTCCCCAGCCCATGAGCCGCCCGTAACTTTGGGTTTGTGCTTGATGGTGCACAGAGAACTGCAACAAGATCTACGGCGGTCCGTACGCCTCCACGGACGTGCCCGCCCAGCAGGATCTGCCCAACAGCATCCTGGTCCGTCACCCTATCTGCCTGCCCCCTGCCCCCCGCCCCCCTCCTGTGCCTGCCCCCCTCCCTGTGCCTGCCCCACTCCCTGTGCCTGCCCCCCTCCCTGTGCCTGCCTGCCTGCCTGTGCCTGCCAGCCACCGCATCTGGGCCTGGCTGACTTGGATGTCCTGTTGCTGGTGGGCCAGCTGCAAGTGTGCCAGGGCAGCTGCAACACGCTGATGGCCCAGTGCCAGGGCAAGTGCACCGAGACGTCCGGCGGCTCGTGCGACGACGCGTGCGTCCAGCAGATGCGCTCCTGCTCCAATGGCTGCCAGAGGGACTACGGGGCAAGCAATGCAACCACGGACACCACCACCACCACCACCACCAAGCCGTTGGTCTGTGGGAGCGGAACCGCTTGACGTGGTTGGTCGGAGAGGGGGAGCGGAGGGAGGGTCGAAACAAACTCACGCCCATGACCACTCGTCCCCGGCCCCCCCGCAGAATTGCGATGACGGCTGCTCGCAGACCATGAGCACATGCCTGACCCGGTGCAACCCCACCGACAGCTCCTGCAGCGCCGAGTGCACCGCCAGCATGCGCACTTGCCAGGAGGACTGCTCGCTTCCGAGCGACACGTGCGGTCGGGAGTGCGCCCGCATCCGCCTCAGCTGCATCGCCAGCTCGGCCACCCTGAGCGCCCAGCAGGTGTGCCAGCGGGACGAACTCGATGTCTGTGGGCGCCGCGGCACGGGCGGTGCGGGCAGCAAGGTTCCGACTCGTGCTCACGGGTGGCTATTTGGGCTGGGCGTTTGCAGTGCAACACCGAGTGCCTCAACTCAGCGCCACCCGAGTGCATCGCCAGCTGCGACAGCGCATACACAGCGGGCGTGGGAGCCTGCGCGGACACCGAGTGCAGCGACCGGTCTCTGCGCTTGTACAAGAGTTGCCGCCAGCAGTGCGTTGACGACGCCTACGCTGCCGGCTACTATGACCAACCCACCTCGGAGCCTTTGAGTGGAACCACGCCCACGACCACCACCACGCCCACGACCACCACCCCCACGACCACCACCCCACGACCACCACCCCACCACCCCACCACCACCACCCCCACCCCCACCACCACCACCACCCCCACCACCCCCGACCACGACCACCACCCCCACGACCACGACCACCACGACCACCACCCCCACGACCACCAACAAGGTCACGAGCACCGGGGTTCCTACAACGCCCACCGAGTGCAAGGCCTGGTGCGACTACACCGACCTGGACGGGTGCATGGACGCGGTCACGGCCCTGCAGCTCTCCTCGAACGCCTACCAGACGTGCTGGGATCGGAACGAAGCCTGCGGCACAGCTTGCGCCTCTGGGGACACCGCGACGGTCTGCCTCCACCCCCCCTAAGCTGTCCTGACCCTTCGGTCCCTAGCTCACGGTCCTGGGCTGCAACTACCGATGCGAGACGACCCAGGTGGCCTGCGTTCGGAAATGCGGCTCTGGGAACCTGCCATGCAAAAACACCTGCAAGAGCGCAGCAAGCAGCTGTGTTGATAAGTGCCTCGCAATGTAGCATCCTATTTTCGCCACCCCTCTGTTTCAAATTCATGCATGGATTATTATCATGAGTTTATGCGGGAAAGACACTTCTCAGAAGAAAAATCCCGAAGTACGAACTAATAGCATAAGAGGACCGCGCAATGTGTTCCGGATGGGTGCAAAACCAACGCTTAGTTCTTACGACGGTAAGACATACCCTCAGCGAGGCGAGCCTTGCCGCCAGTGGGCTGGCAAACAACAGTCTGGCAGTTGCCGCAGAGGACAACAGTGGTGGCATGGCTGAACACAGTCATGCTAGAGAACGCATGGTGATGAACATACGAGGAAAAAGGAAGACAGACATGCGGTGGCAGGAAGGGCACTTAACGTCCATGAAGAACGAGTTGGGAGACTGGACGAGACGCTTCAACTTGTGCTTGCGGGCCTCATCATCCTTGCGGGGGTGCAGCAGGTCCTCCTTGAACTGATAGCGCTTCACCATCTAAGAGAGCCCAAAACGAACAGAACGTACCATGAATGAAGTGTTTCAGTTATGATGAAACGATGTTCAAAACCCAGATTGTTTGAACCCAAGACCCAGGTAAATTGATAGCAGCAGTCCCACCAGCCACAAAGTGGGCGAAATATGCCCCCCACAGGAGGGGAGGAATGTGTTGGGGAACAGCACACAAACCTTGGTTCCAAATGCGCGGGGCGAAAGGGGGTGGATAGCGACTAAACTCTGGGGAGCGCCCCGCTCTGCTTTGAGATGACCCAACGATTGGGTTTCTTTTGCGTCCGTCAAGAAAGCAAATAAAAAAAAATGCGCAACTGTGCGTAATAACTAATATTTTTGATATCATCGTCGGTGGGAAAGGCCACAATAGAATCCACAGCATATCACCCGCCCTTTCCCTAACGAGAGGAGCAGAACATATTCACGCACCGAATTTAGAAGTACAGTGAGCTCGGTAGGCAAGCTCAGCCAATGCTCGGTGGGCCGAGATCACTCCGTAGCCGCCATGGCATTGGATGGCCCTCTCTGCGAATCGGGAAGGAACGGCAGCTCGAACAACGTCAGATGAAAGAGCGAGACAAACCTGAAAACTGGGCACATTGATCGATGCGGGCACTCCCGGGGGCGCGGTGGGTCACACAGAGGAAGACGTTCCTGAATCATGATGACGGTGTGGGTTCGCCGCGGAGAGAAGAAGGACGAACCTGCTGCCGGGATCGAGGGGGGACGCGGCACTCTGCCGAAGAACGGGCGCCTCGGCCACGGGTGCTATTCGGGGCGGGGGATGTCGTGGCCAGAAGTGAGACAAGCAGCCCCCAAGCCACCCCCACCCTTTGCGAACAAATCCCCTGTTGGGCCGGACCGGAAAAGGGACCGGCAGCCGCAGACGTCCACACGGTCCCGGGAGGCCGGGCGGAGACAAGCCGCAACACATCGTCGCAGATGGCGACCAGATCCTAGTGCCGATGGTCGGATGGAACGTGGCGACGGGCGGGGCAGACGGGTCTCGAGAGGGCATCATTGCCGCCCATGGGCGGGCGGCCCTTGTCCACCCCGGCCTCGACCCCGGCAACGACTTTCATGTGCACGACGAGCATTTGCGGGGCCTCCTCTGCGCCATTCAAAAACTCGCTCACTTTCCGCAGCAGCGCGTCTTTCAAGGGGCCCGCCCCCGCTGCTCGCGGGAAAGGGCCAGACGGTGAGTGGCGCCCGTCGGCATAGGCCTTGGGACAAACCTGAAGCATCAAGAAGGGCCGGGGGTTCAGGGTGCGACGAAAGAGCCACTGCAAAAAGGGCGCGATCGGGCTCCGAGGTCGTCAGAAGGCGAATGGCGAGTCCCCCTGCAGCAGGGCTGGTTTTTGAAGTGGAACCGAATTGAGACCGCCGTGCGGGAAAGTGGTGTCTCAAACCTTTTGTCACGTTCTGTGGAGACGCAGCATCGCAGAAGCTGTTGGAACGGGTGTCCTGCTGTGGAATCCAGTGCCAGCAATCCCGAACATCCATCCCGAGCGAGAGAGTGTAAAAGGGATGGACACTGTTCCAAGAAGGTGGCCTGCCTCCCAGCAGACTCGTCATCACAAAGCCCCTCGAGCCACAAGAAGAGAAATTTCATAGTCGTCAAGCGCCGGGCCCCAAAGGGAACAACCTCTCCGCCGGCCGCGCCCCCGGCACCGAGCTCAGCAAACGGCTTCCAGGGCTCAACCTTCGCAAAACATTGCTCTGGCCCCTCTGTTTTGGGAGCGCCTCGCTTTGCTCATTGAGGATGGAGAAGAGGATGAGATCAAAGAGATGGTCGGCGTCTCTGCGATTGAAGAGAATTACGTCTGTCTCCTGGCGTAGAAGGTTTCCCGTTTTCACTCGAACTCAGAGACTGAGAAACGAAATCGCCACGCTCACCGAGATGGTCCAAGCGTACCAGGCCAAAATCGACTCAAAGGCCAGCGCAGCCCTGAGAAGGTCAGCCGCCTGGTGGCGCCCACTGCTTTGGATGATCTCTCTGTCTCGGCAGATCGGTGCCCGTGGCACCCATCCGGAGCGCCGTCCTGCGCGAGATCGAACTCTTCCTCGACCAGCTGCGCCTGGTCCGCCGCCCCCCGGCCTGCGCCGCGGCTGCTGCGTGGCTGGGGTCGTGGCTGGGGTCGTGGCTGGGCTCGTGGCTGGGCTCGTGGCTGGGCTCGTGGCTGGGCTCGTGGCTGGGCTCGTGGCTGGGCTCGTGGCTGGGCTCGTGGCTGGGCTCGTGGCTAGGCTCGTGGCTGGGGTCGTGGCTGGGGTCGTGGCTGGGGTCGTGGCTGGGGTCGTGGCTGGGGTCGTGGCTGGGGTCGTGGCTGGGTCTCTCTACCTCTCTCCGCGTCCCGGGTTTCGGCGTTTCCGTGCGCTGTGAGCCTATTTCCGCATACGGCTCGTTTTCCCGTTCGCTTCTCCCATGCCTGTTGACCTGTTCTCCTCCGCAGGCTGCGCAACGTCAGGGGGCACTCCCGGAAGGCCTGGTCCCGATGTCCATGCAGAACGATCGGAGAATTTGTCTGCTGGGCGCCGTTCCTATCGGACTGCCTTTGTCCTCCTGGACGCCATGGGTGCTCTGCTTGCCATCGGATCGCCGCACTCGCCTTTGACCGAACCTGGCCCCACTGCCCCCCCAGCCCCCACCCCCGGTTGGGAGATGCCAACCGGAACGTCGGTCACACGGGGATCCCCTTTGGTGGCTCCGTTGCGCAGATGAATATGTCACCCGCGCCCCACGTTCGCTGCCGGCCCGCCCCTCGTCGCGCCAGTCCAACCGGGGGGACAGCGGCGCAGGGCCGAGGGCCATCGAGTCTGTCGCGCGTTCAAAGTGGTGATGCCCACATGGATGGTCGCCATGGCCCGCCTCACCCTCGGCGTCTCTGCCCCTGCTGCCCCCGCCCCTCGACCGCCATCGCAGAGGCCCAGAGCCGGCCGGCATCGCGGCTGCCCCCGAGGGCCGGTTCGGCATTCTTTCCGTGGGCCCCGCCCAGGTGGCCCGGTGGCAGCAAGCCATCGAAGCGGAGAGGGCCGCCCTGCTTGCCCAGGTCACCTCGCCCTCCCGCTATTCGCCATCCGTCCAACCTGCATGACGGGCTTTGGCCTGGGTAGGTCGACCATCTCCACCGCGCCATCGCGGACGAGTCCTCGTACGACGCCCAATATCGACCCCGCCTCCCCCCCCCCCTCCCCCCCCCCCCCCCCCCCCCTGGCTGTCCCCCTTCGTGTGGCACCGGTTGCTTTCCTTCACTCAGCTGCCCCTTTGGGTCTGCCTCGTGCCTCGTGCCTCGTGCCTCGTGCCTCGTGCCTCGTGCCTCGTGGCGGCCGGTGCCCGTACGACAGCTGCCTTTGGCCGTCACGTGGACGGGGGCGATGTCGGGCCCACCGTCGACGAGCTGCGCGAGTACAGGGACAGGCTCGAGGTCTGCCGCCCGCCCCGCCCGGCAGCGCGCCACAGCCGGTCGCTCCCGCTCATTCGCGTCCCGTCTCGTGGGCCTTTTCCTGGCTCGGCCAGCGGGCGTGTCGGTCGGCCAGCACCCGCGGGGCGGCCTCGGCTGCGGCGGTGACGGCCCTGGCGGCGGAGCGGCGGGCCGCCTCTCGGGGGCACCAGCGCGGCCAGCAGCCCCCGTCAGCCGTCGACCCGGCCGAGTGGGCCGAGCTGGGCGACCTCTCGGACACCTCGGCCGACGAGAGGGGCCCGGCTCTCCCCGCTCCGGCCGACCCTCCCCCGGCCCAACGCGCCTCCTCGGTTGATGGCCCGTCGCACGCAAGACACTCGTCTCCAGCGGCCTCCTCGCCTCGGCCCGCCATCCACGCTCTGCCTCCATCCCCGCCCCCAACCCCACCGTCGGCAGAGGCGATCCCCCCTCTGCATTCGCGAGCCGCCACCGGGCGGGCGCCAGCCCGTCCCACTCTCCCTACACCCGCGCTTCCTACGGTGGCAGCGACGCCCTCCCCCGCACCCACAAGCCCCGCCTCCACCGCGGCCATCTCCCCAGGTACCGATGGCCTTCCTCCACGGGGTCTGACGGCCTTCCTCCACGGGTCCCGCGGGCTGATGCCTTGCTTTGGCTCGGGCATTTGCTGAGCCCCCCCCCCCCCCCCCCCCCCAGATTCCGGAACTCTCTTCCCCATATTCCGGAAAACCGAGCAACCAGGGCCCGGAGGGGGAACATAGAGAAAAGAACTTAAAATACCAACTGGTTGGCTCCCTCCCCATCCCCCATCCCCTCCCCCTCCCTCCCCCCCCCCCCCCCCCTCCCTCCCGGCAGCCGCGAGCGCCTCTGGTCGGACGCCGCGCCCATCTTCGGCCCAGCGCCTCATGCGGACCGTCATCGCAGCCCGGGCTGCCGCACCGCTCCCGCCCCGCAGCCCACCGGCCGGCAGCAACCCTCGGAGGGGAGACTCGAACGGTCCCGGCGGCTGCGGGCATGGCGCCCTCGAAGCGACCGCCTCGCCCCCGCCCCTCGGCCCCGGCAGCCTCGCCGGCCAACTGCTGCGGGGGCTCCCCTCGACCCTGCACAGACCCCCCGTCCTGGACGCTCGCCAGGGTCGCACCCCCACCGCGCAGAAGCCTTCCACACCGCCCACGCTCCCCACAGCTCCTCCGGCCGCCCTGGGTCCCCACCGGGTCCGCCCCCACAGCGACGGCGGCCCCACGGGGCAGTCCCGGGCAACCCCTCCCAGGGGCCCTGCCTTTACACGGGCTTCGACTCCGGGTGGCGCCCCGGTGGTTGCCCTGCGAGCCAACGAGGGCGCCGTCGGCTGCCCGAGCGTCCAGAAGAGCCCGCCGGGTGGGGTGCCCGGACGCCTTTCAGGGGCGGGCGCAGGGGCGGGGGCGGGGGCGGGGGGCAGCTGACCGACCCGGACGGAAAGGCGTGCCCTTTGGCGCTGCTGCTTCTTTGGCGTGCTTGGCGCTGCTGCTTCTTTGGCGTTCCCAACGAACGGAACCAGAACCACCTTCGCGGCCCAAGTGTGTGTGTGTGTGTGTGTGGGGGGAGGCGGCGGAAGGAGCCCTGCGTACTAGAAGTCGCCCGTCCGGGGGTACTCCTCGGTGGGCCGGATGGCGCGGGCCCGGACGAGCTCCTGGCGGGTGCGGCGGATGAGGCGGCTCACGTCGCCCAGCGACCGGGTGGCCGCCATCTCGGGGCCCGGGTACCGGAGGCGCCGCACGACCCCCGGCAGGTCGAAGAACCAGTACATGCTCATCAGCGGGTTCAGGAACAGCTTCGAGTGGGCCGTCCGGGCTAGCGGCACGCACCCCGAGGAACAACAGATCACCATCTCTGAACATGGGCATGCACATGGGGGGAGCCAACCAAAAGGGCGCAGCTGATGCGGCGGGGGGGGGGGGGTGTGGCGGAGGGGCGCACGGACGGTTGCTGTGGTAGTTGCCGAAGCGGCCCTGGATGCTGTCCGCGACAAGGGCCCCGACGATGCTCGGCTGGCGGGGCATCCGGGCCCCGATGAAGGCGCCCGCCTCCCGATACGCGGCCACGCCCTCCATCTCGCCCAGCAGGGTGTGGGCCCCCCAGAAGGCCCCGCTCTCGGTCAGCTCGGCCACGGCCCGCAGCGAGGCCACATCGGACACGTCGTGGAAGCGGTCCACCTGGAGGGGATCAGTGCCCATTGACGACGATGCGGCGCGGAGGCGGCGCGGAGGCAGGGGTGCTGCTGGGCGGGCAGACCCCCAGCCCAAGGCAGACGAGGCACCTGAGGGCCAGGGGGCGCTCGGGCCTCAGCTGGTCCAAGGCGTACAGGCTGGCCATGTCCTCCTCGGGGGTGCCCAGCCCGGCCTCATCGCCGGCCTGGGCGCACCAGGCGAGGGGGGCGAGGGGGGCGAGGGGAGTGAGGCCGGGCAGAGGGTTCTGCGAGCAGCAGCCACACACGAGCGACGGCCGTCTCGTGCGTGCGTGCGTGCGTGCGTGCGTGCGTGCGTGCGTGCGTGCGTGCGTGCGTGCGTGCGTGCGTGCGTGCGTGCGTGCGTGCGTGCGTGCGTGCGTGCGTGCGTGCGTGCAAACCATGAGCGAGTCCGAGCCTCCGTCGACAAGGACGATCCCGTCCAGCTCCAGCAGGTTGCAGAGGCGCTCATAGCCAGAACGGAGGCTCTGCGCTCCGCAGTCGTGGACGAAGGTGTAGATGGGGACCTCTGGGTGGTGCGCGTTCGAGCGAGAAAACCGGCAGTCCGATGAGAATGCACAAAAATGATTTGGAGGGACCTTCACCCTTCACCTCACGAAAATAGAGGGACAAATACCGTTCCGGAAAGTAGTTCCCGAGAATGGGGGTATCTGCAGTGACTTTATAGAGAATCGGTTGCTCGTCATCAATGTCTTCCCGGAGAGGGGCTGAGAAAACGACCTCTCCTTCAGGGATATGAGAGAATGCGAAGTTCCCCAGAAAGCAAGTTTTGCCCAGCTTCCGGAGGGCAAAGAAGAGAGGCAGGGCATGCGTGAAGTCAAAGCCACCCCCGCATCCTGTGAGCAAGATGCGTTGGCACCTTTTGATCTGAGTCCAAAAGGGGATCTCCATTGCGCTTGCCCGCTGCCGTTGTGTGGCTGGTGGGATTTGATGGGAAGAATATCATCAACCCTCAAGGCACTCGAGAAGGCCCCCGTTTATTTAGCTCGCCTTTATTTTTGCCTCTTCGGCTCGCTGGGGCCGTGATGGCAACAGAAGCAACGAACTCTGATGTGACAATCGAGACTAAAGATGGTCTCCTCTTCGAACTGTGCGTCGGAGATGGGGATGGCACTTCCGATGTCAACTGGGAATTGGTCTGTCTTTCTGCTTCTGCCCTGTCCGCAAACATGACCACCAATAGGTTGGTGAGGTGACCGTCAGTTTGTCTGATTCCCACCTTGTGCTGTATTTTGGGAGGGAAGGCTCCGATCGGCGGCTGCATGCTTCTCGCATCTCTCTTGATTGCCTGTACCGGTTCTCCGAGGACGGGAACGAGGTTTCCTGGTTCGACCAAGACCTCTCGGTTTTTCTCTCCGTCCACTTCGACCTCCCCGACCGGGCCGCCCAGTTCCGCCAGGCCCTGACGGCCCAATTGCAGCGGCTCACCACGGCCCGGGCCTCGCGCCTGGTCGCGCCGACGGCCCCGCGCATCGTCCAGGCCAACGATCTGCTGACGGTGACCTGGGACCCCGTCCCGGGGCCTCCCTGTACATATCTTCTGGAGGCCTGCGTGACCCGGGTCCGCGAGGAGGTCGTGCGGCCCCCTGTCGGCGGGGCCGGGGGTGCCGCCGAAGGGGCCCAACGGAGGCGGCGCTCCATCCGAGAACGCGGGATCTTGGCAACATCGACCACCCTGGCGCAACCGGAAAGCTTCGTGCGGTTGCGGGCGGGGCCTGAGGTCTCCTTCGAGGCGCCCCTGGGGACCGTCCTGGACATTGTCTCGACGGCCCCCGCGGCCCCGGTCTTCCCGCTGCTGCTGCATTTCCGGGTGGGCGTGGCCACGGCTGGCCAGCCCATCTTCTCCTCGCCGGCCAGCCTGCAGGTCCTCGCACCCCCCAAGCGGCCCGCCCCTCCCCCACCCGAGGCGCCCCGCGGCGGCTCCGCTGAGCAGGCCGCCGCCCCCGGCGGGAGCACCGGCCCGGAAGGCTCCCCTCTCCAGCCAGCCAGCCTCGCAGCCATAGGATCCGGGCCATCTGCTGAGCCCCCCGAGGGGGCGCTCCTATGCATCGCCGACGATGGGACCCTCTCGCTGAACGGGGCCCTGACGGCCTGGTCTGCCCCGCCCACCCGGGTCCCCCACATCGGCTCCACCAGTGATCCCCACCACATCCACATCGAGCCTCGGGTCGTGCCCGTCTTTCCTATGTGCGCTCCCTCACCCCGGCCCCCCTCGGCTGGGCACGCGGGGCAGGCTGGAGGGGCAGGCCCAGATCTACCCGGCCGCGGTGGTGACCTTCATGGGGCCGCCCCGGGCCGGCAAGAGCGCCCTCCTTCGGGCCATGTGGGCCCCGGGGGCCGCGCCCGGCGCCCCGCCGGAGGAGCAGGAGGGCCGCCCCGGCAGAGGCCCGGCCCCGGAGGCTCCCCCTGCCACCCGGGACGTGGTCTTCCGGGCCGCCACCGTGCGCCCGCTCCCGCCGCACAACGGTCCGCCCCTGCTGGTGGAAGGGCCCGCCCACGTTCGGTGGGCGACATCTCCCGCGTGGGGGCCGCGTGTGGGCATCTCGATCGCCACCTGGGCTGAGGGCGAGGGTGCCCGGTGCGGCGGGGGGTCTGGCGGTCGATGGGATGGGCGGATCGCCGAGGGCGGAGGAGCATCGGCCGTCGCCACCCGCTGACCCTGGCGGGCGGGCGGGCGGCTTCTGGTTGGGGGCGCAGCAGCGGATCGGTTTGCCCTCGCGGCCTCCGATTCGCCTCAGCTGCGGCGGTCCGAGGCGCCCCCGACCTCGGCCTCGGTGGGGGCCGACGAGCCGCCGCTGCACTACTTCTGCCTGGACACCGAGGGCCAGCCGCCCCTGCGGGAGGATGAGGGCTTCCGGTGCCGATCGCCCTCCCAGGCCAGGGTCCGCCGACATGACCGTCCCGCCCGCCCATCCGCATCGATCTCGCCCGCCCTCATCGTCGTCACCGCCCCCGCCCCCGCCCGCCCGCCCGATGGCGGCCCTCCGACCGATCCATCCGCCCTCGGGGATCTCCTCCGGCCCTCCGCCCTCCGCCCTCGGGGATCTCGGCTCGGGTGCTGGCACGCTGACGGGACGGTTGCGACCTGCCCGAGTAGCGCAAGCACGGGCTGCAGTGGTCGCTGGCCCAGTTCGCGTACTTCTGCACGGATCTGGTGGTCTTCGTGGCCCAGGGCTCCCCCGAGCAGTGGTCCGCCTCCGCCTCCGCCCCCACCGCCCCCCTCGCCGCGGCCATCCATCACCCGGATATCCATCATCTTGCTGGCCCGTCTTGGCACATATTGATCTTGGCACATCTTGATCTTGGCACATCTTGATCTTGGCACATATTGATCTTGGCACATATTGATCTTGGCACATATTGATCTTGGCACATCTTGATCTTGGCACATATTGATCTTGGCCATTGGCCGGGTCCCAGTGCGGCCGCCCTGCTTGCGAGCGCCCTCAGTCAGGGCGACTTCCTGCAGGGGGAGCCGCCCGCCCTGCTGGTCGTTTGCTGCCCCCCCGCGGCCCCACAGCAGCAACAGCAGCAGCAACAGCAACAACAAGACCGAGAAACTGTCTGTCGCCGGGGGGCGGTCTCAAGCGATGGCCGGCTCATAATGGCGGTGGTGGTGGCGGGGCAGGCGGACGAGGTCACGGCCCGCTTCCTGGAGGGGCTTGGGCTGGCTCGGGGCCGGGTGGAGCTGCTCTACCGCGAGGTGACCTGCGTCGCCCTGCACACGCGCCCCCAGGTCCGCCCGTCCTGGCCCCCCGCCCTCGGTCGGCCCCGCCCCTCCTGGCGTGGCCAGTTCTTCACCGGCGCCCGTGGTGGTGGGTGGTGGTGGGTGGTGGTGGGCTTGACGTGGATTCCGGTGGTGGTGGTGGTGGTGGTGGTGGTGGTGGTGGTGGTGGTGGTGGTGGTGGTGGTGGTGGTGGTGGTGGTGGTGGTGGTGGCGGCGGCATGACGGGTGTTTGTGGGTGGGCAGTCGATGGGGCCCTCGGAGCGCTTCATGCTGCGGTCGATGGCCGAGGGCATGGTCAACAGGCGCCTCGACGTCCGCCTCAAGCAGGTCCGCCGCCCCGTCCAGTCCCGCCGCTCGCCCCGCTGCCGCTGCCCCGGGCTTTGCCCGACCGGAGCCCGGTTAGGGTTTGGGCTTTGCCCGACCGGAGCCAGGTTAGGGTGAGGGCTTTGCCCGACCGGAGCCCGTGGCCTTGGCTTGATGGTTGCCACTGGGGGGCGCGTGTGCGCAGGGGCTGCACTACTCGGAGTGGCTCTGGGTGCACCTGCTGCCGGCCGTGGTGGAGCGTGTCGGGGCGGGGCAGGCCCTCAGCATGCCCGAGGTGCTGGCCGACTACCTGGCCCCCAGCAACAGCATCCCCAAGAAGGGTCCGCCCACACAGCCCACACAGCCCACACAGCCCACACAGCCCAGCGACGGCCACACAGCCTCAGCCACCGCCCTCTCAACGGGACCCTCTTTCCCGCCCGGGGGGCTCGGTCCCTTTTCCTGCTCATCCGCTTGTCCCTCCCGCCCGGGGCTCCCTTTCGCTCGCGGGGTCGTACATCCGCTCATCCGCTTGGCCTCTCGGCCCTGGGGGCGCAGCCTTCCTGTTCTTCAAGCTGGCCGACGTCTCGCGGCCTGACTGCCCCCAGCCCCAAGACGCCTTCCTCAGGGCCCGCCAGAGCGCCACCGACGAGCTGGCCCTCTTCTTCGAGGGTCCCCCCCCCCCCCCCCCCCCCCCCCCCCCCCCCACGTGCCTCCTTCCTCGGCCTGTCCCTTCCTCGGCCTGTCCCTTCCTCGTCCTGCGACCCCGCTGCCTGCTCGCCCCTGCCTCGGCCTGCTCACATACCGATCGGGGGGCCAACGGGGTGGCGTGTGGCGCGTGCCTCGGGGCGTGGCTGCAGGACCGCCGGGCGAAGGTGGCCATGGTGGGGCCGAGCATCGGCCGATCGGAGCTCTTCATCCAGGCCTCCCTCAACGAGGCCGAGGCCTTCCTGGAGCAGCTCCTGGCCCAGGTCCGCCCCGCCCACGCCCACGCTCCACTCCCCCCGCCCTCTGGTGCTGTGCTGTGCTGCCCATGCGCTCGAGCCGCTCCCCCTCTGGGTGTTGGGCTGCCCGTGCGCTCGAGCCGCTCCCCCTCTGGGTGTTGGGCTGCCCATTCGCTCGAACCGCTCCCCCTCTGGTGCTGTGCTGCCCATTCGCTCGAGCCGCTCCCCCTCTGGGTGCTGTGCTGCCCGTGCGCTCGAACCGCTCCCCCTCTGGGTGTTGGGCTGCCCGTGCGCTCGAACCGCTCCCGGCCGGGCATGGGGCGCCCTTGGAGGGGTCGGCCCTCACGGGGTGGTTCCCGGCGGTCCCTCGAATGCACCCGACCCGGCCCGGGGCCGCGGGCGCAGATCGACCTGTTCGCCCCCTGCCAGGCCACATACCGCCAGCGCACGGCCTCCGACCTGCTGAGCTGCTCGAGGGTCCGCCCCATCGCCCATCGCCCATCAGCCGCCCCCCGGCCGCCCCCTCGCCTGGGGTCCCAACAAGCCGCCTCGCCCCCACGCCTCACCTCCTGCGGGATGGTTCGTGTCGGCCTTCGTGTCGGCCTTCGTTGATGCCGCATGACCGCGGGCGCGTGCTGCAGGTGCGCTGCTCGCATCCCTGCCACCGGTCGGCCCCCGGACGCTCCGAGGGGGAGTGCGTCGCCTGGGAGGGCGACTTCGTCTTCATCGACCAGGTCCCCCCCGACACCATCCGCGAGGTCAGAGCCGCCGCCGCCCTCCACACACCACCCCTCCACACACCACCCCTCCACACACCACCCCTCCACACACCACCCCTCCACACACCACCCCTCCACACACGCCCCTCCACACGCACACATACGTACACATACGCGCACCATTACCACCCAATCATCGCCATTCAATCATCATCATCCAATCATCATCATCCAATCATCATCATCCAATCATCATCATCCAATCATCATCATCCAATCACATCATCCAATCATCATCATCCAATCATCATCATCCAATCATCATCATCCAATCATCATCGGCATCATCATCGGCATCATCGGCATCATCATCGGCATCATCATCATCATCATCATCATCATCATCATCATCATCATCATCGGCATCATCATCATCATCGGTATCATCATCATCATCACGACAGAACTTCCGGGCGCTTGTGGGCGAGCTGCGCAACCTGGAGCCGCTCCAATTGGTGGCGGCGCGGCTGGTCATCTACCGGCAGGGCATCCCGCTGCCCCTGGTGCCCTTCGTCCAGCCACCCCTCGCCACCTGCCTGCTCTGCTTCCAGGACTGCCCCGCCCCCGCCGGTCCGCTGCCCCCCGCTGCCCGCTGCCCCCCGCTGCCCGCTGCCCCCCCTGCCCTCGCCTTGCCACGCGCCACACGCTGCCCTTGTCTTTGCCTCGCCCCGCCTGCTCTGCTCCGTGTTGCGGCGCTGGTGGGGACTGGGGCCCGTCCGCCCTCGGTGCCCATCGTTTCCTCGCCGGTCCCTGTGCGGCGGCCAGCTCCGCAATCGTGCGGCCACATGCTGTGCGGACGCTGCCTGGCCGAGCTCCGGGAGGCCATCAACGGGGGCCTCGCCTCGGCCTCGGGCCACCTCGAATGCCCTCTCTGCGAGCGGCCCCAGCCCCAGCCCCAGCCCGAGCCGCGGCCCCGCTCTCAGACCCCCTCCCAGGCCCAGGTCCAGGCCCCCACTCAGCCCCAGGCACAGGCCCAGGCGGCCCAGGCAAAGACCCCAACACAGCCCGGGGCCACTGCAGGTGCCACTGCGGCCCCGGGGGCGGGGGCCAGGGCCGCATCATTCCGCCCGCTCTGACGTGCTGCCTCCAGTTCAGGCGGCGCGCCGAAAAGCGTGAGCCCTGCGCCCGCTGCGGGGCCATGGTCGGCCAGCCCTCCCCTGCAGCCCTCCCCTGCAGCCCTCCCCTGCAGCCCTCCCCTGCAGCCCTCCCCTGCAGCCCTCCCCTGCAGCCCTCCCCTGCAGCCCTCCCCTGCAGCCCTCCCCTGCAGCCCTCCCGCAGCCCTCCCCTGCAGCCCTCCCCTGCAGCCCTCCCCTGCAGCCCTCCCCTGCAGCCCTCCCCTGCAGCCCTCCCCTGCAGCCCTCCCCTGCAGCCATCCCCTGCAGCCCTCCCCTGCAGCCCTCCCCTGCAGCCCTCCCCTGCAGCCCTCCCCTGCAGCCCTCCCCTGCAGCCATCCCCTGCAGCCCCGCAAAGCCCGGCCCGACAAAAGACACAAACACAGACACAGACACAGACACAAACACAAACACAGACACAGACACAGACAGTCCGCTCACCATCCGCCGGCGGCCGGTTGCTGGGGTGGGCAGGTCCCTGCGGCCGAGCTGGACGACCACCTCGAGAACTGCTGCCCCGCAACGGCCCGGCCGTGTCCCCTCAAGTACCTCGGTCCGCGGCGCCCCAGATGATCCTCCCGGGCCGCGGGAATGGGGGCTGCAGTGTCCACGTATGCCGAATCTCCTCGGGCCACGCTTCACGCTTCACCACGTATGCCGAATCTCCTCGGGCCACGCTTCACGCTTCACCACGTATGCCGAATCTCCTCGGGCCACGCTTCACCACGTATGCCGAATCTCCTCGGGCCACGCTTCACCACGTGTGCCGGGTCTTCTCGGGCGGGGCGGCTCTTCGTGGGCCGGGCCGGGCCGGGCAGGATGTACGGCCACCTTCCCCAACGGGGACCGGCTGCGGCTCCTGTCTCGCCACCTGGCCCAGGAGTGCCCCGCCTACACGGTCGTGTGCCCCTTCGTGCTGACGGGCTGCCGGGAGGCCGTTCCCCGGGCCGAGCTGGCCCGCCACCTGGCCACGGCCCACAGGCAGGCCACCCACCAAAGCACATACCCCCAGCTCAACCTGGGCGGCCCCGCCCGGCCCCCGACCCCACAGCCCCGGCCCCAGCAAGCGGGACCGCCCAGTCCGCCCGCCGTCCCGCCCCACCCGCCGGGTCACCCGCCCCCGCCCCCGCCGGTGGACCGGGAGGCGGTCCTCCTGCAGCCCCCCCCCGACCGGGCCCCGCCCAGGGCCCCGCTGGAGAGCCCCCCACCCGTCAAGTCCAAGTCGCCCCCGTCCGTCCCGCCCCGGCCCTGCCCTCGCTCCGCCCTTCGTGTGCCGCTGGGGGAGGGGGGGGGGGGGGGGGGGGACAAGGCGAACGGGCAGGCGGATCGCTTGGACGGCGTGAGATCGTGGGACCCTTCCTTGCCTGGCACGCCGCCCACGCAGCCTTCTCACATTGCCGGTCCCATTCCTTTCCGCTTGGCGGCACAGCCCGCCCCGACCGGAGAATGCCGCCCCGGCCAAACCCGCCGCCCCCGCGCCCGGCAACCTTCCCGCTGCGGCTCAAGCTCAGGCCCCGGCGCAGGCACAGGCACAGGCACAGGCACAGGCACAGGCGCAGGCACAGGCGCAGGCGCAGACACAGGCGCAGGCACAGGCGCAGGCACAGACACAGGCACAGGCACCTGCGCCCGCCCCGGCAGCCGCCCCGGCAGCCGCACCTGCACCTGCACAGGCGCCATCGCTGACCAAGACGCGGACGCCATCGCTGTCGAGCCTGCGGTCGGTGCCCGAGTCGCTGGTCACCCAGGAGTTCGGCCACCTGCCCCTCGAGCTGCGCCGCCAGTGCGAGTCGATGATCCTGAAGCTCGTCTCGCGCTGGTCCGACGAGTGGTCCGTCCCCGCCGCCCCAGCCCCAGCCCAGCCCCCCCCTACCTAACCCGGACCCGGACCCGGACCCCGACCCGGACCCCGACCCGGACCCCGACCCGGACCCCGACCCGGACCCGGACCCGGACCCCGACCCCGACCCCGACCCCGACCCCGACCCCGACCCCGACCCCGACCCCGACCCCGACCCCGACCCCGACCCCGACCCTGGCAGGGGCGGCCCACCCCAGCCGATCTCATGCTGATGGTGGGCGCCGGATGATCCCTGTGGGCGCGGGGGCGGGGGCTGCGGGCAGGGAGATCGCCTCGGGCGAGCTGCGCCTGGACCCCAAGCCGCTCGCCAGCGGAGGCTTCGGCGAGGTCTTCCGGGGCTTCTGGCAGGGCACCGAAGTCGCCGTCAAGAAGCTCAAGGCGGGCCACCTGCGCCAGAAGCTTGCCGAACTGCAGCAGCACGCCGACTCGGGCGCCGAGACCCTCTCCACCAACGCCTTCAACGGTCCGGCCGCACGCCCCCATGCCCCCCTTCCACCCTTCCCCCCACCCCATGCCCATGCCCATGCCCGTGCCCATGCCCATGCCCATGCCCATGCCCATGCCCGTGCCCATGCCCATGCCCGTGCCCATGCCCATGCCCATGCCCATGCCCATGCCCATGCCCATGCCCATGCCCACGATCTCCCTTCCGTGCCCGGGGTCCCGTGGGGGGCGGTCAGACGAGCTGTACGAGTCCCTCCGGCGCGAGATCAACATCCTCAAGCGGCTGCGGCACCCCAACATCGTCCTCTTCATGGTCGCCACCCCGCCACACGCCACACGCCACACGCCACGCGCCACACGCCACACGCCACACGCCACACGCCACACGCCACACGCCACGCCACGCCGGTACGCCAGGCCGAGCGGCTCGCCCAGAGCCGCGTCTGCGAGGTCCGTCCGCCCCGCCCGCCCCTCGCAGAGCCGCCCCTCGCAGAGCCGCCCCTCGGCCCCAGCTCCTGCGGCGGGCAGCCGCGGCCTCGGTGGGATGGACCCCCGCCAGGCGGCGCCTGGACCGGACCGCAGGCTGATCATGGCTGTGCCATCGGGCTGTGCCATCGGGTTGGGGCAGATCTGCCTGGACGTGGCCCGGGGCATGACCTACCTCCACGACCGCGGGTCCGCCCCCAGCCTCCGCCCCCACGCCCCCCACATCGCCCTGCCCCCGGCCCGTGCTCGGGTTCCCCACCTTCACCCCGGCCCCTTTCGCCCCGCCCTCGCCCTCGCCATCCTCGGACTGGCATCCCTTTTCTCACGCCTCCCTCGGCTGCTGTGGGTCGGTGCTGCTGTGGGTCGGTGCTGCTGTGGGTCGGTGCTGCTGTGGGTCGGTGCTGCTGTGGGTCGGTGCTGCTGTGGGTCGGTGCTGCTGTGGGTCGGTGCTGCTGTGGGTCGGTGCTGCTCCGGGTTCAGGATCCTCCACCGGGACCTGAAGAGCCCCAACGTGCTCCTGGACAGCCACGGCACGGCCAAGGTCCCCGCGCCTCCTCGTCCTCTCGCATTCCCGGCCTGCCTCTGGGTGGCTGGGCTCCTCACACGCACCGGGGCGGTCCCGTGGCGCAGGTTGCCGACTTCGGGCTGTCGGCGCTGGCCAACATCGTCGGCACGGACGCGGCCGAGGCGCCGTCCCCCCCTGCCGACGCCCCGCTCGAGCCCGGACAGCCCATCCCCAAGTGCAACGTGGGCACCAGTCCGCTTCAGCTCCCCCCACCCCACCCCATCCCACGCACGTGCCTCCGAGGGGCTCTGCTGACCACCCCATCCCACGCACGTGCCTCCGAGGGGCTCTGCTGACCACCACGCCCCTCACACCCACAGCCTACTGGACGGCACCCGAGGTGCTCAGAAGCGGGGGCGCCGTCTTCAGCAAAGGGGCCGACGTTTTTTCGTTCGGGGTGCTCCTGTGGGAGCTCTGCGCCCGCAAGGTCGGCCCCCTCCCGGCCATGCCCATCCCGCAGCAGGGCCATGCCCCCGAGGGCCATCGCCACGCGCCGCACAGGGGCTGACGATGGGGTCCCTCTTGTCTTGTCTCGTCTCGTCTGTTCTGTCTGGTGTGCGGTCAGGTGCCCTACTCGCACATTCAGCCGCCCCTGGCTGACCAAGTGCTGGCCACTCGGATCGCCACCTCGCGGGGCGCCCTCCGGCCCGCCGTCGACCGGGCCCGCTGGCCAGGGGCGCTGCTGCGGCTGATGGAGCAGTGCTGGGCCGAGGACGTCGCCGCCCGGTGCAGCTTCGACCAGATCGTGGCCTTCTTCGTCGAGTACAGCCGCCTCGTGGCCAAGCAGGAGGCCGACGAGGGCCGGCGCCTCTGCTTCACCTCCGAGGGCCCCGTCCTCGAGCGCCTCCTGAGGTGAGCCGGCAACCCCCCCGTTGGTCGTCGTCCCGAACCCGCACCCCCCATGCCTCGTTGATCGTCGTCACAGCCGGTAGATCTCTCCTCCCTCCCGTCCCTCTCCCCATCTCGCATTCCTCCGTCCCCCTCTCCATTCCATCCCTCGTGGGCTCTTCCATGGTTAGGGTGGGACTCCTCTTGTCACACCGCCCAAACCGCGGGCAGGGTGAAGCAAAGAACAGCCACCACACTCGTGGCGAGAGCGACCAGCCATGAAAAATGGGGCGGGCAGGGGCCCTGGGCGGGCATGCGGCCCTTGGCTCGGGGGGCGATCCGGAACGGATGGGGGTGGGACCCGGTCCGGATCGAGAGCGGCACAGGAAACCGGAGGAGGCCGCGGCCTTCAGATGGCACTGTAGGCGCCCGTGGGGAGCTTCTTGCCGAAGGAGAAAGCGAAGAGGAACCCATCCTGCGCCGCGGGCCCCCGGGGCGAACGGGCACGGGTCAGCAGGCCGAACGGCAGCCCGGGGCGGCAGACCAGGACGAGGCGCGGCAGGGCCTTCCAGAAGGCCCAGTTAGGGATGGCCTGCAGGCCGCGGGCCCCCTTGCGGAACCACAGGTAGCCGAACCCGCACCCCTGCGGCCCCAGCCCAGCGGTTGGTTCGGTGAGTGGGCGAGAAAAGCAAGAATGGAAGGCAGCCCGAGCCCGACCACCGGGGGACAAGCGGGCGGGGGACGGAGGAAGATGCGCGGGCAGGGGCGGGGGGACGGAGGAAGATGCGCGGGGGCGGGGGCGGGGGGCCGGACCAGGTACAACAGGGTGCACACCAGGATGATGATGAGCATGACCCCGCCAAACGAGAGGCCGCCCTTGCAAACCAGGGAAGTTCGCCACTCAAAGACGAACTCCGTCTGGGTGTCGGTGCACCGCGAGGCCGGGAAGGCGTCCGTCTGGGCCGCCGGGAACCAAAGATCCAATCAGGTCCATCCACCAAACGAGAACCCGAACCAGACCGGCTTGGGCGTCCCGACGCCTGCCGAGCTGTCACAGCGGAAGTAGATTGTGGCGCCGTACTCCGAGCTGGACGAGGCGATGCCGCAGGATGAGCACACGAGAACGATGACGACATCAAGCAGACCGAGGAGCGCCCATTCGTGGAGTGCAAAAATCTCCACCGGTCAGCGTGAGTGAGAGGCTGTCCTCACCGGACCACTGATCAATGCGGCCACAGTCCCGTTGGACGCCCGCGTCATTGAAACTGCAAAACTGACTGTCTCCAGTCATTGTTCCACAAGGGTTTAAAGTAATATCACCCACATCGGTCGAAGCTGTAATTCCCTTGGCAGGTGAAAGGGTGGAGAAATCGAAACCTAGAGCAGGGCGGGAAACTGATGCGACCCGGATGTGCTTCGGCACGAACCTCCGTGGATGCATCCATCACCGAATACTCGAGGGGACACCAGTAAAAGCACCAAGAGGGACAACAACATTTTGGTGTGTCCAAGCCTGTCGAAAAAACCCAAGTGTCCCAGCCGCAGCCTCAGAGGACGGAAAAGAGTTTATCCCGGGACATACGGTTTCCAAAAATCTCTCACGAAAGGAGCTCAAGCGGTGGCGTTATACGTTCACATGGCATCCTCGAGAATAGGGGCAGTGCTTTTCGGGGCCTCACCGCCGTCATGTGATGAGGAGGAAGCCAGCGGAGTCCGGACTTCGGGTTGGGCGAGGCGCTGCCGAACCACCTCGACGAGATCCGTCGAGAAGCGTTCCAGGAGGCAAGACTGCAAAGGCGAAACCATCGTTTGCTGGGTGCGAGAAAGGGAAGACGCAGACCCATTCGTCACTGTGCGCGAGGGCATCCAGGGTCGGTGATGAGGCCGTGGAGGGGCGACCGTGCTCCCCCTGGAGCCGGCGCGGAAGGACGGGTGGGGGCGGCGGCATCACCTCGGCGGAGGTGCTCGAGGCAGCCCCGAGCGGGCGGCTGGGGCCGGTCCTGGTACCGGCCTGCTCCTCCCCGCCCGCAGCTCCGTGTTCGACTTCAACCTCATCCCCCAAGCCGGGGATGGGGCGGGGTGGGTGAACCGCCAGAGGGGACTTGAGGGATGAATGGCCCGCATCATCGGCGGGGCTGGGCACCAAGATGCTGTCCAGCTGGGACTGCAGGGAGCGGAAACAGCCCTCGAAGGAGGCCATCAGCTCGCCCAGGGCGTCCAGGCCATGCTGCTGGGGCTTCTCGGTGCCGGCCCCGGCGTCGGACTGGGCCCCTGACCCGAGGGGACCGACAGGTCCGCCCTGCGAGCGGCGCGTCTCCATGGATGCGCGCACGTTGGCGCTGGTGCGCAGGACCTTGCCGAAAAACTGGGTCGCCCGTCGGAAAGAGGCTTCGAGGCCCCCCAAAACGGCCGGAGCTTCGTTAAATAGGGAGGGCCCATCGGCAGCCAGGGCTTGGTCTGCCTCGGCGGCGGCGGCCAAAATGTGGGGGGCGACGACGATGGGCGAGGGACCACGGTCGAGGCGCGGGAGGAGCGGAGAAGCCGATCGGGCGGGGGGCAGCGGCGAGGGAGCCTCATCGAGGCATGGCATTTCCGGAGCTGGAGTTGGCTGCGCCGAGGGGCGATTCGATGTCGGAGACGAAGCGTCCAAGCTCGGAGAACCCGAAGTGGGAACGGTGCTGGGTGCGGTGCTGGGTGCGGTGCTGGGTGCGGTGCTGGGTGCGGTGCTGGGTGCTGTGCTGGGTGCGGTGCTGGGCGCGTTGCTGAGGGCGTTGCTGGGTGCGGTGCTGGGCGCGGTGCTGGGCGCGGTGCTGGGCGCGTTGCTGAGGGCGTTGCTGAGGGCGGTGCTTGGGTCTGGGCTGGTTGTGGTAAGGGAGGCGACGGGGCCGGTCGAGGCGGGGGCGGGCGGGGGGATGATGCCCAGGTCGAGGAGGCGCTTCCGGGTGGCCTCGAGGTCCTGCGAGAAGGGGCGCAGGCCGTGGAGCCTCTGGGAGGGGAGGGGAGGAGAGGAGAGGAGAGGGGAGGGGAGGGGAGGGGAGGGGGAGGGCGGGCGAAACCACCGTGACCGCAGCTCCATGACAGACGCGCCCACAACAGCCCAAGGAGCCTCCAAGGAACCTCCGGGGAGTTTGTCAAGGAGCCACCAAGGAGCAGACAAGACAAACCTGCGACGCCGATCCGGCTGGGTTGGGTCTGGGAGGTCCAAGAGGGGCCCAAGTGGGGCGGGTCGGCCGAGTTCGGGAGGTCCGAGAGAAGAGAATGTCATTCGAGAGAGCGCAGTACAGACGGGTTGTTGCCTTGGCTCCTCGGCTGCGACGGCTTCGATTCGGATTCGTGCTCCTCGCGCCCGCCGGGCGCCGACTGGGGCCCAGGCTGGGGCTCGGATGGAGACGTGGTCGTGGGGCACGCGAAAACCAGCGCCGCCTGGAGGGGTGCCGATGCAGCCACTGCGAGGGCTGCTTCGCCTCCGAACGGGAGGGGCCGCGCAGCCGGAGCCGAATCAGCCGCCGAGTGGGATGCTTCCTCCCTGGGCGGCTTGGCGTCGTCGTGGACGTCGCCTGGGTTGGGCAGACGAAGCCATCCCGCATCAGCGAAGAGGAGGGACGGCGATCGGGTGGGGTGGGGGAGGGTGGGGGAGGGGGGGGTGGGGGGGGGTGCGGTGCCGCCCGAACCCAAGCCTAACCCAAGCCGGGCAGGGAGCAGACCCGGCCTGGGCCCAGCCGAAACGGATGCCCTCTCAATCGAGGTCGGGGCCGAAGATATAGAAGAAGACCGCTGCCCGGGCGCCACAAGGAGGGGAACGAAGAAGCGATGAGGGCGGGCGAAGGAGGCAGAAGGGAGGGAGGGGGGCAGGGGCGCCGGGGCAAGGGCAGTGAGGCCCAGGGGGAGCTGACCCGATGATGGCGGGCGAAGGAGGCAGCAGAAGAGAGGGGGGCGGGTCAGGCAGTGAGGTCGCGGAGGGGGAGCTGACCTGGCCCCATTGGGGCCGCCGCGGGCTGGTCGATTCGGGGGCCTCCGCGTCTGCGGCCTGTTGCTGGGGCTGCGAGAGGGCCGGGGCGCGGTGGGCCTCGTTGCTGGTAGTAGTGGTCAGGCTGGCCAAAGGGGCCAAATCAGGCGGGTGACCCGCGACCGCGTGCGCCCGGGCCCACTCGGGCAGCCGCTGGGGCTCGAGGACGAGCGGAGAGGCCGAGGGCAGCTGCGGCTGGGCTGCGGAGGGCCCAGAGGCAGAGGGCACCACAGGGCGGGCGGCGCTCACCGCTGGAGCGAGGGCCGCTTCCCCGATCGGGCTGCCGATGCCGGGCGGAGGTGGGGGAGAAAGAGGGGGCGGGACGGGCCGCGGGCAAGCGGCGGCTTCGGAGAGCGGGACGGGCAGGGCGTCCCTCGAGTCGACCGGCTGCTGCAGCGGCGGAGGCGGCAGGGTCTGAGAGGGCAACTCTCCGAATGGCGGGGTAGGCCCGCCGTGCGGCTCGAAGGACCCGCCGCTCGACTTGTGGCTCAGCCCAACGCCATCAGACTGGGGCCCAGCCACGGCCCCAGCGACAAGGCCCGCCGGAGCGGCAGGCGGGATCGCATTGAGCTCGGCGAGGCGCTCCTGGATCTGGGTGGACACGGCTTCGGGGAGGCGCCATACGAAGAGGCAGCCGTCCTCAGAGACGGACACCTGCCGAGGGCCCTCATGAAGAGCCGCCAACCGCTAGCCGCGCCACCAGGACAGCAAGGCAGGGGCAGCAAGGCAGGGGCAGCAAGGCAGGGGCAGCAAGGCAGGGGCAGCAAGACAGGGGCAGCAAGGCAGGGGCAGCAAGGCAGGGGCAGCAAGGCAGGGGCAGCAAGGCAGGGTCGACGGACCAGGCGGTGGAGGTCGGCTGTGAAGTGGAAGCCCGTGGCAGGGGCCCCGTGCCCATGGGCGCGTGCTATGGGCTGTCCGTTGTAGATGTCCGTCAGCAGGACGCACCCGCCCGGGCCGACGGCCAGGGCCGCGTGGATGCCCGACGGGTCGAGAACCATTCGCGTGATCTCCTCCGTGGGGCAGGGTCGGTAACTGGCCGCCCCGCAGGACAGGGGCAGGGGCAGGGGCAGGGGCAGGGGCGGGCAGGGGCAGGGGCAGGGGCAGGGCAGGCCCGCGAGAATGAGGCTACCGTATGGGACGGGAGAGGAGATGCAGCGCAGAGGAAGGCGGGACCGCTGGGACGGGCGGACCTTCGCACTGCCTTGGCGTTGCTGACTCGCCAGACGGTGAGGCGCCCATCCCGGCCGGCCGTGACGGCGTACTTGCGGGTGACGTCGGTCATCATGTCGTTCAGAGGGGCCGGAACGCGGGCCTCCCGTTCGAGTTTCACGGGTCCCGGCTCGGACCGGTGCTGGCCAGGACAGGGCCACCGGGCGGGGACACCAGTGGATGGTGACGGGGTGAGAAGACAGACAACTCCGGAGGCATCCGCACCCTCAGCCCCGCACTCCCCGACAGCTGACCGGGTCCACGGAATGGAAGCAGAGCCTTTGGTCGATGGAGCAGGACAGTAGGCCACCATCGTCGGAGAACCTGATGGCCGTCACGGGGCCGCGATGTGCCTCGAGAGCCTGCGAGGAGGCAGAGGGATGATGAGCCTCGGGGGGCGAGGGCGAGGCGATGGCGACACGAACCTGCACGGACGAGTAGCCCGGCGCCTGGAAGACATGTACCAGGCAGTCGCGGCTGGCGGTGGCCAGGTAGCGAGCTGGCGGCCCTTGGGCAGCCGAGGAAGGGTTGTTCCCGGAGGCCGCCGAAGGGGGTGGCGAGCCGGGGCCCGAGCCCGAGGGGCAGCTGTAGTCCATGGCCAGGATTTCCCCGTCGTGGACCACCTCGAAGGCGATCTGGGTCAGCGAGGGCAGCTCGAAGACCCTGAGGAGAGGATAGAGGATGGGCACGCGACGCCAAGGTCAAGGAAGGCACATGCATGAGCCGTGAAGGGAGGATGCCAAGGTCGGCGCGTGTGGTGGACGACGTGCCGCGGTGCTCGAGCAGCGCAACTCACCCACCGAGACGGAAGCCTGCTCCGGACCTCAGGATGCCCTGGCGGTCGCCCGTGGCCATGTGGGCCCCGTCGGGCGAGAAGCGGAAACAGCGGATGCCCACGTCGTCGGGCGTCGGCGGCTCTCCAATGGCTCCGGCCGCCCCAGGGGCCACGCCGCCCCCGCCCGGGGCAGCCGCCGGTGCAGCGATGGCTGCGACGGGACCCGATTGCGAGGCGCTGGGGCCGGACGGGGGATGGGAGGATGATGATGGAAACAGGGCGAAGCAGAGGGTGATTGGCGGGGCCACAGCAGGCAGACCAGAGCTGTTCCATGGGGCGAGGGGCGTTCATGAAGAGGGCGGGGTTGTGGGCAACGTCGAGAAGCCGCATCTGCCGGGGGGGCTGGACGAAAAGGAGGGAAGGAGATTAACAAACAAGCGGGTTGCGGGTTGCGGGGGTTGCGTGCGGCAGCGCGGAACTGGAGCCAGAACGGCGGCAGAGGGGGCGGCTACTGCGCCTGGGCCACAGGCCGGCCGCGGGACCAGAGGCGGCAGGCTCCAGAAGCGCACCGTCCCATCGGCCGACGAGGTCGCGAGGGCGAGGGACCCGGCGGACGCGCAGCTCCAGGTCGCCGAGAGGGCGGGCGGGACGGCGTGCGAATCAAAGGACAGGCAACGCCATCGAAAAAGGAGTCAAGGAAACTCCGAAGTGTGCAAAGACCCGGAGACTTCGGCACATTGTTGGGCATGCAGGATGTCTGTGTGCCTGTGTGCCTGCGTGCCTGTGTATGTGTGCCTCTGTGTGACTGCCTGTGTGTGCGTCTGTGTAGGTGTGGATGCGTATGTGGATGTGCTGTGTGTGGGGGAGGGAAGCAGCGAGGCGTCGATATCTGTACATCCCAAATCGGGCCGGCGTGCGAGACAAACTGCTCGGCCAGGGTAAAGGGCACCAAAGGGCGCATGAAAGCCGGTTGCTGTGCATGCGGGGGGGACGGCGTGGCCGTGACGTCCATCGGAGCTGCCGAGACGGGGGCCGGACGGCAGTAGAGAGTGATGGAGTGGTCGCTCCCCAGAGCCAGCAGCTACGCCACAAGGGATACCAGAGGGCAACCGATGAGCACAACCCGTTCGGGCGGCCGAAAAGGAACCCTCACCTCCCTCACCTCACCTCACCTCATCTCACCTCACCGGCATGGACATCTCGCTCGGGCCTCCACCGACCTGCGTGCCGACTCCGTTCATCTGCACTGCCAAGACGTGCGGGTGTTGGGCGGACGGGGCTGGGAGAGACCCCGAGGCAGGCAGGAAGGGGTTGCTGCCCTCGGGGAGCGGAACCGCCGGGCCGCCCAAGACGGGCAGGGCGGGCAGCTTGGGCAGGGTCGCCACGTACTCGAGAGTTTGCCCGTCGAAGAGCCTGCAAGGGCACGAGCCGGGGGGGGAGGGGGAGGGGGGGAGGGGAGGCAAGTTGCTTGGTAACCGAACCCGGAGGGCAGACACGCCTCGGCGGGGCAGGCGGGGTGAGGAGCGGCAGCAAAACCCAACCGAGCGATGGTGATGGATGGGGAGCAGACCGGATGAGGCCGTCGCTGCAGCCCACGGCAACTTCGGATCCCGAGAGGGCCACCGAGAAAACCCTCGTTGCCTGGGCGCGCATCCCGAGCGCAGGGATGTTGGTGGGCCGAACGCGGATCATTTGGGGGCCAAGGAGGGGGCGGCATGGGCGAATGCAAGGCCAGTCAGACCTGAACGCCAACCCACTTTTCGACAATGCGGGTCGCATTGACGAACTGACAGAGGAAGCCCCGGTCGGTGATGACGTACGTGTACTTCCTGGAGGATGGGGGCGGGGGGGTGGAGGGGGGGGGTGTACTCCCTGGAGGATGCGGAGGGGACGACCAGGAAGCCAATCCATCGGGCAGCCGGCGGCGCAGACCCGAAAGTGGAGCCCCGACCACAAACAACGCCACGCACGGTTGCCTCGCGGTGGGTCCCCATGATGCCGCTGCGTCCTTCGAGCTGGGCGCCCGCCTGAGCAGCACAACGAGAGCCACCAACAGGGTGAGGGCTCCGAGTGGCGGGTAGCGAGGAAGGGAGGACCTTTGCGCGGCCTGCGAGCCATTCCCCAAAGCACCAGAACTTGACGTGCTTCCGGCCCACCGTCACGAAGCACTGCCCGTCATCCTGGAAGGCCATGCCGTACGTCTGGGGCACCCCCGGCCGCCCCGGCCCGCGAGAGAAGGCACAGAGGAGCGCGGCTTCGCGGGAAAGCAGCCACATGGCACAGACCTGGTTGCCCGCCGAGAGGCACAGTTTGCAGCAGGTCAGGGTGCTGTGGGAGGCCCACTCCCAGCAGTACAGGAGCCCGTCCGCCCGGCCGAGGGTCACCAGGTACCGATGGCCAAAAGAGGAGCCACTCGGGGAAAATACAAGGCAATCAACGCCAGCTTTCTGGCCTTTGAGCTCCTGAAGGAGAGTGAATTCAACGGCATCGCTCCCCGCATGACGAGCCAATTGATAGATGGCAATCCACGGCATCTGCCCGCTCTATAGAATCGAGGAAAACATCAAGCAGAGTGGACCAACCATCACCGGACCTCGCCAAATGCGAGCAGCGAGCCATCGTCGGAGAAGCAGATGACGGACACGGGATGTTGGTCGCGGGAATGGAGGAACTTGATCTGCTGTTGCCCGCGCACGTCAATTACGACAACTGTACAGCCAGCTGCATATGCCAACAAATCACCCGACGGCTGGAGGTCACAAGCAGCAAGGGATTAAAATTCGGCAATGAAAACGAGCAGACAGCCAATGCAAACGAAGCAGGCCCTTCACTGCTGCAACCCACCACAGCATCCAAGGTGAGATTCGGCAAAGGGGTCTGCGGATCTTTCATACTCTTTTGGATCACCCCGACAGTTTAATTTATAATACCCGATAGGTGAAGCAGATGTTTTGCTTTACAGCTTTTCGTTTCTTTTCCTGGTTCCGTGGGCCAACATTTGGACACCAAAGGCTGCTCACTCGATGATCGAAAGCCGAGTATCCCTGTTACATCTCAGGTTTCTCTTTTGGTTGTTGTACTTTGCATCCTCTGCTCGGGCCATCGCCTCTTCCGGGAGTTCTTCGTCTCCTCTTCCGGCATTTGTTGCCATGCAATTTCCAAAGCCAGAGACTCCATGCGAGAAACAGTGCGAGACCAGTTCACTTTTGTGCCTCTCACCGTGCCGCACCGCCTTCGATGTCTGACGACGAACAGGAAGTGCAAAACGACAATCAACTGATTGGATTGTTGTAGATTTGCACCAATGGGAGCGGAAAGTCCTACCAACTCGTAAAAGATTGCCGTTCCGCCAATCATGATTGCATCGGTTCGTGTGAGGCACAACAGCGAATCTGCCTGCGGCAATGTCAGCAGGGGCAAAAATCCCCGGTACCAGTGGCTCCCATTCCACAATCCTCCCCCAAATCCACAGCTCCCTCCCCTCTTCCGCCTGATCGCCCAAGGCTGAAAGGTCCGCATCCGCCCCAGGACGAAAACAATGGGCGCCTCCACTTTTTGTGGCAAACCGAAAAGATTGATTCTTGAAGGTCTCTCCTTTTTAATCACACAGAATCCGCTGGCCCGCCACGGTCTCCTCCGCCTCGGCCACCATCGCCGACAGACCCTGAACCTTTCGATCAGGGGGAGGACGAATTATTTGAGGTCTGCCTGCTGACTGCGGTGAGGTCCCAATGCGACGTTTTTCCCCTTAGGCACTTTACACTCCATGCGCCGACCTGTGTGAGCAGCAGTTCGAAGAGTGCCTCACCATTCTGAATGCAAGGCGCCCCGAAGCCCGTCAGCGAGCATGCGAACGCAAGAGGGCCGAGTGTCTGACGGCTTGCGGGCCTCCTCCCACATCGGAATCGGCCAACAGGGGGAACGCACTCATGCCGACAGACCAGACATCCGAGACACTCGCCGCCCCGGTTCCTTCGGCCGCCCGGTTGTTGAGCGAATCGGTTTGTCGTCCCACGGCACTCCGGCTCACCCTTTGGCCTTTTCTCAGGACTGTGTCGGCCGGTGCACAGAAGAGGCACATGACTGTCTCGCGGGATGCTCCAACATCGATTACAATTGTCTGACCCTCTGCCGAAAGAAGCATGCCCAGTGCATCAGCGATTGCAACGGTGCTGCGGGCACCCCGTCAAAGAAGAGGAGACAAGAGCCGCCTGATCAACAAGGTGGGCGACGACAGCCGGCTGCGTCCACGGCCTACGTTGCACCTCACGCACCCCTGCCGACCTCTCTTGGGGGGGCCACATCACGTCAGAAGGTGGGGGCCATCGTCGAGGAAGGCACGAGCACGGGGAAGCGCTTCTTGCCACTGCTTGCCGACGAAGAAGGCATCGACGCTCCTCCACCTCCGCCAAGCGAGGCCGACCTCCGGGCCGATTGTGAGGCGCGCTGCCAGGCTGAGAAGGCCGAATGCGTCAGTCAGTGCGATCTGGAGCTGATACGCAATTCCAAGAACAAATCTCGGCGCCTGTCGCTCCCTGCCCGGCTCCAGCAGAAAGAATGCATCGGTTTGTCACCACTGATTCCCCGCCACCAGCCCCTCTGATGCGCGCTTCGCCTGAGGTGACATTGCCACCCACCTGCATTTCATCTTTCTGCTCTGACTGCCGCCAGGCTGGTGCCAGGGCAACCAAACTCTCTGCACAGAGCGGTGCATCGCCCAGAAAACGGTCGAACGAAACCGGCTCGTCCAGGCCCGTGACGCTGCTCTCCGGCAGCAACTCGAGTCGCGCTGTCACGACAGGTGCGACAGCGACCAATGGTCCGGATGCCCAGTCCCTTCGGAGGCATTCTTTCGGCTGCCTCTGCTCCTGCTCCTGCTCCTGCTCCTGCTCCTGCTCCTGCTTCTGCTTCTGCTTCTGCTCCTGCTCCTGCTCCTGCTTCTGCTCCTGCTCCTGCTCCTGCTCCTGCTCCTGCTCCTGCTCCTGCTCCTGCTCCTGCTCCTGCTCCTGCTCCTGCTCCTGCTCCTGCTCCTGCTCCTGCTCCTGCTCCTGCTCCTGCTCCTGCTCCTGCTCCTGCTCCTGCTCTTGCTCTTGCTCCTGCTCCTGCTCCTGCTCCTGCTCCTGCTCCTGCTCCTGCTCCTGCTCCTGCTCCTGCTTTTGTTTTTGCTTTTGTTTTTGCTTTTGTTTTTGCTTTTGCTTTTGCTGCTTCTGCTTTTGCTTCTGCTTCTGCTTCTGCTTTTGCTTCTGCCTCGACTAGGCTCGCACAGTGCCAAGCGGTTTGCGACCAGCGATTCGAACAAACCATGTCCATGCTGGAAGCTCGCCCATTCAGCCAACGCGAGAAACAGTCTGCGGGCACTTCTTTCCCGAACATTGACATTCTCCCTCCGCCATCCCACGTTACGATTCTGCCAGATCTGCGCAAGCTGTCCTGGGGCAATGCCGTGAGGTCTTATGTCCGACAACGCTGCGTCAGAGTTGCCATGACAAGTGCACCTCCCTCCCAGCTGACGAAGAAACCGCCTGTCGGCCTCTTTGTGCCCTCTTTCTCCCCGACTTGCCGCCTCGAGCCACCCGGGACCTGATGGAACTCCTGATCGGAAAGGGGAACGTGCAGCTGAATCCTTTGGAGGCGACGAGCGAGCAACTCAGACCCGACGCCACCTCTGCGCTGACATGTAAGGTTTGACTCGCCTCTTTTGGCGGCCTTGGCAGAAAATGATCCCTCTGGAACATAGGATCAACTTCGGGTGTGCAACTCGGAGTGCAACAAATCTTACTCAAAGTGCTTGGCCGACGCCTCGGCGGTGTCGGCCGATCGTCACAGCAGATGTTTGAAGGAGCGACACACGGCATCTCAAGGTTGTGTCGACCTCTACCGGACTTGCTCGCACCCTGGGCGCGCAGCCGCTCAGTGATCCTGTTTACAGCCCACCACCCAGCCCCCCCCCCCCCGCGCAAGTAGAGGTCTCCCCACCCACGTTTCCCGCCACAGGGTTGTTCAGAATCTTCTTCTTTTCCGAGTTTTAGTTTGATGTGGTTTCCAAGATCCCTCACATCAAGTACGACCGAGGATGTAGTCGAGAGGGAAGGAGCATTGATTTTTATGTGAAGGACCTCGGTTCGAATCATAGTTAAAAGGGGTTGGGGGTGAGCGGGTTGGGGTGAGCGGGTTGGGGGTGAGCGGGTTGGGGTGAGCGGGTTGGGGTGAGCGGGTTGGGGGTGAGCGGGTTGGGGTGAGCGGGTTGGGGGTGAGCGGGTTGGGGTGAGCGGGTTGGGGTGAGCGGGTTGGGGGTGAGCGGGTTGGGGGTACGTTAGGGTTGGGGGTACGTTAGGGTTGGGGGTACGTTAGGGTTGGGGGTACGTTAGGGTTGGGGGTACGTTAGGGTTGGGGGTACGTTAGGGTTGGGGGTACGTTAGGGTTGGGGGTACGTTAGGGTTGGGGGTACGTTAGGTTGGGGGTACGTTAGGGTTGGGGGTACGTTAGGGTTGGGGTACGTTAGGGTTGGGGGTACGTTAGGGTTGGGGGTACGTTAGGGTTGGGGGTACGTTAGGGTTGGGGGTACGTTAGGGTTGGGGGTACGTTAGGGTTGGGGTACGTTAGGGTTGGGGGTACGTTAGGGTTGGGGTACGTTAGGGTTGGGGTACGTTAGGGTTGGGGGTACGTTAGGGTTGGGGGTACGTTAGGGTTGGGGGTACGTTAGGGTTGGGGGTACGTTAGGGTTGGGGGTACGTTAGGGTTGGGGTACGTTAGGGTTGGGGGTACGTTAGGGTTGGGGGTACGTTAGGGTTGGGGGTACGTTAGGGTTGGGGGTACGTTAGGGTTGGGGGTACGTTAGGGTTGGGGGTACGTTAGGGTTGGGGGTACGTTAGGTTGGGGGTACGTTAGGGTTGGGGGTACGTTAGGGTTGGGGTACGTTAGGGTTGGGGGTACGTTAGGGTTGGGGTACGTTAGGGTTGGGGGTACGTTAGGGTTGGGGGTACGTTAGGGTTGGGGTACGTTAGGGTTGGGGGTACGTTAGGGTTGGGGTACGTTAGGGTTGGGGGTACGTTAGGGTTGGGGTACGTTAGGGTTGGGGGTACGTTAGGGTTGGGGGTACGTTAGGGTTGGGGGGTACGTTAGGGTTGGGGTACGTTAGGGTTGGGGGTACGTTAGGGTTGGGGGTACGTTAGGGTTGGGGGTTAGGGTTAGGGTTAGGGTTAGGGTTAGGGTTAGGGTTAGGGTTAGGGTTAGGGTTAGGGTTAGGGTTAGGGTTAGGGTTAGGGTTAGGGTTAGGGTTAGGGTTAGGGTTAGGGTTAGGGTTAGGGTTAGGGTTAGGGTTAGGGTTAGGGTTAGGGTTAGGGTTAGGTTAGGTTAGGGTTAGGTTAGGGTTAGGTTAGGGTTAGGTTAGGTT